>JBBBVM010000498.1:0-239281 GCA_037355625.1 Petunia x hybrida | reverse complement strand
AGTTTAAGAAATGAAGTAAGACATTTGAGACTTGTGGTCTAAAATAAGACATAGATGTTTGTGTGGTTGTAAATCATTTCAATTAATGGCAAACTGTAATTTTGAAGTTAAATTGTTACCAAATTTAGAATACTGTCATTCTTTTTGGAACAGACTAATAAGAAAATGCTGCCACATAAATTGGAACAGATGGAGTATATGAATGGCAGCCTGGCTGTCACAAAACACAGAAACATGGTGAGATAGAGGAACAGTAAGATCAACAAGTAGCCTGGACAACCATACTAATTCAGCAATCACTTTGCTGAGTGCCCTGTACTCAGCCTCAGCTGAAGACACATGTTGCTTCTTGGATTTCCAACCAATCAGACTTCCACCCAAGAAAATGCAAAAGTCAGTCACTGATCTACGTTATCAGGGCATGCAGCCCAGTCACTGTCACTGTAAGCTGCAAAAGAATAGTCAGGAGATGAGGAGTAAAATAAACCCAAGTCAGTTGTGCCTTTAATGTATCTAAGAAGATGGAGAGCAGCAGAAAGATGGGGCACACGAGGGGCTTGAAGGAACCGACTGAGATGCTAAACACTGAAACATATGTCAGGCCTTGTATGTGTTAAGAACAATAACTTGCCCACTAAGCTCCTGTATCTAGAAGGATTCTGCAACAAATCCCCTTCACCAGATCTGAGCTTGACATTCAAGTCAAGAGGACTGACCACAGGGCTCACATGCAGGCAATCAAACTCTTTGAGCAAATCAGTAATGGACTTCTTCTGATTCAGTAATAAACCATTAGGAACAGAAGAAACCTCTATTCCCAAGAAATAGTATAACAAACCAAGATCTTTAATCTTGAACTCTACATCCAGGAACTGCTTCAGGTCATTAATTTTAATAAGATTATCACCAGTAAGTATAATGTCATCTACATATACAGTCAGTATCACCACATCACCAGTGGTACCTTTGATGAAGAGGGGATAATCATTTAGGGAGTGGTAATAACTTTTGGAAAATACGGCCTGAAACAGCTTGGCATACCATTGCCTGGAAGCCAGTCTCAAGCCATAAAGAGAATTTTTCAGCTTGCAGACCAAAGAAGGAGAACCAGAAGTGGAAAAAACAGTGAGACCTTGAGGCAATTTCATGTAGACCTCCCCATCTAGGTTCTCATGTAAAAAGGCATTGTTAACATCCAACTGAAACATAGACCATTGCCTTTTCATATCAACAGCAATCAGACTCTTGACAGTAGACAACTTAACTATAGGAGAAAAAGTTTCATGAAAATCTACCCCTTCAACTTGTGTGTCCCCCTAATAACAAGTCTTGCCTCGTACCTTTCAACACTACCATCAGCCTTATACTTAATTTTGAAAACCCATTTACATCCAATGGGTTTCTTGCCCTTAGGGAGTTCCACAATGTCCCAAGTATTATTAGCCTGTAAAGCCTCAAATTCCTTTCTCATTGCAGCCTGACAGTCTGGGATGGGGCTGCTTGATAAAAAGAATTAGGTTCTAGCCCTACGTGCTGCTCAGAACTACAAGAGAAAGAAGCAGGGAGCTGACAAACATAATCATTCAAATAGGAAATAACAGTGTGATGTCTAGAGTATTTTCTAAGATAAGGGGAAGTAGGAGGAGGAGGAGTAGGAGAGACATGAGAATGAGGAATGGGAAAGACATGATGAGAAGATAGAGAAGGACTAGTAGAAGATCCGGAACAGAGTGGTAAGGTGGGGAGCTAGTGGAAGGTGATCCTAGAAGAGAGGTAGAAGGAAAGAAGGAAGGTTCAGGAGCAGGGTCATCAAAAACAAGAGGAAATTGAGATGGAGTATAACCTGCTGGAGATGAGACAAGGTAGGGAGAAGCAAAAGGGAAATGAGACTCATGGAATATCACATCTCTGGACACAAAGCACCGCTTAGTGTTCAAGTTGTATAACTTGTAACCTTTCTTGGCAAAGGGGTAGCCAAGAAAGACACAAGGGATTGCCCTTGGCCTGAGTTTGTCTCTATGTGGAATTGGGACAGTAGCATAACACAAGCACCCAAAAGTTTTCATGTGAGAGTAAGTAGGTGGTTTACTATATAGTAGTTTAAATGGGGTCTTATGTTTAAGTAGCTTGGATGGTAGTCTATTTATTATGTATGTGGCTGTTAGGAGACAATCCTCCAGAACCTAATAGGCAGTTTGAACTGAAAGAGCAAACCCCTGCATAACTCAAGGAGGGTTTTATGTTTCCTTTCCACCACACCATTTTGTTGAGGTGGGTGTGGGCAAGTAGTTTTATGAATAATCCCATGATCAGAAAAGAACTTATTGCAGACAAACTGAGGCCTAATTTAAGAGCATTGTTAGTCTAATTGTTTGGATGGTCACATTAAATTGAGTCTTGACCATCAGTATAAAAGCCTTGAGTAATAGAAAGACATTGCTCTTGGAATTCATTAAGTGTGTCCAAGTGCATCTAGTAAAATCATCTACAATGGTAAAAAAATACTTGGAGCCTGAATATGTTGGGGTATGATAGGGTCCCCAAGTATCTACATGAACTAATTGGAAAGGTTTGGTAGTTTGGATGGAACTATCAGGGAAAGGTAATCTATTTTGCCTAACCATGGGACATATTGCAAGAAAAGACTGCTTGGCAGATAAATAAGTAAAAATAGCAGATATGTCCTTAAGTCTGAAAAATGGTGCATGTGCCAACCTTTGGTGCCACAAAAGATCATGATTAACCAAACCAATTTTATTACATTCAGAAACACCAGTATGTACATTGCAATCAGAAACATTAGGCAACACAGCTTTATAACAATTGGAAAGTGAGTATTTACAGTGAAAGGTATAGAAATGGAAAAACAACTAGGATGAATGTGTGTTACCACTGAATTGAGAAGAAGAATTGGGATTCTGCAACTGAAGCTTGTATAGGCCACTGTCAAGTTTACCAAGCTCCAAAGGCATCCTTAGAGAAGGGCCCTACACATAATAAGAATCAGCAGTGAAGTAAACATTACAGTTAAGCTGCTGAATTAGTTTGTGCACAGAGATGAGGTTGTGATGGAATGAAGGAAGATACAGGACATTGTGAAAGGTGATATTCTCATTTAAAGTGAAAGAGCCAGTGCAAGTAACCTGAACTTTGTATCCATTTGGAAGAGATACTAAGTAAGGCCCCTGTCAGAGGCACTATATTGAAGAGACTGTCCTTGTTAGAGGTCATGTAGTCTGATGCACCAGAATCAATGATCCATGTTAAAGAAGTTGACTGAGACATCATGCATGAACTATTGCCTAATTCTAAAAACTACCAGACAGTAAAGTACTAGCAAAATTGGCACTGCCCATGATGTTGGGAGGAGAATCAAACACGTGTGCATGCTGCAGCAGTCCAAAAAGCTGGGCATACTGCTGCTGAGTCAAGCCAGGAATGTGGACCCCTTGGTGTCTAGAATTGGGTGAACTAGGAGAAAACCCAATGTACCTATAAGAAGAAGCATTTGGATAAAAAGCACCAGAACCATAAGAAGGAACACCACCAAACATAAGAAGAGACACCAGAATATTCAGAACCAGAGGTAATACCACCAGAATGACCAGAACCAGATTGAAGAAAAGGAATGATCATATTCAACTCCAGGACTGTTGGAATCAACTATGGCATTAGCTGCAGTTTTTCTGCCCTTAGAATATCTATTAGAGTTTGATTGGAATGAGGATTATTTGAGTTGATAGCTTTAAGTTTGTTACAGTATTCAATGGTGTGGCCATGTATCTTTCAATATCTACAGAACCTTTGGTTATAACTGTTCTTCTGATTAGATCTGGACTGAGTAGACTGGCCTCTCTAGTTGGAAGAGGACTGATCAAAAGATATTCTTTGATTATACTGAGAATAATTCTTGCCAGAATTGGCATTGGTATTAAATGATGCTGATTCTGAATTAGGGATGAGAGGTGATCTGCCTTTGACTCTCATCCTGCAAGAGAATGTTATAGGCAGTATCAAGGGATGGCAAAGGCTGCATCATAAAGATGTTTCCCCTAACCCCCCACATAAGCATCATTTAAGCCCATCAGGAATTGATAAACCTTAATTTCCTCATCCTCCTTTTTGATGTCATCTTTGGCAGCACAAGTGCAAGCATTGACCTTGCTACTGCGCATGTCTCTTAGTTCATCCCATAGCTTCTTAAGTTTATTGAAATAAGAAGCTATGTCAAGAGACCCCTGGATGGTTGAAACAAGCACCTTTTTCATTCAAAAATCTTAGCCCCATTGGTTGTCCCATACCTAGAATTTAGCTGACTCCAGATACTCTCAGCAGTATCAGAATAACAAATATTGTCAGCTATCTCAGGGGAGAATGAGCTTGTTAACCAGGAGATGAGTAAATTGTTACATCTATTCCACTGCTTTAGGAGAGGAGAACTGTCATCAGGCTTGGGACAAGTTCCATCAATGAAAGAAATCTTGTTCTTAGCCGATAGGGAGACAGTAACATCTCTCTTCCATCCTCCAAAACCGGTGCCAGAGAAGGGCACATAAACCAAAGGGGTTCCAAGTATGTCGGAGGAATGTATAAAGAGAGGATACGTAGAATCGATCTTCTAAATAGAATTAGTAGTAGCATTACTCATGATAATACCAGTGAATATGTAGATTAAACAAGTAAGTAAACAATAACGACTCCGGTATGAACAAAATTACCAATATCCTTCACAACCGGAAGGAGTCACGGCCTTGAAATTTTATCGATATCCAGAAGTGCTGGTATCGAAAGAGAAACCCTAGATCGCTTGTTGAAGAAACCCTAGAATATGAACCATCTGAAACAGCAATTGTCATGCAAGGTAAACGCCGGAGATGAAAATTCCACCGTAGGACTGACAGAAGAATTCCACCGTAAAACTGAAACTCCGGTCAAAATACGCCGGAAACCAAAAAGTCACAAAGTTGGTGACTAAAATGACGGTGAAAATGGGGTGAGGGTAATATCGATCGATGAAGAAGAAAGAGATCTACACGATTCCATGCTCTGATACCATGAAAACATTAAAGGATGAGCAAGATTAGTGAAGAAAGTAACTAGGGTTTGTGAGAAGAAATGAGAGAGAAGAAGGGAAACTTAGGAGAGAAGTTTATGAAATGAATCGGCCAAACAGAAAATATCAGGACCCAATTATATTTATATTCCGGTACAGCCCAGTAGGCTAAAACTAACTAATGAAATGTACAAGTAAAAAATAAATACAAGCCCATATATGGGAAAGCTGTACAAAATCAAAAGTTCCTAATAGGCCCAGAGGCCAAATATGCACCAAGTCCTACATGGTCGATGATGGAGACTTGCCTCTTGCTACTTGTAAGCTATTATGTCTAGACTGATAGTCCACAAATTCCTTATATTCGGGTGATCCATATTTAGTTTCTTATTTTTCTTCCCAGACATTACTCACCAATCATTGTAAAGCTACTTGATTGATAACATAATATTTTACCAAGCATTTTGGATAATTAATTAGGTGTAAAAAAAAAAACAAAACAAAACAAAAAAAAAAAATTACACCTTTACTATGTATTGTTTCTTATCATGCTAGACAATTATGCAGTTCATCAGTTTTGAAATCAAAAATTGTGTTTCCCTATGTTTATTTATATACATTGACTATGTTCATATCTCTTTGCATAATATGCATTATATAGTTTTGTTGCAAAGCTCAATCTGGTCCCATGGTCTTTTTGCATGTTATTTCGGACTTGCAGAGTCGATCTTGTGTACGTAACTGCTTGTCTCAAAGTGGTCCTTAAACAATAAATTCTGATGTAGTTCAAAGGTGTTGGACTCACCCAGCTACCAATCTTTCGTTTTACCTTTTTTTTTGGCACGGAAACGAAATATTATAACTAAGACAAAGTAGCACAAGGAGAGTTTTGTAGCGTCAACCCATTACAAGTTCTTACAAGTAGAACAGTACCCATAGTAGAAGATCTATCTAAAGGAAGGTTATTATAAAAAGAAACATGAGGAGAAGAGGCTATATGCCTTAAACTAAGAGGGTGTTTGGCTAAGCTTATAAGCTGGTCAAACCAGCTTATACGTACTTTTTGGCTTATCTACGTGTTTGGTAAGTATCAAAAGTGCTTATAAGTCAAAATCAGCCATAAGCCATAAGTTGGTCATTCCCAACTTATTTTTTCCAGCTTATAAGCACTTTTAGTTTAACCAAGTATTTTACTATTTTATCCCTAAAATATTTTGTAATCCATGAAATCATTTCTAAAAAAAATTTCCAACCTCCTCCTCATTCTATATTCGGTATTTGTCATTTTTAATGTAAAAGTATTTTTAAATTTATTTTTTCATAAATAATTTAAAGGACATTTTAGTCATTTTAATTAAAAAAGTATACTTATCAGCACTTTTTTACCAAACACACAACTTCGTGATACTAGTTTCAGCATTTCTATCCAAACACGTAACTGCTTATTTATAAAATAAGCTTTAGCCGCTAAAAGTATTTTCAGCACTTGATGCTTATCAGGCACTTTAGATCAGCTAATCAAAACAGGCTCTAAGTTTGCCTTCCTTATCAGCTTGATAACTTGCATAAACAAAGATAGAGGTTCCACAAAAAGAGCAACATCTGCGTTAACCATTGAGTGAACTGCATGACTAGCAAGATCATGAGCTATTGTGTTTTGCTCCATGTACACATACTGGATCAAAGGGTCATGGAGCAGCTAGACCAGGGACCTGGAATCATTTAAAGCATGTGAGGAAGGAAAAGTAGCAGATTTGATTTGTGTAAATACCTCTTCGGAATCAATTTTGGTTAGTTACTCCCTCTGTCTCGTTTTATTTGTCCTCCTTACCATAAATAGTCGTCTCAAAGTATTTATCCATTAGGAGTTCAAGAAAAAATTAACTATCTTTTTCTCACTTTGCCCATAGTATCAATTGATCGTAAAAGTAGAAAGAAAAGTTAACATTTATGAAGAGAGAATAATATGGTGGGTAAAATAATCAAAAGTACCCCCTCATTAATGTTTTCTTAAGGACGGGTAAAATAAATGGGACAAATAATATGAGACTGAGGGAGTAATTGTATAGATGCCTCCAAAGACAACGTAGTATTTGGTTGTCTCCTTTTGGATAGATTGTACTGAATTAGTGTTGTATCCGGAGGTCAGGTCAAGCCCCCCTCAGTTTTGTGCAACTCATAATCTAATACAACACTCCAGTAAATAATATAATAATAATAATAATAATAATAATAATAATAAATAAATAAATAAATAAATAAATAAAAGAGGAGTAAGGTGTCGTGCATGAGCAAGTTTCAGGCCTTGCAGTAGAGCTAAAGCTCAGCTTGGAAGGGTGAAACAACAGGCATTGCTGTAAGACATTGCTTTAGAGGCAAAGGCCTAAGATCCAATCACCAGAATTAGAACGAATAGCCCTTCCTAAGCCAGCGAAGTGTTTGTAAGGTGGGAGCGTTGTGTCAAGTTTGAAGTGATTGGGTGCTGGAGCATGTCATTTGATGTATAGTGGAACCCTTGTCGTTGATGGAATGTTATGCTTATATGCAAAATGGAAGAACTCCAGAGAATGATGGAGGATTGTATAATGACCGACGATGCATTATATTGTTTATGTTCAAAAACATTTGCATTCCTAGTAAGCCAAATTCCGGAGAACAAAAGGTAGACTATGTTAGAGGGTAGAGAGTGGGGGAGGTGTGGGTAGTTATGGTTAATGAATGATTGAAGCCAGGAGTAAAGGTCAGGTTTAGGGGTAGTAATGGCCTTATGTGTTGTAGAATACCCAATGATATCCAATATTTAATAGCCAAGGGACATTGAAAAAGTAAATGGATAAGTGTTGCAGGTAGTGTGAGCATTGAGAACATATAGGAGTTAGTAATGTCTTAGTCATAAAAAGGTGAGATGATGTAGGTAATCGGTTATGGGCAATTAATCGTAGGAGGTTTAAGTTTTGGAAGTAAGGAAATGTTCCAAATAAATTTGAATAGAGGTCTTGGTGAATCAAGGTGCAAGGATGTGGGGCAATGGCTTTGATAAGTCGGCTTAACTGTGAAAAGTCCAGAGGAGGTGAGACCCCACACACACGTATCAGGTGTGTTGGTGAATTGTGGGAAATAGTAATTAATAGTTTGCAAGTGAAGATGGGAGCGAGTTCAAGGATAAACATGAAAAAATCCCATATGTTATGATTCAATAGTGTGGAAACGGTGAGAGTGTTCTCATTTTGTGTTAAAGGACCTTGAATTTGAGAACGGATCATTTTGTGTCTGGGTAGTGTCGCTCCAAACGCACACGCAAGTATACGTGATCGATCAAGTAATAAAGTAATAGGAAAAGTATCATTTCCACGAGGACTATTGATTAATTACTAACTAAATCAGACAATTCTTCATTATCTAGACAAGAAGGTTTCAAGAGTTGAGAATTTGTCTAACTAAAATGAACTAATTAAGCTATGAAAAATACTAACAAGTAAAACACGGGTTTGGATTCAAGAAGGGATAATAGTCTAGGGTCATGGGGATATCTGCCAATTCTGCTGAATTTTTCAACTAATTCGGCTAAATCAATTTATCTGGGTTACTAATCACATGGTTAATATTACTCACATGACTCTTTCGATACCATGCTCGTCTATTCAAGCCAACCTAACGCCTATATGTCTATGAAATTATAGTTAACAAGAATGCATTTATTTTTCTTGTATATGACTAAGCATGACTGTTAGGTATATTTCTATCCTAACCGTGAAACCATTTCCCGATGCCCAGGTTCAGGAAAACGCTCTATTCAATCCTATTGCAACCTACGGTTCCCACTTTTGAGTTCAATCCTAGGTTAATAAATAGTACCCAATTGGTGATCAAGCAATCAAATAATTAAACTCAGGATATGAATAAATAACCCAATAAGATAAACCAATAAATCAAATCAATTTAGGAATATCAACAATCATGGACACTTCCACAACTCTAGAACTAACAAACTATGTAAAGGAAAATAGAAGAAAACTCAACGTAGACGTTGAGCTCCAACTCATCTCTAGCGTTTATATGCCTCCCAAAGGTCCAAAGATACCTAAAATTATGTTTAGGGCTGCTTATGTATGGATTACAATGAGTACAAAATATTTTAACCTAATCCAAATTCGGATGGGAACGTTCAGGTCGTACAATCACTCTTACAATGTAAGACCTTCTAAATGCTCTGCTCCTAGATCTCACAGCATCTCTTACAATATACGACTGTTGTAAGGTTCATACAAAGAGCTTACAAAGCTCATTACTCCGCTGATTTTCGACGCCACTCTTCTTCATTTTTCTTCTTTGAATACGGCTTGGAACTTCTCTAAAAGTATAGCAATCTTTCTCCACAATTTCACCAATTCATGCCTAAATCATGCAAATACCTCAAGTTAGTGAAATATCCAAAAATAATCAATGTTGGGCACTCTTTAGCATTGAATTTAAGTAAAAGATAGGGGAAGTATATATCTAAAATACATCAAATATACCCAATATCAATACCCAAACTTAAACCTTTGTTCGTCCTCGAACAAAACTAACCCACAACCTTTGGTTCACACCACCAGTTAATCACCAGGCATACAAGCAAGCACACAACTTCCCTGTATTTATTACTCACACATTTAAAAGCAAGAACTATTAAAACAATCAAGTAGTACTAACATCTAGGCCTCAAGAATCGACTCCACACACCAACTTACTCACGACATGCTCACTTGCTCAATATTAGGTAGTCTAATAAAAGCTCATATCTCTCATAATTCATGTGCCCTCACCAATCAAAGATGAGTCCCAGTCACACAAAAATAGATCAAATTTATTATAAGGGACGCCTAAGATAGAAAGAATTCGCTCACACTCACAAAGAAATTTAGTGCCACACAATGGTACCATAAGCTTGTCGTCTTGTAATTCTCCACTAATGTAGGTACACTCGGCGTAGAATCAAATAGGACTTTATCAAGGTTGTAATGTTGGCTTAGGGATGGGTAGGATAAATATATGAATAATACTGACTACACCTCCCTAAGCACTTCAAATGTATTTAAACCTCAATTACACACTTCCTTCTCAACCATGACTTCCCTTCTTCAATATAAATCAAGCCCCAATCATCCCCTCTATGTTTACGCTAATAGACTTTTTATTTTTGCTAAAAATAATGCTCTTTTTTTTTTGAAGCTTCAATTTTTTTTCTACTTGATCGTTGGCCAGACAATCAAATAATATATTTTTCTTCTTTTTTTTTTCACAAGCAATTCTTTCACTTTTAATTGGTACCACTTCACATCAAACAAACTTTTTTCTTCAACTTTAGCTTTTCAGCTCATTGTGTAATTTTTGCAAGTGCTCTAGGAGATAGGGTGTTCAAAAGATAGGAAATTCAATACAAAAACAGGTTTAGGCTTGTAATATGATTGCCAATAAAATGATAAAGGCTCAAAGGGCTGACTAGGGTTAAATTTCTATAGGCTAGAAAAATCTCAAACGAGCCAAAGAAGGCCTACTCTCATTTTCTAAACGAAGTGCATCATAGAATTTCGCCTAAAAAACAATCAGGGCAAGTTCTAGACCAATAATGCAAGCACATGAAACAAAACTAAAACTAAAACCTCACCACACATGGCACATGAACTAGTCAAGACTGAACAATTCCAACTCCTAACAATAATCAGAGAAACAGTCATTTTATTTAGTCAATAAGAAGAGTCAGAAACATGTGCTGAAGAGTCACTAACTAGATCATCTATCAATCTAATTCAAAGCTCACACCAAAAGTCCATAGGGAAGTTCAGCTCGCATGCAAGGGGCTAAATATTATTGCATCAAACAACTCACACATAAGACAAGGAGCAAAGTTCACCACCCTTTACTTTCTTCTCATTCCATTTTTCTAAGTAAGAAAATCCTAATTACTACAACTATTCTTAAAATACCCGGTTCAAAAGAAATGGCATCCTAAGGAAAGAACCGTGGCTTGAAGAAAGCTCAAGGACTCGGCCAATAATCTACACTACCTAATTTTTTTAATTTTTTTTCCAGTGGTTCCCTACCCCACACTTAAAATGTGCATTGTCCCAATACACGACACTAAGGATAAGAGGTGATAAATCGAGGTACTCAGACTTCCCTCACTAGCATGCGATATTTCTATTTCAAGCCAACAACTCATTTAAACCAACTAGTGCATGCAGCCGGGGTGCAAGCATCCCACTCCTAGGCTCGACTATATTGCCAAAGCATGGAAACTCAGTTAATTAAGCAACATAAAAGGCAGCTCACTGAGCAATTAACATGGCAGCAACCAAGTTTGCTAGAGTTCAAAGTGACACTTGAAGAGCTTAAATACTGTCCAAGACCATAATTCCACTCAATTTGTGTTCAACATGTGCCCCATAACAAATTCGATTACTCAAACTTGGCTGAATGTATCAAACTTTCATTGAAAAATTTTGTAGAATATGTGGTGTCCACAATTATGGGCAGACCTTGTGTGTGCAATTTGTTTTATGTTTACCCTCCCAACTCTTTGAGATTTCAGTAACCAGTAGTCACAGTGCTTCCCCGCACTCCCCATAACATAAATCAAATAATAATTCATCAATTTTTCATCTCTTTCCCATGTACATAAACTACAAACTTAGCCCTACTGTGAAAAGAATGTGGCAGGCAAAGCACCAACTAAAGAGGAGAGGAACAACAATGAGGTAGCAGAGATGAGAGAATCATACCTCGTCGTCAATGGATTAGTTGCATCAGTGTGTGTGTGTTTGACGTGTGAGAAAAGAGAAATCTCCTTTGTTTTGAAGACTTGGGAAAATATAAGAGGGGAGAAGGGGCTTTTACAGTACATAAGTGACTTACCTAGCCTTTATAATAACTCATATAATGTATGCTCATTGTAAGACCTGAATTTAAGAAGGAAATTTCATAAAATTTCTCTTACAGAATGGGTTACTCCACTGGTTTGCACATCTCTTAACAACACAGGCCTTACAACAGGTCTTACAATGTAAGACTCGCTATAAGACCTGGAGCACATCATTTTTTTCCTTCAATTTACTTCACTCCAAAAACTCAATTCTCCTGATTAACTTTGCTAAGTCCCTGCCAAACACACTCAAACCACCACATTAGTTCCAAAATTTTTTTTTTAATGTTCTTTTTTTTTTGTTTTTTTTTTTTTTGTAAAAACTAACTAACTAAAGAAAGAAATAAAACATGGGTTGCCTCGCATGAAGTGCTTGATTTAACGTCGCGGCACAATGAGAAAAAACTTTACCACTTTCGCTTCCACCTCGAGGATATGAATCGAACCCCCAATTTGAATTCAAGTTTACGACTATGCTCTTGGGTGGTGGTATAAAACCAAAATTACTAAAAAATAATAATCGCATTTTGCATCTCTTAGCCTTTAGATGGGGGATGTCGCTTTGTCTCCTCGGCATCACAAACTTTAGAATATAGGCACTGTGTTCCTCCTTCCTTGCTTAAATGGTTTGGATGGCTCTATTTCATGTCACCACCCAAACACAATGTCAAAAAAAAAGCATAGAATGAGGTCCCATACGCTCCAATCCCAAAGTTGCATTATCCTTGACATCCTCATCTTTACACATGCTAGAGTCGTCAAAAGATATATTTTCCACTTCTTCACTTGACTATAGTGCTAATTCTCTCAACTTTGACACCATCAACTACTATTGGATCGAATGGTTGGAACTCCACACTAAGATCCTCAAATTGACTCTCAACTTTTTCTATCTCTTCAACTTCAAATCCCATATCCATAACAATTGGTGGTTGGGCGTTAAAGACGCCTCAACGTTTTAATCAAATTCGTCTCCATGAATAGCCAAGCCAAATTGGTTGATCTGTTGCTTGAGCACACTTTTCCATTCTATAGAGCATTTAGCTGCACTTGTAATATCATCAAGAAGACCCCCACATACATCTAATCATTGAGATTGTTCCATTAGCCAAGTGTCGCTCACGATCACCACTTCTTCATAATTTTCCTCATATTGGAACTCACTTTCTTCTGCAATTTGAGGTTCCTTGATCAATTAATAGTTGAAGAAGACGCATTGTGAACCCTGTTTCTAAAACAGCTTAACCACCTTGTTGGAATCTCTCCCACATTAATTGCATGACTCTTTCATATTTTTTATTTGCTCCGTGATGTCCCTCATATGTTCCTCAAACGCATTCCTAATATCAATTGAGATTTTTTCTTCCTGATCTTGCTCTATCTCCCTAGATTGATCACATCGTGATGTATCCTGCACTTCATTGCTCCTAACAAACTCACAAGCAAGGTTAGTACTATCATGGATATTACTTGGAGAAGGAGTACGACACTTAGGACAATCATTCTATTGACCACCACACAATTGACAATAGTTCCAATCAAAGGTAGTAGAAGATCTAGATAAAAAGACCTGTAGGGCATCAAAATGTGGGCAATCTTCCCACAAGTGACGTCCAGTACAAATTATGCAAGGAGCACCAAAATACGAGTAGCTAACTTTCAACCAATTTTCATTAAAAGATGTCATGTTAACAAGTAATACAATAATAAACTAAACTAAACTAAAAAACTTGAATAGATAAAAGCAAAAGTCTAATCTAGAAAATAGTTAATTCTATGTCCCCGGCAACGACGCTAAAAACTTATCGCTCCAAACACACACGCAAGTATACGCGGTCGATCAAGTAATAAAATGATAAGAAAAGTATCGTTCCCACGAGGACTATTGATTAACTACTAACTAAATTAGATAATTCCTAATTATCTAGAACATAAGGTTTCAAGAGTTGAGAATTTGTCTAACTAAAATTTACTAATTAAACTACGAAAAACAATAACAAGTAAAGCACGGGTTTGGATTCAAGAAGGAATAATAGTTTAGGGTCATGGGATATCTACCAATTCTGTTGAATTCTTCAACTAATTCGACTAAACCAATTTATCTGGGTTACTAATCACATAGTTAATATTACTCACAGGACTCTTTCGATACCCTGCTCGCCTATGCAAGCTAACCTAACGCCTATATGTCTATGAAATTATAGTTAACAAGAACGCATTTATGTTTTTATAATGACTAAGCATGATTGTTAGGTATATTTCTATTCCAACCGTGAAACCATTCCTCGATGCCCAGGTTCAGGAACACGCTCTATTCAATCCTATTGCAACCTACGGTTCTCAGTATTGAGTTCAACCCTAGGTTCATAAATATTACCCAATTGATGATCAAGAAATCAAATAATTAAACTCAGGATATGAATAAATAACCCAATAAGATAAACCAATAAAATCAAATCAATTTAGGAATATCAACAATCATTGACAATCCCACAACTCTAGAACTAACAAACTATGTAAAGGAAAATAGAAGAAAACTCAATGTAGACGTTGAGCTCCAACCCATATCTAGAATTTATGTGCCTCCTAAAGGTCCAAAGATACCTAAAATTATGTTTAAGGCTGCTTATGTATGGATAACAATGAGTACAAAATGTTTTAATCTAATCCAAATTTTGGTGGGAACGTTCAGATCTTACAGCCACTCTTACAATGTAAGACCTTCTGCATGCTCTGCTCCCAGATCTCACAGCATCTCTTACAATATATGCCGATTGTAAGGTTCATATAAAGAGCTTACAAAACTCATTACTCCGCTGATTTTAGACACCATTCTTCTTCATTTCTCTTCTTTGAATGCAGCTTGGAACTTCTCTAAAAATATATCAATCTTGCTCCACAATTTCACCAATTCATGCCTAAATCATTCAAATACCTCAAGTTAGTAGAATATTTAAAAATAATCAATGTTGAACACTCTTTAGCATTGAATTTAAGTAAAAGATAGGGAAAACACATATCCAAAATTCTTCAAATATACCCAACATCAGGTAGCCATGTATCTATCTAGAGAAGGACATTATGCCTTGACGAAACAAGCCATCGAATTTCTTTCTAGCAATATAGCCACCTCTTTCTTAAGTCTTTCCAGAGACATGAATGATAGGTGAAAGAAGGTGATGAGGGATTAGAATATTTTGAGTTAAGTAGTTGTGCCCAAAGGTTGTGGGATTATTTGAGAGTCACCATGCAGTGTTGGAGAGAAGGGCTTTATTTTAATGGTTAGTCATTGGATTCCCAAATCCCCTAGATGTTTTGAGGTTGTGGCTCGCTTCCAGTTAAGTAGATGTAGAAGCTTACGTTGAGAAGTAGTACCCCAAAGAAAATTTCTTTGATATTGCTCCATGGATTCAATAATTGAATGGATTGCATGACATAATTGGGTAGGATATTTAAGGTGGATTTTAATAAAGTAGAACGACTTACTAAAGTGAGATAAGTAGTTTTCCAGCCGGCTAATTTTTTTTTTTAAATTGTCAAGAATGTACTGATAGTAGGATATTGTGGGTCTAGATGTAAAAAATTTGGAAGGTTAAATACTTTCCAAAGCAATTGCCTTCAGGCATAGAAAAGCTTGAGAGAACAAACTCTTTGTCAAGTTGGGTACAATTTTTTGAGAAGAAAATTTTAGATTTATTAAAGTTGATTTCTTGGCCAGATAAGGTAGAAAATTGGTTGAGTGAATCTATAATAGTGTGACAACTAGCTTGAGTTATTTTAGAAACTAGAACAATATCATCCGCAAAAATAAATGTGAAACTGGAGGAGCATTGCGTGAGAAATGAAAAGGAGCCCAACGGTGATAATCAAAAGCCATATCAATATTGCGAGATAACATTTCCATGCATATAATAAACAAGTGGATAGTGGGTCGCCTTATCTAATACCTCAAGTGGATTTAAAGTAAGGCATTGGAGTTACATTAATAAGAATGAAAGAAGTAGAAACACATGACATAATCAGACGAATAAGCTTATCAGGGAAGTTAAAATAAGTAAGGCTTCATTCGAGACGGTCAAAAGCCTTTTCAAGATCTATTTTTAGGAGCATGTAAGCCATTTTACCTTTTGTCTTTTAAAGGTGTTGATAATTTCTTGTACAATTATCGCATTATCAGAAACGCGCCTATTTTTAAGAAAAGCATATTGAGACGGACCAATAATGGTATCAAGATAGGGCTTAATGCAATAGAACAATAATTTAAGTTATGATCTTGTAGCTAGTGTTACATAGCCCAATGAGCCGATATTGCAGGATAGTAGAAGGGCTTTGAATTTTAGGGATTAAACTCAGATAAGTAGAATTTAATTGGTCAGAAATTTTAAAAGACATGAAAACATCATGGCAGAGAATAATTATATACTCCTTGACGTGGCGTCAAAATTTTTGATAAAAGAATGGGTGATACCCATCCGGTCTAGGAGCTTTAAGAGGTTGAAAAGATTGAATAGCATTTGTGATTTCAACATCAGTTAAAGGCTTTACCAGATTTACGCATTGTTGGTCAGTAAGATATCTATAGGTCGAAGTTGGGCATATAAGTTTAGTGGATGTATGATATGTCGTATATAAGGATGTGTAAAATAAATAAATATTATGCGCAATATGGGAGGGGTCATAAGACCAATCACCATTATTATCTTTAAGCACTAAAATTCATTTTTGCGACGACACTGAAGTGTTGATAAATAAAAAAATTTCGTGTTGGCATCCCCTTCATTAAACCATGAATACGAGATTTTAAATGCCAAAAGTCTTCTTCCAGTTTAAGAATATTATTAAAACAAGTAATCAGTGTAGTTTCAAGGTTCCAGAGAAATGAACTGGTGGGATATTTTGAAGAGGATTGTAAACCTTTCACCCGAGTTAAAATATTTTTTTTTTCTCTTGAAAAATAATGCCAGAAGAGAGTTTATTCCATTCAATAACGGAATCAGTAAAATTTTGCATGGCATTTATAAATCACAAGTAGGGTTCCATTCCTTAGATACTAAATTTTTAAATTTAAGGATATATATCCAAATTGTTTCAAACCTAAACACGTGAGCAGATGTGGAACGCGATTTGCTAAGAGATAGAAGAAGTGGCGAGTGGTCCGAGTGGGTGCGAGGTAAATGAGCCACTTGAGCATCATGATATAAATTTAACTAATCATAGTTAGCAACTACACGGTTAAGACGTTCTAAAATATTGGAGCCCTTTTTTCTTTTATTGGTCCACATATATTTATTCCCAGAAAACCATAAAGTCAAATAAATTACAATAATGCATACATGCAATTAAAGTATCAGCCCTAGCATTATTAATAGGACGGCCTTCAAATTTATCAGATGCACATATAATTTGGTTAAAATCACCTCCAACAATCCATGACCCTTTATAACTATCATAGGTTCATTGTAAATTATTCCATAAAAGTTGACGATTATAATAATTAGTGCTAGCATAGATACCATATAATAACCAAGTTTGAGGAGGAGATGTTATCTGGACCATGCAGTGAACTTCTTGGTTAGTGACTGCTATTTCAGTTGCATTATCCCACATGATTGTAATACCTTCTGAAATGCCCTCGGCAGGGGCTTGTGCAAGATGGCTAAAGCCAAAGTCATCACACAAGGATGCGTGATCAACATAGTGTGTTTCAATTAACACAATCAAGGAAGGACGTTAATTATTTTTCTTTTCTAATAATAAATGAATCGCCTCTTATATTTAGTTTCATGAAGAATATTACTCCTTCTGTTCCACAAAGGATGATATAGTTTGATTTAGTATGGTTTAAAATAAGCCATAGATATTTGTATGGTTAAAAATATCTCATTAAGAATAAAGTGGTAAACTTAAACTTAAAATATTTTAAGATTTAGAATTGTGTCATTCTTTTTCGAACGGACTAATTAATAAAGAAATTGTGTCATCATTTTTAGAAGGGAGGGAATACAGTTTGCAGTTGGTCAAACAATTTCTATTGTTTCATTCTATTGCGAATTAAAGAAGATCGAGGAGATGAGCCCGCTTCCTAGCTATTTGTTGCAATTGGTGCACCTAGCTCGACACTAGATGAGGATGAATAGTGTCTTGCCCGATCTTCGAATTAACACAAGATTTTTTCGTGAAGTTGAATTTCTCACGAAGAATCAAGTTTCTGATGAGGTTCAACTTAAAACTTGTACGAATGAAACTTGTGGAACTTAAAGTATACAAGAATTTTACATAGAAAAACTCCGAGGGAGCAAAAACCACGATTCAACTTTGAGATTTTAAAAAACTTCCACTAAACGACAAGGATAAGTTCTAGATTACAAACTCAATAACGTAACCAAGGAACTAATCTCTAGCACCTAGTTTTTTTAGCTAAACTCTAGCTCAAAAGACCTAAAATTTCTCCACAAAAGAGTGTCTGACAACCGCTAGTACAATAAGAAAATTAGGCTATAACTCAATATTTAATATAGAGAACTAATACAACATCAGAACTAACAAGGAAACTACTGTGTGCTTGGTTCTTCAACTGATGTTTTTCTTTGATCACTCACGTCGCACAATATTATTTTGCCGATGCTTTTACCCTCAATGTAAATGAATACCTTGTATGCAAACACGTCTTAAAATAATTATAGAGACGAACTTGGGTTAGTCATAACTAGGAGACCTTTTTCGAAATCTGAAAGAAAACAACCTCATAATTAATATTTTTCTTTTTGTACTCAACTCCTTACTGGTCTTGGACTCCTTCCACAATTAGAATATAGTAGTTGCTTTTGTCAACCGACTAAGTAAACAACTTATATAACCCCGCGGTTTGGGTTTCTTCATTAATCCTATGTCAATTAGGGTTGTGAGTATATTCCTCTGTGTGTTTCTTTTATATTCTGATAAAGATTAGGAATGTGACTCTGCATCTTTTTGTTCAACAGAGACTCTGGAGACTCTATACATGAACATGGTGCTTTGTCAGTTTTGTTCAGTTTGTCAATCATCAAAACTCATATTTCAACAATTGTTTTACCACTTTTCAGATTAACATTGTGTGTTTTCTTTTGATTAAATTATTCTCGTCTGGTTTGTAAGCTTATACATGTTAGTAATGGCAAATCTGTGCCAGTTTCATAATGGCAACCGCATAGTTAATCAAACTTTGAATGAATAATAAAAGTAAATCATTTCTCAAATCACAAAGATGATTTGAAACCTTTACCCTATTTATAATGGGACAAATGGCCAAATTGCTACTAAATTATCGAAAAATGTCTAGTATTACACGCGTTAAAAATTGGTGATAAAATGTCACTGCCGTTATATTTTATGCTCAAAATTACCATTATTTGTTTGTTTGGATCAAAAACATCATTATTTCTCATGGACCACTCTTTTCCTATAATGTAATTTTTGAAAAATATACCAGAACTTTAAAAAGACATATGTCAAACTAAACCCCCCCCCCCCAAATCCCTAACTTATTTTCTGATTTTTCTATCCCCCTCCCCACATACCTTGATTTTTAATCCCATTTAAAAGAAAGAAACATGTCATTTGCAAACTTATAAAAAAAAAAAAGGGAAGTAGGAAATGAAATAAGGAAAATAATGGTATACACTAGTTGATAACCTCAAAAACAAACCCAAATGGTCCACCATCGCAACCACTCAAAACGACTCTACATCTATACATCAGAAATCTCAATTTACTGCCACCACTAATCTACGCAATAAGGACACCCATTTGATGAAATTCTCAATTTATTGTCAATTTCATCACAAGATATATATATATATATATATATATATATATATATATATATATATATATATATATATATATACACACCAATCTTTAGCTCTATTTCTTTTACTTAGTCTCACATTATTTATTGTATTTTCAGAATCACTAAACATTTAAACTTCAATGACAACAGCCAAAAAAATAAAGTTTAATTTGAAAGTGGTCGAGATGGTGGATGGCCAGTGGGGAGCTTTGGGGCTGGTGAAGTGGTTATTCCATACTTATTTTTTTCTGATTTTATTTTTTATCATTTTCTACTCCCACCACGTGAAAATAAGTTGGGGCGGGTATTATAGGGACATATGTCATTTTTTTTAATTTTTGCTATATTTTTTCAAAATTACCAAATAGGAAAAGAGGGTTTTGTTTAAAAAAATTACAATGGTAGTGTCATTCTAGCACCATATGCATGATATAATTAGACATTTTTTAGTAATTCGTGACAATTTTGACCCTTAATCCTTTATAATGACCGGAAAGTTCACTCATTTTGGGATGCATGTGGTTTTGCTTTGTAAATATTCTTTAGAAATAATATCCTGTAGTTTTACAAAGTGCAAAATGTAGAGCCTTCTACAAGAAGTAAGCCATCGTCTCATCAATTCTTTTCAATTTGAAAAAGTACTAGTACTTAATACTTGAAATATTTGGTGGGCCGTTAAAGGGGACAATCACTCATTAACTTTTTACAAGTAGTACTAGCTAGTGCTTTTCGTTGAGTTAAGCAATTTCACAATTAGAGATCCATGTGCTGATGTGCATGACAACTGCGAGAAAATAGTCATATCCTTTTCATTGCTTCTTATCATATAATAGCGACCTTTGATCTTGATTTAATAAATTATCATGTGTCTGTGCAAGATTCTAGCTTAGATTCTCTTCTTGGGTACTAGAGCAGTCGCAATTCCCATATTTGTACTTATTGGTTCAACGAAAAGAAAGGTTTTGTATAGTATATGACAGGAAAAGTAAAATATTCTATGCTTATTTAGTAAGTACTACAATTTGAGGGAGGCTAGCTAGGTTCATTGTTCAGATGTACAAGGTTGAACACTTAGAACGTATATTCTCGGTTTGTTTTCTTTTTCATTGTTCAGATGTACAAGCTAAGGTTGAACTTATATTTTTGCTTTGATATTTTTTTATTACTACAATTTTTTAAGTGGGTATTTTTAAAAGATAAGTAAATTTCAATTTTCATGGATATATGATCAGTTAACTTTTATTTACTGTACCAAAATCACTAAACCATTTTTGTAATAAAAAAATTATTCAACTTTTTCTCTAGTACCACATCAAGTCAGTAAACTATTTTTACAAAAAAAAAAAAAAAAAAAAAAAAAAAAAAGAAGATATTCTTAACTTCTCCTACTTATCACATAAGTTACTAACTACAACCACACACAAGAATATGATGTAGCTAGCAGTAACTTCCTATGACACCTAGGCAAAATTGAGTGATTTTTTTCTGTTACACAAAATAGCTTATCCAAATTGACCAGTCTATATTAACCCCAAGTAAATTTTGAATGTGTTGTTATGACCCTACCCGTTATTAAGTCCTAACCCTTTTAACTTTGTCAAATTTAGCTCAATCCTTTTCATTTGACAGTTGGCAGCCCTAAATATACCAAGTAGGAAGTGAAACCTTAAGGGTAAAACTTACTCCACCGGGTGTTTACACCCAACTAGGTTAAGTTAACCATATATAGGAAAGTAAAAATATTTTTTTCTAAATTTTTTTTTTAAATGTAAGTAATAGAGTCATAAACTAAAAATAACTAATGGTAAAAACACACTTAGGGTTGCCGTCATTTAGCATCTTGCTGCTTCTTGAGTTCGTTAGTTTTGAAGCTACTCCTACTACATGATTGGAGAGTTCACAGAAATGGGATTAGCAAAGAATTGGCCTATAGTAATGAGCTTTTATAATTTTTAATTTAAATGGGTGGCATCTTTCATAGATGATGATGATATTTTGCCCAGTTTAAGTTAATCTTTTATTTCAATAATACCATTGAAAAATCATGGCAATTCTGCCAAAAACTCAACCACGTATAAATGGTGGACAAGTTTGCAGATATTATTTTGTTTGTTAGTCGATAATGTGTGCTGGAAATCTTTAGAATGTGAGAAAAACATGAAATAAAGTCTTCTAAGCCTCAATCAATTAGTAACCACACTAAGAATTTTATTGTGTTTAAAAAAAGGCTGTTGAAACAAATGTTGAAACTTTCATTTATTTTCTTTCCCAAATGAAAGTTCTGAAAGTTTTCGCGTGAGTGTTAATATTTTGATATGTTACAATGAGGGTATGCAAAGCCAAGAATATTAGAGTATGTTAGGTGTCACTCAAACATAAGTATTAACAGGGATATCTTCCTCTAAAGTATATTAAAGTACACAGGGAGGAATTCTAATACTTTAATTTTGGTTCTAATTTCTTCTACGTAACTACAAGAAGATAAGCTAAAACAATTATTACATATTGTGTCAAATTGAGCTGAGTCATATAAAATTGGATGGGAATTGCTAACAGCAATCGAAATAGCAGCCTTGGATAAGTGGACCACCATAAGTTGTTCACTTGTCACAAATTAAGCACCACTTTCTTGATTGAGAACAAATTTCCCAGTTGGAGCCAATAATGTTATTGTCCATTCACATGGTAAGTTTGATTTCTATATCAATGGCTTATGGTTACGCAACTTAAGAGAGCCAATCAATTTGTTTCCTTGATGTTCACTGTGCATAATGGGACTATCATGCTTTCACTTTCAAGCTATCTTTATTTGATTATTTTGATTGAGTGAGTTAAAGAATATCGTCTCATTGTTGGCAATATTATCAAAGTGTAGTAGCAGCAGCAGCAGCTAGTAGTAGTAGTAAAGTAGAACTTATATTCCTTTAAGAAATCATTTCCCTAATAAATTATTCCTCATCTACTGTTATTTGTTCCAACTCTAGCTTATCAGTCTTTTTCCTTGTGTATATGCACATGATAGAACTTGATTATTCAAATTTGATAAGATCTACGCTCCTTGTAAAAGTCCTGTTCAGTATGATGCGACTTATGCTCATTCAGTGGATCAAGACTGCTTGTTAGCCACAAATATATTCATGGTAAGCTCTAGGAGACAGTAAATTGAAGCAATGTCTGAAGCAAGTGTTCTTTTAGAGGGCAAAGGCTCCCTGGTGAATGGTCTGGGAGAAAGGTAGCCTTGAGGCTATATTTGCGTTTATTCAATTTGCAAATGGTACAGTAGGATCTTTTTTTATTGTAAATCATAGAGATTAGAGACTAGTTTTAGGAAAGATAATTTGACCCTTCCGTCATATACCAGCTCTGCAGTTTCTACTTGTAAAAATAGTATAATAGTTCTTTGTAATATTTATTTTCTTCTATTCAAATTGTAAAAGAACATAAGAGATCATAGGAGATCATTTTGTTTAGCTTTCCTACCTTCTCTTTTCTCCAATTAATAAGAATGAAATAAAGGGCCAATGAGGTCTTCAAAACAGGAAGTGAGAGTAAGGCAAGTCATATTATTGTAAAAGTTTCACAGGGGAGCCACTATTCCCGCTGCCATTTAGGTTTTAGCTACTTTTTAAAAATTATTAAATTTTTAGACACTTATTCGGACATCAGACCTTAGGGCTGAACTTCACACCTTCAGATATGAAACATAGAAGGTTTGAAGTTAAGACCTGAAGGTATGAAGTTGAACTTCATACTTGAAGGTTTGAAGTTCAGCCCCCAAGATCTGAAGTTCAAAATTTGATTAAATATTAAATAATTTTTAAAAGTGGATTCAACTGGCCAGCCAAAATGTGGCTATTTCTGCACTTCCCCCATATTATTGTGCCATGTATAAGCCCAAAACGAAATTCTCAAGCAATATTTTGACGAATAATCAGTTTTTTTTTTAAAGTCTCTCAGCAGAAATAGTCGACAGTTATAAAGTTTTAGAACAGAAAAAAGTCATAATTTAAGAATATGGAAATTTTTGAAGAAAAACAACTAAAATCTTAGAAAAAGTTTTATGAAATTTTAAACTAACCTTCCGAAGAATTTCCTGGATTTAGTTCAAAATTCTATGAAATTTTCTTCGGACTTCATATTTTGCAGCACAAGAAAATTTTTTCTGAAACTTTGAACTGAATCCTAAAATAATTTCCTTAACTTTTAGTAGCTATTTAACATTCTGAGTTTTTTAAGTTGTGACTATTCTATTAAAATTTTCCAACACTGGTTGTTCCTTATTCAACCTACTATAATATAGCTACATGATTAAAAATCTTTCAATTCTGAACCCAGAAGCACAAGTAGATTTTAGCTAGGTAACCTATTTATGCCTGCCTGTTTAGATTTTACTCACTTTTTAAAAATTGTTTTCAAGGATAGCCGCTCACCTTGGAATCATGCTGACTAAAGTTATATGTTCAACTTCAAACCATGAAACAAAATTCACTAAACTTAATTTTTAGTCTAAAAATAAACCGAATTCAAATTAAAAGTGTAAAAGTGTGCTCAACTTCAAATAAAAGGGTTTGAAGTTGAGAAACAAAAAAAACATCACATTTCAACTTCAAACCAAAAAGGGCTGAAGTTGGATTAATGTGGATTGAACTTGAACTAAAATAATATGAAATTTGTTATAAATCTACAGAATGTGGATGTCCATTCATGAATAGATTGTTCATTTCTTCATCCATTGAACTAGCTCATTAAATTGATGTATCTATTAAAGATGAGATTCAGTTATTGTAACTTTAAAGTGATGATCTTTGTCCTATATAAACAGGTGTTCTTCACCTTGTAAAAGACACAGACATTGAAAGTGAAATAAAGAAATCCACCTCTCTCCATATCATTGCTATTCTCTATTATATTTGTATTGCTATTTTATATTTTATTTACAACACGTTATCAGGACGAAGCTCTAATCTTCTCCAAATTAAGTTCCAATTTCCTCCATTTGTAAGGTATAATTTTATATTATTTATATATCGTAATATCTTACTTACAGATAAACATACTATATTTTATTACACATATATTGATATAATTTTGCAGCAGTAGTATACGTTTAAATAAACAAGTTTTCATAATGCATTAATAAGCTATCATTTTTTTGCTTTTGAAGAAATGCTTTAAATGTTTAAAGTTCTGTTACTAAAAATATAATTTCATTTGTCTAACCTCTGGATAAGAAATGAAAAATTAGGATTCTTAAATTCTACTCCCTCCGGTCCATATTATTTGATTTTTTGATAGTTTTCACACAGACCAAGAAATCCACCTTTTAGCATTAATTAAAAATGTCATTTATAAAATTAGCCTTCATATCTTTCAAAATTTACTCATAAAAAATTGCGAGAGCTTTATGTGTTTAATTTATTAACTAGGGTAACTTTGGAAAGTCAAAACAATATCATCTTGGTTTTTGAAAAAATCAAATATTTTAGACCTAAGAAAAAATACCAAAAAATCATATAAAGTGGACCGGAGGGAGTAATGATTAATGGCATTAATCCAAAAGAACGCGAAAGATTTTTTTCCCTTCAAGTCATTGTAGTTATAAATTTTATTGATAATAATTTATATAATTTCTAATTCATTTATTGTCTTTGATAGTTTTTACTATGTCAAATTTATCAAAGCTTGAATTTGTAGCACTTGACATTTCCGGCAAGAACTATTTGTCATGGGTGCTTGATGCCGAAATACATTTGGATGCCAAAGATCTTGGTGATACTATTAAAGAAGGAAATGAAACATCAAGTCAGGATAAAGCGAAAGCCATGATTTACCTTCGCCATTATCTTGATGAAGGGTTAAAAACTGAATACTTAACCGTGAAAGATCCACTAGAACTGTGGACTAATTTGAAAGAACGGTATGATCACTTGAAAGCTATGGTACTACCAAAGGCTCGTGATGAATGGATTCATTTACGGTTACAAGATTTTAAAACCGTAACAGAATATATTTCTGTTGTCTTTAGAATAAGTTCTCTATTAAAATTACGTGGAGAACCTATTGATGATGATGCCTTATTGGAAAAAAATAATTTCCACATTTCATGCATCAAATATGGTATTAAAGCAGCAATACGGTGAAAAGGGATTCAAAAAATATTCTGAGTTGATCTCATGCCTTCTGGTGGTTGAGCAACATAATTCTCTGTTGATCAAAAATTATGAAGCCCGTCCCACTGGATCTGCTCCATTCCCTAAGGTGAATGTGGGAGCGTCACATGCTCCATTCCCTGAGGTGAATGTGGTAGCAACACATGATATGCCTGAAAGAAGGCAAACTAATTACCATGGTAAAAGCCATGGTCATGGGCGTGGCAAGGGACGAATTAATAATCGTCGTCACGGTAGAAATAAAACTGAGAACAATAAGGGTTCTCACAATAATCCTTCAAAAGACAAGGTTAATAATATTTGTCATCGATGTGGTGCGAAAGGTCACTGGCAACGATATTGTCGTATGCCCGAACATCTTGTCAAGCTTTTTTAGGCCTCCCTCAAAAGAAATAAAAATAATGTGGAGGCACACTTGACCTTTCCAAATAATGATAATGGGACACATCTGGCATATCTTGCAAATAAGCATGATGATACTGAGGCGAACCTTGCCTATAAAGATGAAGTTTTTGAAGGCCTCACTGATATTACCCATTTAGAAGCTGGAGACTTCTTTGGAGATCATAATTGAAATACTGATGTATCCAATAACTGGGGAATAAAATAATAAGAAAGTTTTCTTTTACGTTTTAATAAACTTTATTCTCATGTATTTTTTCTTTTTCAATATTTCTCATTATGTATTTTATTTTTTATGAAGAAAATGAAAATTTCTCAGTCTTCAGTTGGATCCAAGATCAATAATAAAGATATATGTCTCCTTGATAGTGCTACAACGCACACAATTCTAAAAGATAAGAGATATTTCTCTTATTTGATTACGAAAGAAGCCAATGTTAATACAATAAGTGGTAGTACAAGATTGATTGAAGGCTCTGGAAAAGCCAAGTTATTCTTACCTAGAGGAACATGTTTGGCTATTAATGAAGCCTTATATTGTAGTAAGTCTCAAAGAAACCTGTTAAGTTTCAAAGATATACGCCAAAACGGCTATCATATTGAGACTAAAACTGATGGAAAGATTGAATACCTTTATATTACTACAATGATATTGGGTGAGAAATATGTGCTTGAAAAGCTCCCCGTACTTTCCTCTGGCTTGTACTACACAAGCATTGGCAGAGTTGAATCACATGCCATAGTAAACAAAATGTTTACGAAATCAAATGATTTTATTATTTGGCATGACCGGTTGGGCCATCCCGATTATAATATGATGTGCAATATAATTGAGAATTCATATGGGCATACATTGAAGAACCAAAAGACTCTTCAATTTAAAGAATTTTCTTGTGCTGCCTGTTCTCAAGGAAAATTAATTACTAGAGCAACAAAAGTTGGGACAAGGATCCCCGCATTTCTGGAACGTATACAGGGTGATATATGTGGGCCCATACACCCTCCATGTGGACCATTAAGATATTTTATAGTTTTAGTAGATGCATCTACAAGATGGTCACATGTGTGCTTGTTATCAACTCGCAATATGGCATTTGCGAGGTTGCTTGCTCAAATAATAAGATTGAGAGCACAGTTTCCAGATTATGCGATTAAGACAATTCGTCTTGATAATGCTGCTGAGTTTACTTCTCAAGCATTTAACGATTATTGTATGTCAACTGGGATTACAGTTGAACATCATGTTGCTCATGTTCATACTCAAAATGGTCTAGCAAAATCATTTATCAAAAGCCTCCAATTAATGGCTAGACCAATGCTTATGAGAATAAAATTACCCATTTCAGTATGGGGACATGCTATTTTGCATGCAGCAGCCCTTGTTCGGATCAGGCCAACAAGTTATCATAAATTCTCCCCATTACAATTGGCTTTTGGTCAGAAGCCAAATATTTCCCATCTTAGAATTTTCGGATGTGCGGTATATGTGTCAATTGCTCCACCACACCGCACAAAGATGGGACCCCAAAGAAGGTTGGGGATATATGTTGGGTATGAATCTCCGTCTATTATTAAATATCTTGAGCCCATGACGGGAGATTTATTCACAACAAGATTTGCTGACTGTCATTTTGATGAATCAGTTTTCCCAACATTAGAGGGAGAGAATAAACAGCTGGAAAAAGAAATAGACTGGAATGCATTAACACTATCTCATTTAGATCCTCGTACAAATCAATATGAATTTGAAGTTCAAAAGATGGTGTATTTGCAAAATATTGCAAATCAACTGCCAGATGCATTCACTGACCTACCAAGGGTAACTAAATCCCATATTCCAGCTGCAAATACTCCAATTCAAGTTGATATCCTGGTAGGGCAACCTATTTATGCAAGTGAGTCTAAGGCACGCCTAAAGCGTGGTAGACCATCCGGTTCCAAAGATAAAAATCCTCGAAAAAGAAAATGAGCAAATGATCAAAACGATCATACTACGGAGGTAATTGCTCAAAACAAGCATAAAGACATAACAACTAATAAGACCTCTTCAGGAGAGGCTCGAGTACCTGATAAATAATGAAATTGAAGAGATCTCAATAAGTTATGTCTTTACGGGAAAACTATGGAACCAGAATAATATTGTTGTCGACAACATTTTTGCATATAATGTTGCTGTTGAAATAATGCAACAAAACAAGGATCTTGAACCAAAATCTGTCGATGAATGTAGACAGAGAAATGACTGGCCAAAATGGAAAGATGCAATTCAAGCAGAATTGACTTCACTTGATAAACGTGAAGTTTTCGGACCAATCGTCCGAACACCTGAATGTGTAAAGCCAGTGGGGTACAAGTGGGTATTTGTGCGAAAACGAAATGAGAAAAATGGAGTCGTTAGATATAAAGCACGACTTGTAGCACAAGGATTTTCGCAACGACATGGCATTGATTATATGGAGACATATTCTCCTGTGGTGGATGCAATCACCTTCAGATACCTTGTATGTCTGGCAGTACAAGAAAAACTTGAGATGCGTCTAATGGATGTTGTCACAGCCTATTTATATGGCTCATTAGACAATGAAATTTTTATGAAAATCCCTGAAGGATTTCAAATGCCTGAAGCATTTAAAGGTTCCCGAGAAGCTTGTTCAATAAAGCTTCAGAAATCCTTACACGGATTAAAATAATCGGGCTGTATGTGGTATAATCGCCTTAGCGAATACCTATTGAAGGAAGGATATAAAAAAATGACCCAATTTGTCCTTGTGTCTTTATAAAAAGGTCCGAATCTGAAATTGTCATAATAGCTGTGTATGTTGATGATTTAAATATTATTGAAACTCATGAAGCACTCTCAAATGCTATGGAGTGTTTGAAGAAAGAGTTTGAAATGAAAGACATTGGAAAGACTAAATTTTGTCTTGGTCTACAAATTGAGCATTTGACAAAAGGAATATTTATCTATCAATCAACATATACTGAAAAGATTCTCAAGAAATTTTACATGGATAAATTACATCCGCTGAGCACCCCAATAGTTGTAAGGTCGCTTGATGTAAATAAAGATCCATTCTGACCTTGTGAAAATGATGAAGATTTTCTCGGCGCTGAAGTACCATATCATAGTGCAATTGGTGCACTGATGTATCTTGCTAATAATACTCGACCGGATATATCTTTTGATGTAAGCTTATTGGCAAGGTTTAATTCTTCCCCAACACGAAGACACTGGAACGATATTAAGCATATATTCAGATAGCTCCAAGGGACTATCGATAAGGGATTGTTTTATTCAAATAAATGCAAGTCATAATTAACTGGTTATGCAGATGCTGGATATTTATCTGATCCACATAGAGGACGCTCTCAAACAGGCTATCTATCTACACGTGGAGACACAACTATACCATCGCGTTCAATAAAACAAACTATTGCTGCTGCTACTTCAAATCAGGCAGAGATATTGGCTATTCATGAAGCAAGTTGTGAATGCATTTGGTTGAGACTGATGACTCAACATATTCAGAAAATGTGCGGATCTTCTTTGCAAATGGGAATTCCAACTATATTATATGAAGATAATACTGCATGCATAGCTCAGCTGAAAGGAGGATATATCAAAGGAGACAGAGTAAAACACATTTCACCAAAATTCTTTTTCACTCATGATATTCAGAATAGTGGTGAAATAGACGTCCGAAAAATACGTTCTAGTGATTATTTGGCGGATTTGTTCACTAAAGCATTGCCAACCTCAACATTTGAGAAGTTGATATACAAGATTGGAATGCGTCGTCTCCGAGATATGAAGCAATGACTTCATCAGGGGGAGTGAAATGCGCGCTGCACTCTTTTTCCCTTAACCAAGTTTTGTCCCATTGGGTTTTCCTGGTAAGGTTTTTAATGAGGCAGCTCTAAATGCGTATCACAAGATCTGTGTACTTTTTTTCCTTCACTAGACTTTTTCCCACGGGATTTTTCCTAGTAAGGTTTTAACGAGGCATACTCTTTGTGTAATGGACATCCAAGGGGGAGCATTATAAATCCACAGAGAATGTATGTCCATTCATGAATAGATTGTTCATTTCTTCATCCATTGAACTAGTTTATTAAATTGATGTATCTATTAAAGATGAGATTCAGTTATTGTAACTTTAAAGTGATGATCTTTGTCCTATATAAACGGGTGTTCCTCACCTTGTAAAAGACACAGACATTAAAAGTAAAATAAAGAAATCTACCTCTCTCCATATCATTACTATTCTCTATTATATTTTTACTGCTATTTTATATTTTATTTACAACAAAATTAATCAATTTTGGTATTAGATTGCCATCCCTTACAAAGATGCACCCACAACTGGCTAAATTATAATAAGACGTGTAAAATAGGCTATTTGTACACTTTCCCCAAAGCCCATGCTGTTAAAACAAAAATTTCACTAGTGCCTTCCATAGTGACTAGTGTTGAGAGTTTGCCCTTGTTTTATAATATTTTAGCAAAATATCCTTTTATAGTCCGGAGCCAACACTTTAAGTTTCCAATTTGCAAGTGCTGCCTTTTAAGAAGATGTCAAATGACAAGTGTTGCGTAGGCAACTCTTCAAGGAAGAATGCAAGAAGAGATTGGAAGGGCCAAGTGCTGCCTAGGCAACACTTTTTCTATGAGATGTGAGATTCAATGGCAAGTGTTGTCTAAAAAAGATGGGTCAAAGGCAAGTGCTTCCTTTTAGGCAGTACTCACGACCAAGTCCTGTCCAGACATCAGTGATGGGTTAACGATTTTTTTGGGTCAAACCATTAACCCAAACCGATAAAATCTTATTGGGTTATCGGTATCAGGTTATTGGGTTAACGGTTTTTTAACGGTTTAATTTTTTATTTTAATTGGTTATCGGTTCGGTCTTCGGATTTACATATTTTCTTATCAGATAACCCGATATGCCTATCGTTAATTTCCTAGTTTACCCTTATGTATATAAATACCTAGCACCAATTACCACGCCAAGAACCAACTTGCACAAAATCCCACCATCAAAATCTTTATTTTTTTAATATATATAAAAAGATCCAAATTGTGAAAATAGTTGAAGAGACCTTAGAGGAGTAAGGAGATTCTTAGGTCTAAGGAGATGACAAACAAGATAGCAAGAAGAGGTCGAAAGAGGATTAAGCTAATATACTCCTACGATGAAGACACCATTCAATTGATACTACTTTGATTTTGAGTGACTTCCAAACTATAGTATTTCTTAATCTCTATAGATCAATAATTTAGTCGAGAATGGATGTTAGGTAACAGAGACCTTATCCTTCAATTCCTAGTAATCTTTAGTCCAAGATATGTCGTCACTTGCCTAAACTTGATGCCTAATGGCTACTGCTATGTTACCATTTTTTTATTTACTGATACTAATTGGGGTTATTATTTAAGAGATTGTCAACTTTTTTTTTTTAATTTGACAGTCTAATTCCTTAATGGGTATCCCGATAACTGACCCGTTAAGACCGATAACCGATAACCGATAACCCGAAATTTGATAACCGATAGCTTAACGGTTTGATTATCGGTTTTACATTCTTCAAACCCGATACCCGATAACCCGAACCGATAAGATATCAACTCTACCCGATTGACCCGATGCACAGTCCTACGCATCACTTTCTCTAAGAAAATTTGAGATTCAGGGACAAGTATTGCCTAAGAAAGAGGAGTCAAAGGTAAATGCTGTTGAACCCCAAAAATTACCCTTTCTTTTAAGAAAAGATAGGTTTCGGGTATAATGTTCAACAATATGGGACTCCAAAGGGCTTTCTTTGGAGTCGCCACCTAATTTAGGAGAATTAGGAACCAATTAATTAAATAGTGCGTGCAAGCACTCCGTTTTAAGGAAGTGGTCTATTTCAGAGATTCTAAGTAAGAGGTTCAATTATTTTCGAAAGAAGGTTTCAATTTGAAAGCACTTTCGAAAATCCACAAAATGTGGTTAATCCTTCGGTTTTCACAAAATAGCTCAAAATGTTAACTTTCGATATGTTGATAAAATGGTTTAAGATTAATATTAAAAATCTAAGATTATAATAAATTATACTTTAAAGAAATATGAATTTAAATAAACTTAGACTTGAAAAGGAAAGAAAGAAAGAAAGGAAAATAAATAAATAAATAAATAATTTTTGCTAAAATAGGAGAACCAATTAATTGGAAAGAAGTTGCACTTTCATGGATAAAAAATGAGTTACTTTTTATTAATTTCGAATTTTAATTGCACGCATTATTTAACTAAAAGATGCACAATTCGTAAATAAGATGGAGATTCTAAAGAAATAAAATATTCACAAAATAACTCAATAAATAACTAAACATTCATTCATAATCAATCAAATAAATAATTATCTACGGGGAATTCCTATAGACATGCAATTTCTAAGGATGGGAAAAGAGGAGGTTTAGAAGAAGAACCCGGAAATTGATAAAACTCATGGGAGCCTTGGATTTATTTAATTTTATACAATTATATGCCCATGAGCCTAAGTTAGAATAGGCGGCTCAACAAAGCATTTTTTTTAAAATTTCCTAGATCTTCGCTTCTTGAGCCCGGACTCGACCCCAATGCAACTCCAAGCCAATAAGCCAATCCCGATTGGTGAGTTTTGATCAACTCATTCCCAAGGTATTACATGCAAAGAAATAGAAAGATAAAGATTAGTATCTACACTAAACAACTTGAACAAATTTGTCAAATAGACTAGAAAGAAGACTAGCAAAGAGCAAACTATAAAAGACATTCAAACAAAGAGGAGCCAATAAGCGCTGGGCGTAGTTAAGGTATAGCAGAAGACATCCAAGATATCCAAAAGAACAAGCTGGGAAACTATCACTATCAATAGCAAGCTGCAGGCATTCCTATAGCTGAATGAAATTTGGAATAACTTGCTAGTATTCAGGACTAAAGGTCTATTTAAATTAGATAAGCTATATAATAATCAACTTTCATTTTATTTTACAGATGTGTCGAATAAGAAACAGGCTTAACAGATGAACATAACTGGAACAAGCAGGGAAAGAACTTAACCAACTCTGAACTTGAGACCCAAACATGATAATGCTAAGGAAGGATCCCATATAATAAACAGGAAGAGGTTTCTATTTGGCTTTCAGCACAGCAACTACAATGAACATGTAGGACTTAAGCGAGTTACCAATATATAATACTTAAATAGCATAAACTATATTTCATCTATCACTGTTTACAACAGCTAGAGCAACATCAGAAGAAAGAGCTAAAACAAAGTTGAAACTCAGAGACAAGTTGTAATGAGTATCAAAGACAAGGCTGCAGCCTACATTAGATAAAGAAAACAAGCTTATACACTAGGTAACCATTCCAGATTAGAAGCAATAACTACATCCCAAGACACATGGTAATTTATTCACACAGATATCATGAACAGAAAACATAAGCAGCAACTTTGCTTTCAGGAAGAGGAAGAAACTGGAATTTAGTAACCTAAGACATAACAATCAGGAACTTACAAACATAGACTTAGAGTGGGGAAAGTCCAGGGCAAGCTAAATCATGAGAGATTCAAAAAGAGAAATCCAAAAAGTAACTTCACATATCTGGCAAGAGTTAAACTAAAGAGCAGATCTAGGCACCAATATTTCATGCTGCAGGCTGAATGCATTCTTATCAAGCCTATAAGGTCTAAGGAACAACTTGAAACGGACCCTCTAGAACCCTGAAACAACTTGCAACTCTCACATTACCTACAAGACACCAGGCATCCAGAAAAAACTGAAACAACCCCTGAATTTCAACAAACTCCCTGCTACCACTACACTCCTTACATACTTCCTGAATCCCTGGATAGCTGAAACAAAGTTGAAACTCAGAACTCCCTCATTCTCACAGCACCTAACAACTTCCCTCATACCTCTGCCCTACTCCCACAAACCTAGATAGAAACCAGAAATGCCCCTGCCTTCTCCTACTCCTAACAAACTACTGCTGGCATCAAGCTGACTCCCAAAAACCTCTTACAAAACCCTGACTACTCCCTCATTGACTCTACACTTTCATCTCCCAGAACTACTACAAACTTTGAAACACCTGGAAACAGCCTACACTATCTTCACCCTTAACCTGCAGCACCAAAAACTTCTTATAAACCACCCTGCAGACCACTAACACTGAACCTGCATCTCTGCATGCTATTACCAGACCCTACAAACCAATGAAACAAACTACACACTTCCCTGGATCCCTCTTAATCACCCTGCTACTACCAGAAGCCAACCCAACTCACACACAAACCTATCAGCAACTCCTTTTATCAACCTAAAACAGCCTCTCTATACAAATTATACTTCTGCAAACAACTAAACTACAGCCTCCTTCACCCTTTCAAAACAAACAAGAAAACCAGGCCACTCCCTCACTGACTAACATTCTCCAAGCCAACTCTATTAACAACTGCACCACTTCCAGGCTTATTCATTGCATGCAGACCTCCATAACAGATCCTACATACACAAACCCATTTACCACACTCTTGAATTCAAACCTCAGCATACACAATTAGCCCTTTCTACCATAGACAAACAGAACGACCTTTAAGAACATATAGAGCCCAAACTCATAAAATCTGGAACTTTTAACCAACTAATCCAATGGAACCCGAAAGCCTGATATCAAACAACACATACAATGAGGAAGGTTGAAACTTTAGACTCTTAGAACCAACTTACTCATTTAAGCTATGAAGATACAAAACTGAACTCAAGGGCTTAACCAAAACCACAGTCAAAACACCACTAAAACTGACCAGACTCAATCCTAGCAAACACTCCAATCTCTGAACAAATTTCAACAGCCTGAACAAACATCAGACCTTGCTTTCACATACTAGAAAACCAAGAACAGCTATTTCCACAAAAGCACATACGCTTTGCTTATTTATACACACAAACACAAAATAAGAACTGATACAGGAATCAGGGCACACACAAATACATAAAAAAAAAATGAGAAAAGTTTGACAGTTCACCTGTTGCAGGGCAGTGAACTGGAGCGAGGGTCCGAAACAAACGCGACTCGACTAAGCGACTCGAATAAATGCGAAGACGAGGTTGATGACTCGAAAGGCGAAGCGACGACACAAAATCGAAAGCGATGTTTGAATCCAAGCAGAAACTAAAATGCTATATGTATTTTCTTTTCAAGATTAAAACTAAAAAACCTATATGCTCTGCCTCCTTTCTCTAATCCCCCCCTTTACAATGAATGAAATAAGGAATATATATACCTCGGATTCTAGGGTTTTGGCTCTTCTTTGAAAATCCCAAATCGACCCTACTCGCTTTTCTTTCCCTTTTGAAACCAGGGTCAAAATAGTATAATCCTTTGGATCGTACTAGTTTCACCCTGATTTTCAAAGGGAATCCGAACGTTATAGACATCTCACGGCTCGGATCGAAACCAATTCAAAATGGACGATTGAGATTGATTGAGTTTGTACTGGTGAGAGGGAAAAGGAATGGGACCAGCTGGAATAAGGCTATTCGTCCAGCAAAGTCGAGCGTACGGAGAAGATGGCAATGGTCGCGGGTCGAGAGACTGGGAAACGGGTTGCAACTGGGAAACGGGTTGGGGCTTTCTGAAAAGGAAGGGAAATGTATATGTATTGTATCTTTGCGTGGATAGGCTATATTTTAGCCTTAGGACGGATTTAGCCTGATTTTAGATTTTAATAGGTAAAGAGGGGAGTTGTAAGGGTAGGCTGAAATTAATGCTACGCATTGCAATTTTAGCCATTTTTAACTGAAATTTATCAATTACCTTTAATTTCCAAATTAATTTTAATTAAAATAATTAGGCTTTTCATTGAAACTTTCGGGACAAAATTGGGTGTCAACAGCTGCCCCTCTTTACCCGGAAAAGGATGAAAGAGTTTTTAGGGTAAAGAAGTTGACGAGAAGCCAATTTTGTCCCGATAAGACCAAGACTTTTGATTTCCAAGGACCAAAAGACGAGGCTTATGGATATGGCCGAACTCCGGTTTTCGAGTTGCCTACATATCTCGGGCTGAAAGAGAATCAGGCCATATGTAGTTCAACGACACTTAGACACGAAAACTCGCACGATTGATTGAAAAAGACGCACGAATAGGAAAGAATTCAAACTAACGCCTAATCTGAAATGAAAGATTAGGTAAGAATGGCTTGTTCGAGTGCGATTCTTCAGATCCTCGTTGACAAGTCTAGCTCATATCAACGATTGCCCCAGTTCACTGCTAAGAAAAAGTTCCACGTTATGCTCCAAATGCTGCTGCGGTGCCGCTAAAATTCTGTAAAGACTTAACAAACGGTAAGCGAACAACTGCTAATAAAATATAATAATTGAAATAAGAAACAAATAAAGTGATAAATACGAAATTGTAAATGCGGGTTGTGATATCATCAATAGTCCTTCTTTCGATCAACTGACGAGGCACTCCGCCCGGGGAACCTCTAAGCTGATCATTATTCTGAAACAGTAAAGTAAAACAATAGGCAAAGTGAGAACGAATTGTAGAATGCAATGCTTTCATAAGGTAAGTTGACTAACGAGACATGATGTCTCAAGTCGAATTGTCTATCTTTATTATCTACTTCAAATATATCATGCCAATATTGCAAGACAACCGACATCGCGAAACACTCCGAAAGTGGTGCTCCAGCCGACTTGTCTTAGACTATCAATCTACTTTAAATATATCATGCCAATATTGCGAGACAACCGACATCGCGAAACATTCCGAAAGGGGTGCTTCAGCCGACTTGTCTTGGACTATCAATCTACTTGAAAGAAACCTGCATATCCTATTTGTGGGTGGAAAGACCCAGATATCCTATTTGTGGGTGGAATGACCCAGATATCCTATTTGTGGGTGGAAGAACCCCAAATATCCTATTTGTGGGTGGAAGGACCCGAGATATCCTATTGTGGGTGGAAGGACCCAGATATCCTATTTGTGGGTGGAAGGACCCGAATATCCTATTCGTGGGTGGAAGGACCCAAGATATCCTATTTGTGGGTGGAAGGACCCGAATATCCTATTCGTAGGTGGAAGGACCCAAGGTATCCTATTCGTGGGTGGAAGGACCCAAGATATCCTATTTGTGGGTGGAAGGACCCAAATATCCTATTCGTGGGTGGAAGAACCCAAGATATCCTATTTGTGGGTGGAAGGACCCGAATATCCTATTCGTGGTGGAAGAACCCAAATATCCTATTTGTGGGTGGATAAACCCTGATATCCTATTTGTGGGTGGAAGGACCCAAGATATCCTATTTGTGGGTGGAAGAACCCAGATATCCTATTTGTGGGTGGAAGAACCCAAATATCCTATTTGTGGGTGGAAGGACCCGAGATATCCTATTTGTGGGTGGAAGGACCCAGATATCCTATTTGTGGGTGGAAGGACCCAAGATATCCTATTTGTGGGTGGAAGAACCCGAATATCCTATTTGTGGGTGGAAGGACCCGAATATCCTATTTGTGGGTGGAAGGACCCAGCGATATCCTATTTTAGGTGGAAGGACCCGAGATGTTCATCTACAAGATGAACTAAACAAACGAAATTAAAGTAAAGTAAAAGACACAAAGCTCATTAAAGCAGGTACTTCTCCAAATTTATCAATATCTGCAAATCACAAAAAATGAAATTTCAGTAAACGTTCTCATAAAGCAAAATAGAGATGAAATGGATATGTTTAACAATCTGCAAGAATTATAGGAAATAGAAATGCCGTCTTTCGGCGATAAACCACGATAAAGCGTAATGCTTTAGATCATGAAGAGGTAGTCTGCAATGCAATGTTGGATTTGCGCTTCATTCTATTGATAAGACCAATGAAGCGTCTGGTCACAAAACCTTTAAATCACAAAATAAAATTTAGTGAGCATTCTCATAAGGTGAAAGGAAAATGGATGAAGCCGATATGTTTGACAATTTGCAAAGGTTAAAGGGAATAGAAATGCCGCCGTTCGGCAATAAACCCTGATAAAGCATAATGTTCCAAATTACGAAAAGGCTGTTTTCAATGCAGTCTTGGGTTGTACCCCAACCAGAAGGTAGGAACCCATCCAAAGTAGTCCTATTGTCAAATAAGCTTATATCTCAGAATCCTTCTACGGAGGAATGGTCTGGGCCACAATGCAAAGGGATTCTCCCAGATTTGGCAATATCTGTAAGTTATAAAGTAGAACTTTAGTGAGTGTCCTTATACGGAGAAAGAGAAATGAAACAGATATGCTTAACAATTTGCAAAAGTTATGGGAAATAGAAATGCCGCCTTTTCGGCAAAGTGAGAAAGCATCGGGCTTTATCCCAAATGTCATTTCAATCCAAGCGATGGGAGTCTTCAAGATTGTCTTGCTAAGACGTTTATCTTCTGATGCGGGCGTTAATATCCTTGCTCTCAAAGAAAAATTGTTAGTTTTGGGAGGGAGGGGGGAGCGTTTGATTTGTGCTGACTTGATCTCGATCTTCTTGATGTCGCTTCTGCATCCCATGTTTTCCTCGGACTTGGATTTGTAAATCATACTCGGAGACTTGGCTCATGAACTCGATAGCATGACTGTTTTGATAATAGAGGCAAAGTAAAAGTAGTTTTGGTAATAAAGTAAATAAAGTAACCATGCAAATATTTCATGAAAGTAAGATGCATTTTATGAAATTTCTGCCTTGACATAAGCTTGTGACATATCTTAAAACAAACTGAACATCCTTTTCTTAGAGTTGGCACTATCCATCTAGCCAATTCCCAAGATCTTCCCAGCTCGTCTTTTGATAGTCAACATTGATTCTTGCAAAATTTTGCCCCAGTTATGACTATCTAAATCTTCAACTTGCCCCGCAAAATTTGCCCCAATTATGATCTTCTGAATCTTCAACTTATCTTGCAAAATTTGCCCCACTTTCTATCGTCCATATCTTCAATTTGTCTTGCAAAATTTGCCCCAGTTTCTATCTTTAGGGGAAACTGAAAATTTTAATATTATAGAATCGAGCCCGTTAAGAGCGCCTACGTATCCCTCCACGGGAATCAGACTGTGCGTAGTTCTGCTTACATAAAGATTTTGGGGAGGTATGGCAATCTAAGTACGAAACCGCATCCGAGTTGGAAAACCTACACATCTGCCCAGATGCATAGTTCGGAATTACATCATAAAAGATAAACAAGCCTAAAGTGTTACAATATTTTGACCGAATCCGACGAGGATTGCCTACTTATCCTGTTGCTATTCCAGGAATCAGGTCAGAAGTAGTTCAAAATACATAAAAGAAGATATTGGGGGAAATTCTATGCTAGTGCAACCGAACTCTACGTGAGTTGCCTACGTATCCCGCCTTGGGAATCAGGTCACGCGTAGTTCGCGTTACATCAAAGATTACATTCAACAATACTAACTTGCGGCTGCTTCAAATATAGCGTCTTGTGAAGACATTTGTGTTCAATTTTCAGCCAAACTTGAACATCCGCTTTGTAAACACCAGTGTTCCTCCAAATAGGACACGATGAACCAGGTAAAGACTTTGTCAACTTCAACAATCCTCAAATAAAGAATGTAGATAAAACTACTTCCACGCCATATGCCAACAAATAAGATCTGCCCCAGTTGAAGTCCTAACGACAGTCTGACACCTCAAGGGTGCAAAATATCGCTTTTCAGCGCATCATTCCCAAATTGTTCAGTTGTTAGTCACAAGAAATGCTTAGGCAGGTCTGATAATTATAAAATTGAAATATTTAGTCAAAAGCATACCATAAAGTAAATAAAGTATAATAACACAATGAGAATGCAATTTATTATTTATTCAAATTCGAACTTGAGGAGGCATAATGCGACAGACATGCAAAGACATAAATTAAAAAGGTTATTCTCAAAAGACATAATTTAAAGGCAAAACACAATTCATGGCCTCAATTTGAATTGTGATACAAAAGAAACTATTGAGCTCAATTGCCAAGTTCCTTTCAGAAGGGCATCAACTCAGAGATCATCATCTTCATTTTGAGTCGCATCGTCATAAGCAAGCTGGAGCACTCCATCATCAATCAAATCTTGAATTTTGTGCCTCAGAGTAATGCAGCTCTTAGTGTCATGTTGACAATATTCTCCATGGTAAGCACAATATTTGACCCCATGAATCAATCTTGGAGGAGGATCAGATGTCCCATCTCCTACTAAAGGCTTTAAAAGTTTTGCACCTTTTAACTTTTCAAACAAATGCTCTTGAGATTCTATTGGAAATGTGAACTTTCGGGTTTGCCCCTCTTGATTGTTGGAGTTAAATTCAATCCCTTTGACAGATTGGGAAGGAATCATTGGGATTTGAATCACCCTTGCTTTGATTAATGCTTCAATTTTTTCCTTCAACGAATGGCAATTTGCAGTGTCGTGCCCTGGAGCTCTAGAATGATACGCACAATTCTTTGTTATGTCAAACCAAGCAGGACGAGGATAAGGTGTCCTATCCGCAATAGGATGGATCAAACCAGCTAATTTCAGTTTTTCAAATAATTGGCCAATAGGCTCAGGCAAAGGTGTGAAAGTTTTGACCACTTTTGGGTAGGGCCTTGCCATGATTGGGCGATTTTGGCGAGCAGAAGTCTCAGGCTGATGACTTAGAGATGGGTAGTACTTTGAGGGGGGTAAATAGCTTGGGGGTGCCTGATAAACATGCGGTGGTGGGTAAGGCTGAAAACCATGCGTGTTGTAGGAAGGGTTAAGATCGGGCTTTGGTGTAATAGGAGCTTGGTAGTGACTATTATGATTGGAAGTTGATGTGCTTTGGCTAGGAAGCTTATGAAGTTGGTTTGGACGACTCAGGGCATGCACTTCTTTTCCTTTCTTTTCATCATTGGTAAACTGGGCCTTTACATTAGCGGCATTTGGAGCAGTTGATTCAAGCATCATTTTAATTTCAATGGTTTCCCCCATCTTTACAATGTTGGCAAATGTTGCTTCCGATGTGTCCATTATCTGGTGACAGATTTGGTAATAGAGCTCACTGTCCAGAGATGATACAAAACATGCAATTGCCTCATTTTCTGTGTAAGGTGGTTGGACCTTAGCAGCTTCATCTGTCCAACGTACCGCATATTCCCTAAAGGTCTCAGTTGGCATCTTTTTCAAATTCGACACCTGATATCTGTTAGACTTATCCTGTTTTTGCCAATGGTACCACTCATTCAGATTCGATGTTTGTTTTGTTTCTGATTGTTCATCTTCCATGGTAAGATTAATGAGAGTCTTTTCATCATTCTTTCTGCTTTCTTCTAAAGTTGAACCAGACACTGTCTTTTCCTTTTTGACGATCGCGACTGGAAGAGAATCTCCTTTTCTTGCTTTGGATTTTGCGAAGTCAGCCATTTCAAAGTCAACACAAATCAAACTTCTGCGGGGAAGGGGGTAAACACAACAAAACAAAAAGTTCAAAGGTAACTATGTTAGTTTGCATATTATTTACGAGGTTGCACACAAGCACATAGCGCGCGTCACGTAGCGCTTTGGCAGTTTGAACATGGAAGATATAACAATAAATTGGCATGTAGCAATCACACGTAATCGAGCGTAAATAAAACGCGAATGCGTCCTACCCTGTAAGGTGCCTCTTTGTGCCAGAGGTGGGCCTAAGACGCCAAATAGGTGATAATGAAAAGTAGTCCAAGCCGGTTTTGCAATAATCAAATTTAGAGTAAGTGACAATGACAGTAATAATAATTTCTCTTTCATTAGAACTTGATTTTGAGTACATCATTGTTACATAAAAATTAGAAAGTGCCAGACATAATTTAAATACATCGTTTTGAGTACAATATAAATAATTGCTATAACTACGCTGGATCAGGCTCGAGGAGGCAATGGATGAAGTGCGGGCCTGTTTCGATCAATCCTTGTTTGCTTGCACAATTGGTGTAATTTCTGATATCTGGTCCCAAATGTCGTTTACATCCAAAAACTTGCTTGAATCAAACATCGATCAAATGGATCGAACGTCTTATCGTCCTTTCGACGTCTCTTGCCCCAACTTATTATCTTCTTGCAAGTATCTTCTCAATTTCAACTTGATGACTATTTGAATACCTCTTGAAGTCAAGTATCCTCTAGTCTACAAAATTAATAAAAGTATTCTAAATTTAATTAATTGCAAAACTTGGCTTGGACTGAAGTTCCGTTATCACATAAACACATAATATGCACTGTTGTTGGGTTTAAACCTGTCAACGGAAAAGGGCGGTTTTCCTAACTATGGAGGCGGTACCAAGGACCGGGTCCAATCTAAGGCTTATGCATGCATGTTCCTAACGAAGACTCTAGAGTGGGTTTACTAGACACAAGGCTGTTTTGAGTGGCAAGCGGTCACGCGGTAGTAAAACTATCCGCTCACCCCGCAGGTACGCGCACTCTTTCTTAAAGGGTTTTTTTGTGAGTTGCGGGTGTATATGCATACACCTCGCGGGTATAAGTAACCATGAAGAAGCTCCCAGGAGTGGGGGAAATATGAACGGAATGCCAGTTTTATATGTGCACAAATAAAGTGTAGTGACATGCTTTCAATGACAAACAATTACAAATAATCAAATCAACTAAACATGCTATTTTTGCAAATAATAAACAAATAAAGAGCTATCTTGTGAAAACCTTGCGGTTAGAACCTTAAGGTTCGATCCCCAGCGGAGTCGCCACGCTGTTGAACCCCAAAAATTACCCTTTCTTTTAAGAAAAGATAGGTTTCGGGTATAATGTTCAACAATATGGGACTCCAAAGGGCTTTCTTTGGAGTCGCCACCTAATTTAGGAGAATTAGGAACCAATTAATTAAATAGTGCGTGCAAGCACTCCGTTTTAAGGAAGTGGTCTATTTCAGAGATTCTAAGTAAGAGGTTCAATTATTTTCGAAAGAAGGTTTCAATTTGAAAGCACTTTCGAAAATCCACAAAATGTGGTTAATCCTTCGGTTTTCACAAAATAGCTCAAAATGTTAACTTTCGATATGTTGATAAAATGGTTTAAGATTAATATTAAAAATCTAAGATTATAATAAATTATACTTTAAAGAAATATGAATTTAAATAAACTTAGACTTGAAAAGGAAAGAAAGAAAGAAAGGAAAATAAATAAATAAATAAATAATTTTTGCTAAAATAGGAGAACCAATTAATTGGAAAGAAGTTGCACTTTCATGGATAAAAAATGAGTTACTTTTTATTAATTTCGAATTTTAATTGCACGCATTATTTAACTAAAAGATGCACAATTCGTAAATAAGATGGAGATTCTAAAGAAATAAAATATTCACAAAATAACTCAATAAATAACTAAACATTCATTCATAATCAATCAAATAAATAATTATCTACGGGGAATTCCTATAGACATGCAATTTCTAAGGATGGGAAAAGAGGAGGTTTAGAAGAAGAACCCGGAAATTGATAAAACTCATGGGAGCCTTGGATTTATTTAATTTTATACAATTATATGCCCATGAGCCTAAGTTAGAATAGGCGGCTCAACAAAGCATTTTTTTTAAAATTTCCTAGATCTTCGCTTCTTGAGCCCGGACTCGACCCCAATGCAACTCCAAGCCAATAAGCCAATCCCGATTGGTGAGTTTTGATCAACTCATTCCCAAGGTATTACATGCAAAGAAATAGAAAGATAAAGATTAGTATCTACACTAAACAACTTGAACAAATTTGTCAAATAGACTAGAAAGAAGACTAGCAAAGAGCAAACTATAAAAGACATTCAAACAAAGAGGAGCCAATAAGCGCTGGGCGTAGTTAAGGTATAGCAGAAGACATCCAAGATATCCAAAAGAACAAGCTGGGAAACTATCACTATCAATAGCAAGCTGCAGGCATTCCTATAGCTGAATGAAATTTGGAATAACTTGCTAGTATTCAGGACTAAAGGTCTATTTAAATTAGATAAGCTATATAATAATCAACTTTCATTTTATTTTACAGATGTGTCGAATAAGAAACAGGCTTAACAGATGAACATAACTGGAACAAGCAGGGAAAGAACTTAACCAACTCTGAACTTGAGACCCAAACATGATAATGCTAAGGAAGGATCCCATATAATAAACAGGAAGAGGTTTCTATTTGGCTTTCAGCACAGCAACTACAATGAACATGTAGGACTTAAGCGAGTTACCAATATATAATACTTAAATAGCATAAACTATATTTCATCTATCACTGTTTACAACAGCTAGAGCAACATCAGAAGAAAGAGCTAAAACAAAGTTGAAACTCAGAGACAAGTTGTAATGAGTATCAAAGACAAGGCTGCAGCCTACATTAGATAAAGAAAACAAGCTTATACACTAGGTAACCATTCCAGATTAGAAGCAATAACTACATCCCAAGACACATGGTAATTTATTCACACAGATATCATGAACAGAAAACATAAGCAGCAACTTTGCTTTCAGGAAGAGGAAGAAACTGGAATTTAGTAACCTAAGACATAACAATCAGGAACTTACAAACATAGACTTAGAGTGGGGAAAGTCCAGGGCAAGCTAAATCATGAGAGATTCAAAAAGAGAAATCCAAAAAGTAACTTCACATATCTGGCAAGAGTTAAACTAAAGAGCAGATCTAGGCACCAATATTTCATGCTGCAGGCTGAATGCATTCTTATCAAGCCTATAAGGTCTAAGGAACAACTTGAAACGGACCCTCTAGAACCCTGAAACAACTTGCAACTCTCACATTACCTACAAGACACCAGGCATCCAGAAAAAACTGAAACAACCCCTGAATTTCAACAAACTCCCTGCTACCACTACACTCCTTACATACTTCCTGAATCCCTGGATAGCTGAAACAAAGTTGAAACTCAGAACTCTCTCATTCTCACAGCACCTAACAACTTCCCTCATACCTCTGCCCTACTCCCACAAACCTAGATAGAAACCAGAAATGCCCCTGCCTTCTCCTACTCCTAACAAACTACTGCTGGCATCAAGCTGACTCCCAAAAACCTCTTACAAAACCCTGACTACTCCCTCATTGACTCTACACTTTCATCTCCCAGAACTACTACAAACTTTGAAACACCTGGAAACAGCCTACACTATCTTCACCCTTAACCTGCAGCACCAAAACTTCTTATAAACCACCCTGCAGACCACTAACACTGAACCTGCATCTCTGCATGCTATTACCAGACCCTACAAACCAATGAAACAAACTACACACTTCCCTGGATCCCTCTTAATCACCCTGCTACTACCAGAAGCCAACCCAACTCACACACAAACCTATCAGCAACTCCTTTTATCAACCTAAAACAGCCTCTCTATACAAATTATACTTCTGCAAACAACTAAACTACAGCCTCCTTCACCCTTTCAAAACAAACAAGAAAACCAGGCCACTCCCTCACTGACTAACATTCTCCAAGCCAACTCTATTAACAACTGCACCACTTCCAGGCTTATTCATTGCATGCAGACCTCCATAACAGATCCTACATACACAAACCCATTTACCACACTCTTGAATTCAAACCTCAGCATACACAATTAGCCCTTTCTACCATAGACAAACAGAACGACCTTTAAGAACATATAGAGCCCAAACTCATAAAATCTGGAACTTTTAACCAACTAATCCAATGGAACCCGAAAGCCTGATATCAAACAACACATACAATGAGGAAGGTTGAAACTTTAGACTCTTAGAACCAACTTATTCATTTAAGCTATGAAGATACAAAACTGAACTCAAGGGCTTAACCAAAACCACAGTCAAAACACCACTAAAACTGACCAGACTCAATCCTAGCAAACACTCCAATCTCTGAACAAATTTCAACAGCCTGAACAAACATCAGACCTTGCTTTCACATACTAGAAAACCAAGAACAGCTATTTCCACAAAAGCACATACGCTTTGCTTATTTATACACACAAACACAAAATAAGAACTGATACAGGAATCAGGGCACACACAAATACATAAAAAAAATGAGAAAAGTTTGACAGTTCACCTGTTGCAGGGCAGTGAACTGGAGCGAGGGTCCGAAACAAACGCGACTCGACTAAGCGACTCGAATAAATGCGAAGACGAGGTTGATGACTCGAAAGGCGTAGCGACGACACAAAATCGAAAGCGATGTTTGAATCCAAGCAGAAACTAAAATGCTATATGTATTTTCTTTTCAAGATTAAAACTAAAAAACCTATATGCTCTGCCTCCTTTCTCTAATCCCCCCCTTTACAATGAAAGAAATAAGGAATATATATACCTCGGATTCTAGGGTTTTGGCTCTTCTTTGAAAATCCCAAATCGACCCTACTCGCTTTTCTTTCCCTTTTGAAACCAGGGTCAAAATAGTATAATCCTTTGGATCGTACTAGTTTCACCCTGATTTTCAAAGGGAATCCGAACGTTATAGACATCTCACGGCTCGGATCGAAACCAATTCAAAATGGACGATTGAGATTGATTGAGTTTGTACTGGTGAGAGGGAAAAGGAATGGGACCAGCTGGAATAAGGCTATTCGTCCAGCAAAGTCGAGCGTACGGAGAAGATGGCAATGGTCGCGGGTCGAGAGACTGGGAAACGGGTTGCAACTGGGAAACGGGTTGGGGCTTTCTGAAAAGGAAGGGAAATGTATATGTATCGTATCTTTGCGTGGATAGGCTATATTTTAGCCTTAGGACGGATTTAGCCTGATTTTAGATTTTAATAGGTAAAGAGGGGAGTTGTAAGGGTAGGCTGAAATTAATGCTACGCATTGCAATTTTAGCCATTTTTAACTGAAATTTATCAATTACCTTTAATTTCCAAATTAATTTTAATTAAAATAATTAGGCTTTTCATTGAAACTTTCGGGACAAAATTGGGTGTCAACAAATGCTGCTTAGGCAGTACTTAACGAGAAAATGAGGACGGGGATACGAGCATCATTATAAAATTCATAGTGACATTTCCGTCCATAATTTATTCATTAAACTTAGCAGGGGCATTTTTGTTAAACCATTATTAAGCGGGGGCAAAAAAGCAACCCATTGCCTATGGTGTCATATTTCTCCAAATAAGCCCTTTATGAAGCACTATTTGTAGCAGGGTTTACAATTTTTTTTTTTAAAAAATAGCTACTAGTACTACTTAAAATCTGATCGGGATCGCGTCCATTAGTATTTGGTAAAATATTATTCAATAGTAATAAAAATTGGCGTCATGTGTCCATCTACTTAACTAATGGTTGAGATCATTTTACTACTAAGCAATTAAATATAATAGTGTAACTTAAACAAAAAAAAAAATTAAAAAAATTTATATCACCTAACGGCTAATAGTAGCCTCCAAAATTTCAAGATAGAAGTCTATTTTTATCGATGTTCATTTTATTCTAGTACATTTCATTTACTGAATCTCATTACTCAAGAGCTTTTGTGTTAAGAAACAAATGGCTCTATTTTTAATTTTTTATTTGTCAAAATCCTTATTAAAAAGATTAAGAAAAGATTATACATAAAATATAAAAGATATAGGTATGATAAACTTGGAAATGCAAATGGTAGAAGCGTTAAAGTTGGAGGTTCTGTTAGCCGTTAGGTAATGTAAACATTTTTTTTTTAAAATTTTTTTTGTTTAAAGTTACACAATTATATTTAATTGCTTAGTAATAAAATGATCTCAACCATTAAATAAGTAGGTAGACACATGGCGCCAATCTATATTATTATTGAATAACATTGCAACAAATACTAATGGAGGGGATCCCAATCCCTTAAAACCACAAAAAATTTTGAAAAACTAGTCACCTCAACTCCACGATAAAATCGTGGAATTTAAACTAATATTTAGGAAAAAGTTAGGAAATTTGAATTAAACTCTGAGACTTTATCAAGAACAAAATTATGGAGTTTGAACTGAACTCCAGAATAAAGCAATTTAAACTCCAATATATTTCTAGAACTCCAGAATTTTTCTTCCTCAAACTCCAGGACAAATTCAAAGCTTTTCCATGGAACTTCCACTTGTTATTTCTCAAAAACTTTATGTGTGATTATTCGTCAACAACTTTACAAATGTTGACTAATTGTTTATTAAAAGTGACTATTTCATCAAAATTTTCCTAAAATGATTTGTTTCTTTTGGGCTTTACTGGAACCTAAATTTAAAAGATAACAGCTCCTAAAAAATCTTAAAAGATTCAAAACAAAATCAATGTTGAAAGGCTCATTCTTTTTGCTTCCCCGTGTATCTTTAGCTTCTCCATCCCACAGGTAATTTAATGTATATATCTATCACTCCTTAATCATTTAACTCTAAATTTATCACTATGCCGTTAACAAGATGATTTATGGCTACACAAATACTAATGACTTATTTTAAACTACAAGTTTCAAAAGTTTTCCTACTCTATTAAATTTTGTGTCGAGTCAAACAGTTTGTATGGAGTATATATTGTCCCCTTTTTAAGTTTCTTTTTGTTTTCTTGATTTTGATGTGTGCAGAATAATTTGTTTGAATAAAATGAGCACAACACCTGGACCTTTATCTCCAAAATTTATACCTGTTGAAAAGACTGAAATTACTTCAGTAAGTAAATCAGATGGTAAGTACAGTACTAAGTAATTTTTAATTTTCTTATTTGTGTTTTATATGCTTTTGTTATAGTGTTCCACTTTTATTGCAGGTTTTAAGTTCAGTCTTGTATCATACAACATTTTAGCTCAGGTAATCACACTTGGGCAATTCATTTGGTTTTGTTCTTGATTATCTTGTATTAGTCGAGCCACGAAACGAGTATCGGACAAATGGTAGTTAGTTTTGGTTGTTCTTCTTACAAATTCAAGTCATATAATTTGTTGGCTTATCTGGGATTCTGTTTGTTAATGTTTTATGCATTTGAGATTTTGTAATTGTAGGCATATGTAAAGAGTGCTCTGTTTCCACACTCCCCAGGGCCTTGTCTCAAGTACGTTATCGATATCCAAGTTTTCTTTTTTGCATTACTCTTTTGGATATTGTTTCTCTTCCCCCTTAGAAAACTCCTATGTGATTGATCACATGTATTGACCTGTTTATAGTGCACTATCTTTCTTATGATCGTTTCATGTTGCGTTACATTATTATATTCGTGGCTTTCAAGACTATCGGGGAAATGCTGTAAGATTTGAAGTCAGGAGTATATGACTTGTATTGGATTTCAGTAATTCTATAAGCCAGTGTCAGTGAAAGATACATAGTTGTTCATATTTAGTCAAGATAGTTGTTTGCAACTGCAGAGGGGGGACAGGTGGCACTAGATTAGCCATAATGTTTTGGGATATCTTCTCTTCTTTGCTTTTGTATAGCTGTTAGTTTTGTTCGACTTCTTGGCATTTTTGCTTGTCAGGTTAATGTGATTATTTCAAGTAAGAAAATTGAGCAGCTTCTGACTTTTGTGCCTGTGAGGATCTCAGCTGGCATTGTTTCCTCTCTACTTTTTTTTTTTCTTTCGTTTCATTTACTTTGTCTTGTTCGCTCTTTATCTGTCCAAATGTAGAGTGATGCATGAGGTAGGTTCTAGAATATTGATTGAAGTTGAACCATGTTAGGTGATAAAAGATGTTTTGTAGATCGAAAACATCTGTTTGTGGACCACGGAACAAACAAGCTAGTAAGGCAACCTGTTCTAGTTGTTGTTCCTTGTGTTCAATCTATATTACGTTCCTTCCCCTGCAACTAGCCTGAATGTTGCTGACGCTATCTGTTATTTTAGGGTTTTCCCTTGATTCTGAACTTGTTTAAGTCAATTTTACTTGTTTGCTCTTCTTGTATTCAAAGAGCATCTGATGTGCGATATATTTTAAAATCATTGTTACTTGAAGCCATGTTGACTAAACTCGATAACCTTCTGTAGAGACAAACTGTAAATTTTCAGCGCTGTACTTGAAATTTTAGAATAAACATTCATTATGTGCTTTTTTCAGGTGGAAAGCCCGTTCACAGGCAATCCTGACAGTTCTCAAGAGCCTTGGGGCAGATTTCCTTTGCTTACAGGTTTGAATTTTTGATCATCAAGATTGAGCAACATCCATATATCCATTTCCCTTCTACGACTTCTGATTTCTTATTTCTTCTAGATTATCTTTTTATCAATTGCTTTATGTGCCAGGAATTGGATGAGTATGAAAGCTTCTACAAAAGAAATATAGAGAGTGTTGGCTATTCAAGTATCTATGTCCAAAGAAGTGGGCAGAAGCGAGATGGATGTGGAATCTTTTATAAGCAGGATAGGTGAACTAAGCTCTCCTTTTTCGCTGTCAACCTCTATAATTAAACGAAATGCTAAGCTAAGTGAGGAGATGATTGTAATCATTTGAGACAACTTGCTGGTCATCTTATAGATGCATTGTGTTTGAGGACTAGATGACATGATCATGCATTTGCACTGCTTTCTGCTAAAGAGACGAGTAAAACTGCACATAACTACACTTGATTTCACATCATTTGCTCTTATCCCCACCACCCCAATAGCTTAAGTTACTCGCACTTATAAATTATATCTTTGCATCAGTTAAGGCCTGAGGAAGTTCTATATCAGTTCTTATGGTCTGGGTGGATATATTTTCTATAACTTTTTTCCTTCAGGCACTTACTGTTTTCGAATAAGCAGCTTGAAAAAGAGCTTTTTGATCTTTGCTTTGCGGGTGAATCCGAGCTTGAGAATCAGTTGCTTATAGATGAAGGAGCTGCTTGGACTTTCCCCCAATAAGAAGTCCAATTTTTGAATCAAAACCTTTATTCTATACTCCCCGCCCACGGGCGGTAGTATGTAGTCCCGAATCAGTCTCCTTCGATGGCTAGTCCAGAAGGGGTCGGGGTCCAGTTCGCCCATTCTATTTAGAATGTCGTTCTTGAGATCCACAATTCGGAAAGCTTAGGAAAGAATAGCTAAGGGGAATCCTTCGTTTGAGGAAAGAGATGCCAGGGCGTCCGGTCGATGAAGTCTACCTTTGTAGTGGAATATTTCTATGGAACTTTATCTGAAATTTTTATGCTATTCTAATAGTGCAGAGTTTCTCGTTGAAGAGAAGATAGACTACAATGATCTTGTACCCTCAGTTCAAGATGATACTGCTTCTGTGGATAATGAGACCAAGTTACCTGCAACTGGAAATAAAACTAGAGAGTCAAAAGGTGATATGCTCTTGCTTTTGCACACTGCATGTTTGTCTTTACACATTTTGAGCATGATCCGGCATCAAATTGTCACATATAGAGTCAGAGAAACTAGTCTTTATCTGGTATAACAGCTAAGAAACACTTGCTTTGCAACATCATTCTAATGAAATTGCAAATTAAAGTGGTTCCTTTTCTTCCTATCCTTTTGTGTCTTTTTTGTTTCTCTTTTGGGGTTGGAGCAGTTAATGTATGTTTCAATTTCATGCCTAAGGCTTTGTATCATATTTAAAAAGGGGGAAAGAATCTGAATAACACAGTCTCAAAAAGAACCAAAGATTCTTGTACTAATATAAGTATACGCCTTGCATTTATGGAAACTCATGAAAAGCTGAAACCATGCATACTTATTACCTTCTGAAATTCAACTATCAAGTACTGTCGGAACTTGGAAGTTGACCTGTCATTGTCAACCTCTTATTTAATATAGCGTTTTGTATGCTTGGTCATTGAAGAGTTCTATTAGCTGGAACTTTCTATGTTTTGGTTAGCCGGTACACAAGTAATTCAAGCAATATAATTTCCTCATTTGTGCTCTAACTACAAGAAGTCTTATCTACTACATTTGTCTAATCGAAATACAAAGGATGTGAAATGATATAGGTTTCAGCATAGTTGGTGCAGGGATAAGAGTCAATCTGTATCAACTAAATTGTAACTTGCTACCAAGCAATATAAGTGAGGCTTTCATATCCCAGCCAGACACCTGGATTGGCATTTGCATCCAAATTATCTTCTTTCTTAATGGTTGAAATAGTTAAAACCCTCTTGTGCTGGATCATATGTTAGACATAAGTTTCTGTAGCAACAACCAATGTTTGACGGACGAAACTTTAGGCTTGACTCAAGGGTTTTGTGAGGAAAGATGCCCATGGTAAAAGAAACATCCATGACTGATACCAGCACCAATAGAGTGTGATTTGGTGTCTGGAGGCCAAATTCTGGTGCATAGCATAGCACGGGGATCATGCGAGTTGCCTCAGCAAAGTATCTAGTGGTTACTGGCAGTTGTAGATTCTGAGTATCTATTGCATGGATAGCTTTTCCCATTATAATTCTCTGCTGCATCATATTTCTTGAACTATCTGCCGTAAGGAGAACCAATACTAGTCAAACAGAATGTCTCCTGAGGATTTGTTGACATGAAATTTAAAACCTAAAAGGGGGAGTATTTTACACATCAATTTTTGGGAGGGGAACAGGGTGTTGTTAGGTGATGGGGATTGGATCCATCTTTGCTTCTCAATGCACGTCTGGTGGTAATTTGGGCATTAAGCTTCCTGATCCTAGCACCTTGGCAACTCTGATCTTTCTCATTCCAATTTCAGATGTCAGTTTGAAAAGCAGTCGTGGAGACCTAAATGATCCTCGTGTTAGATTAAAGCGCGACTGTGTGGGTATTATGGCTGCCTTCAGGTTGAAAGATCCTTGTCATCACATCATTGTTGCCAACACTCACATTTACTGGTATGGTGCATTATCCTTTCTTTTTACTATTGCATCACATCTACTTGGATGCATGGAAACAGGATTATTTAATTGTCAACTTTATAAACAGTTGACATATACAAACGATACTACAGGGATCCAGAATTGGCTGATGTCAAGCTTGCACAAGTTAAATACTTGCTTTCACGCTTGGCTCAATTCAAGTTACTAGTATCAGAAAAATTTGATTGCTCGCCTTCTGTGGTTGTTGCTGGTGATTTCAACTCCACTCCTGGGGATCAGGTCCGCTAGTATCTCTTGTTTTCTTTTTTGAAACCTATTGAACAACACCGGGTTACTTTATCTAACAACATTCGTCTTATTTGATTTGCTCTTAACTTTTTAGTACAAACATTCATTTCTCCTTGTAGGAAAACTGGACGTTTAGTCTAACTCAGCCTCAAAAGCTAGCTCATGAGATGAGAACTGTCAAAAGCCATAAGGAGACAATAGCCGATTTCCTTCACCAAAATAGGACACTCTTAAAACCTCTCCATTGGAACTTGTATAACATACCATAGGAGCCCAACATTGGGAAACACAACAATATGGATGAGTCTGGTTTTGATACCACGTTAAGAACGATAGACCTTTCACCAGATTCAACTCAAAGAACTAGCTTATGAAGTGAGGATTCCACAATGTGGTGCCTTTAAACAGCCACCAGCAATGGTGTGCTCACAAAAGATCATATACGGAGACAACATTTCATTTTGTCAACCAATGTGGGAATCCATTATTTATAGCAAGTTACTTGAGGAAAAATATTAAAACATCATACATTTCAATTAGGATCAGTATCAATCAATTAAATTGATTCTTTTACTGTGATTCTGCAATCTTTAATTTTCCTTTTCAATTTTAGAACATGCAATCTTCTATTAAACACCCAATAACTTGAGGGAACGATCAAACTGAGCTTTTCCCAATTATCGTTACTTACACATTTCTCAAGTTTCCTAATTTACAAACTACCATATTGTTCTTTCAAATATGATTTCAGAAGCATTGCCTTTCCTGAAAAACACCTTTGCCTTTTCTTATTTTCACAATAGCTGAGTATGGCTATTTTGTTTGATTTTGGTGTTTTTTTCTCTCATTTATTCTTTTTATTCTTTGACGGCTTTAGTAAATTGATTTTGTTTCTTGCTTTTCAGGTATATCAGTACCTTATTTCGGGTTCCTCAGTAGTGGGGACTTTGCCGGAGAGCTCAGATGAGATGCCCATTCCATTGTGCAGTGTATATGCAAGCACTAAAGGAGAACCACACTTCACAAACTGCACTCCTGGATTTACTGGAACTCTAGATTACATACTATTTTCTCCTTCTGGAGATATCGAACCAGTCAGCTACCTCGAAATTCCAGAGCCTGAAGCCTCAGATGTACAAGGTGGTCTACCAAATTACTATCATCCCAGCGATCATCTCCCAATTGGTGCTGAATTTCAGATGGTTCAATAGTTTTGTTGTTTTTACTGATTCTTTATTTTTTATTGTTTTATTCTGTTGCATTATTATTACTTTCTGGATTTTCTGGTCTCTTTTTTCTCCACCTCAAGATTGAGGTGATTAAAGAGTTAATTGAACGTGCAATGCGTTTGTAATTTGCCTGTCGTACTAATGTTGTGTTTTCAGATTCACTTTTTAGCTGGTTGCGTTGAATTCATTGTCCTCTTAATTAAGTATTATTGATGAAATCAAAATAAATAGAGGTGAGGTCTTGATAAGACGATAACTCACCCAAGAGAAAAGGCCAAATAAGAAAAGGATGGAAGGGGTAACCTATGAACTGAAGTTATAACTTTTGTACTCCACAGTAGTCCTACTTTTTTATATGCTTCTTCTCACTGTCTTTGTCATCGAGCATTACCTCTCAATGTGATAGATCCCTTTCAGTATTAATTGGAAAAGATTGAATAACTCCAACCAATTGACCAGTCCAAAATATACGTATCAGTTTAGTCTCAATTCTCATTTAGTTGTGATGAATTGTCTGCATTAATTTAGAATAGTTATCATAATTTGATTATTTTTGCATTGGACGATCGTTGATTCCAATCATCAAAATATACATGCAGTTTGAACATTAAAGGGACTTGGAGCAAATTCACATACAAAATATTAAAAATACTACGTAGTGAAGAATTTGAACAAAGCAGTTTGCACAACAAACTAATAATGTACGCGAGTTTAGCTTTTATGCACTAGCACGTTTAGACTCAGGAAGGACAGGGATTGAGAAATAAGGATCAACCAGTGTCACCTCATGATTCTCTATACAAAACTCTTCATTGCCATTGCAAACCCACTGATAAAATGCTTTTGCCTTTCTCAGGATGTAGGAGAGCGAACAATAATACGCTGTCAGCACCCACAATGAGCCCTTTTCTTGTAGAACTTCTTCCCCATGTTTCTCTTCATACTTCTTGCTCTTTGACCCTTTTCTTTTCTTCAAAACCTGATTCTTTGACTCCATCTTTACTGGCTGGCAACAAAAATTTTGATACTAAATTGGTTGAAATTTGAAAATCAAATGATAATAAGAGAGAAAAAGGTTGTTTTTGTCTTATAATCCTAACTCTCTGTGTGTGTGTACGTGGTGGTGTGCTAGCTTGTGCGTGTGTTGTTGCAGACGTGTTGGGGGGTTGAAGTGTTTAGAGGTGATGGTCGAGTGACTAGTGAGGTGTGAGAATATGTTTTTAGATTAAAAACTTGCAGATGGTTTTTATAGGAAGAGATGGCTTTAAGAGGTTTGGTACAAATTATTTCATTGGAGTGCTAATGGTACATCTTCACGTGAAGTGGGAGAAATTAATGTATCAAGAACAATGCATGTGTTTTCATTTTGATTGGGTGGCCAATGTTGGCTGTTGGTTTTGGGAGAACGTTATAGTGTTATACAAAGGTTTCATTTTGCTGTTGATTTCATTTATGAAAGACACCATGTAACATAGGTGATGAAAGATAATTAGAGTTGGCTTTTATATATTTCACTTCTTGCTGAATATACTTCTTGTGATCTATAGGGCAATTGGTAGTGATTTGAGGGCCTTCGATAATCAAGACTTTCAGAGAAGAGGAAGGGTCACATTCATGGTGATTGAATGATGATTATGGAGGGATGAATTAACATCTATAAGGTTGGAGACACTATAGGAAAAATTAGTAAGTCAGATTCTATTACTTTGAGGCTGGACCACAAATACAGGTAATGAGTAACATAGAACTGTAATTAGAAAGATAGAAAAAATCTACCCAAAAGGCGATAACCCTGTCACTGTGAAGAAGCTATAATATAGTTTCATTATGTATGAATATATTCTAAATGTGTGGTCATGTGAAGAAGCTGTATGGTTTGATATGAACGGCATTCGCCCTATTACTTTCACCAGTATTTTTGTGCACCAGTATTGAACTGAAAATAGGAAGAATGGTTAAGAAAAAAGGTGTATACATCACTTTCTCAAAATTAAGAGTGATAATTAAGTGTTCCCTAAATATCGAAGTCGATGTAGATTTACTTATTGCGGAAAGAGAGATTTAAGTCGGTGATTATGTGAGACAATTAGATATGATTAATGAATTTATGCCATAAATAGGTTATATGTTATTCCACTTCCTTTCAACATTAAGAAGAAGCATCCAGATGATGCATAATTCCATATAACTTTCACTAGACACCACTAAGATTCTTAGATCAACTAGCATAAGAGGCAAGACATAAGAGGTTAGATACTAAATTGGCTTTCATTCATTTTGAAATAGTACAAGAGTAGATTTGATGCAGCCCGAAGTGCTGATCAAGTGCTCGACAATCCACCGAAGTCAATTACTGATCAACCGAGGCCAATGACACGAAGCCAAACCAAATTGCTACATGACATGCACATTCAGTTGGCTTGGTCGGGAGAAAGCATGTGTTCGGAGGAAGAATGCCAAAGTGCTAGAGTCGAGGGCTACATCTTCAAATTTGAGCCCGAGGACAAAGTGACCGAACGCCAACTCTTGGCGCTGAGCAGCACAGAGCCGAACACAACAAATTGTGTTCGAAGTCAAGTGAGCACCCGATGACAGATGTGTTCGAGCAAGCAACCAAGCATCGAATTCAGGGCTGCCGAACACTCACTAAGTGTGATCGAGCAAGCAACCGAGCACCGAAGTCAAGGCTGCCAAACACACATTAGTTCAGCCCTGCGTGGCTTGCTTTTATTGGTCACCTGTGATCATTTACTGTTTTATCCTTAGCTTAGCCTATAAATACTCCATTACATTTCATTTGTAAGGAGCTAGTGGTTGATGAATATTTGATATAGCTGTTGCTATTGAGTGTCTCCGATGGAGCCCGAACCTCGAGTGAGATTTTAAAGAACTTGTGTCAATCGGTGTGAGTCATTTGAACATTTTCTTCTTGGTCATTCAATTTGCAAGAAGCGTGGTCTTCCTTGAGGATTGTTGCTTAGTATAGGTGATTTTTGCCTCTGATTTAATCGAGCTTGAGACAAGTTCCTCAATGTTCTTTTGAATCGAAGCAAGATTTGTCTTGCTTCTATCTTATTTTCTTGTTGTTTCTTCCGCATCTTCGTGTTAAGTTTAGCCCTCGGGTTTGCTTGCACCATCTTGGTATCAGAGCAAGGTTCGAGTTTGTTCTTACAACCTCAAATCCTGTTCGTTTATTCGTGCTTTGTGTCTCCAGTTTCAGCTTTCTTCCTTGTTGTTGATTGTTGTTGCTGTGGTGTATGGAAAATTTCAAAATTTTTTTTGGTTGATTTGTTGGTTGTTTGAATCAAACAACCATTGATTCTTGTTCACCACTGTCCAAGGAGTGATTTGAGTGCCCGGCGTACAACATTTGTGACTAGGGTTTCTCAACATATTTTAGACTGTTTTGAGCTTAGTGGTGACTGAACTCGAACCCCAGTGTGTTTTGGTTGTTACCGATGAAGACTGGTGGTTCTTGAGTATTTTGGAATTGTTTGTGCTTAAATTTTCGAAGTTCTATTGATTGAACCGTCGTCCGTACGCCGAAAAATTGTTACGATTGTAACAGTGTACGAACACGAGGAGCTGAGTTCTTAGCTCAAAGAACTTTGAACTGGATTTCCTCCGTTGTTGTTGTTACCGGAGTTGAAAGAGCAACCCAAAGTCTGTTAAAAATCTTGGTCAGTGAACAAAGTGAAATTTGTCCGTACACCGGAGTTAGAACATCACTGTTCTATTAAAGAAGAAAGGGGTAAAGTGTAAAGATCAAAACCCCAGGTGAAAAGTTTTCGTCTAGAAAAGGGAATTGGATAAGGTAAAACCCTATCCGTACCAAGGAGGGACCACTCTTGTACGGACAAGAGTTGGTGTGTTCGAAAGGGATTCCAAAGAGGAATCGAATGGTAGATTCTCCTAGGTTTTTACTTTTCTTGTGTTCGATAAATCTAGTTAGTGGATCTCTGGAGTAATTCTTCCTACTCGAGGTCGTACTAACTCATTTGAGCTTATAGGAACTCGTGCGCGGGGTGACCGAAGTCCAATTTCGTAGAAAATTCTTTGACTTCCGAAGCGCAGAGTAAATAGCGTCCGTCCCATCGAGTCATATCAATTCACTCATCCCGAAGGAGACAGTGTAACTTGTCAAATTCGAAGGAACTGAGAGAAGTTGATCAATCGAGGAAGCCATTGGCTACAAGTTCTTGAGTGACCAAAACCGAACCCCTAAATTGAGTGGACCCGAGTGCCACCCATCAAAGGTGAGGGAGTGTGTGAGGTGATTTCTAACATTAACATTTTATTTGGTCTTTGATTCGTACAGGTACCATGGCTGGGAACAGAGGCGATGGCAAAGGCATTGAGAAGCCTGAGGTATCGTTAGCCGATCTCATGGCTGCGATACAAGGCGTAAGTACCGAAGTAAGAGGAGTGAGTGCTCGAGTAACTCAACTCGAGCAAGGGAGTGTGTCCGTGCCTTACCTGGGTCCGGCGCTGGAACTAGCAACTCCACTCCGATGAAACCTGAGCTGTATGCTGAGCTTGTTCGACAACATCAGTTGAAGAGCGAGGCTATTCGAAAGGAGATCTTGGGCAATCCCCAAGCACAACAAAAAACTTGGGCAATCCCCAAGCTGATTATCAAAACTTGGGCATTCCCCGAGGTGAAAGAATACCACTTCTAATGGCCCGAAGACAAGTTGTGAACGTTGATGAAGGGGTCGGTGAAGGAGGTCGTGGAAATTTCTGAGGTCGAGGCTGAGGCGCAAATGTTGAACGACATATTGAGCGTGAGGCTGATGATTACTATGATGAGTATCCCGAACCGATTCGAGGTGCTCGAAATTCAAACTTGAACAGTGTCAAGATCACTATTCCACCCTTCAGAGGAACTAGTGATCCGGATGAATATCTTGAATGGAAGCTTAAAATGGAACGAATCTTCGAAACCAATGAGATGACCGAAGAGAGAAAAGCTGCACATGCCATTGCTTCGTTCGAAGCGTATGCATCGACGTGGTGGGAGGCTGACAAGAGGCTGAGACGAAGGAATGTCTATCCCGAAGTCACTACGTGGGCACAGTTGAAGAGAGCAATGGATGCTAAATATTTGAGTGCCAAGTATCGGCAAACTCAATTTCAAAAGCTCTATGAGTTAAAGCAAGGGTCCAAGTCAGTTCAAGAGTATCATGATGAGTTCGTGAGAATTCGATTGAATCTTGATCTGGAAGAAGATGAAGTGAAAGCCACTATTCGGTTCAAAAATGGCTTGGCTTGGGATGTGTCATCTCAATTGAGGCTACACGTGTATCACACAGTGGAAGATATGTTCGAAGCTGCCACCGAAGCTGAAAAATGGGTTAAGGACGATAAAGCAAACCGGTACTGAGGAGTCACTACTTCTACTCCTTTGAACCGAGGTAAAGAATGGAAGAGTCCAAATCCAACAAGTGCTAACACTGTTCGAGATTCGAAGAAACCCTTCGAGAGGGGTGTGACTGTTAACCAACCAAGAGAAGTGGGAGGTAAAGTTCAACTTAACTCTCATAGTGCTTCAAGTATTCAGTGTCATAAATGCAAATGTTATGGTCACATGGCAAAGAGTGTCCAACTCGCAAGGTTATGATTGTGCTCGACAATGGAGATGTTTGTGAGCAAGCGAGTGACACCGAAGAGGAAAATATCGAGGAGATTGACCGAGCTGAAGATGATGATGGTCGTGAAGCTGCCGAAGTTGATCATCCGGAAATGTTTCTTGTAGTTCGAAGGAATTTGAGCTGCATGACTCTTGAAGAAGAGGACGACCAAAGATAAAACCTTTTCCATGCCCGGTGTCGAGTGAGGGGGAAAGTGTGTTTGATGATCATTGATTCAGGTAGTTGTGCGAATGTGGTGAGCCAAACCTTGGTTTCACAATTGGGACTACCTACTTTGAAACATCCCCACCCTTACAGATTACAATGGTTGAACGAGTGTGGAGAATGGAGGGCTGTCAAGCAAGTGTGGATCAAGTTTAGAATTGGAGAATATCAGGATGAGATGATGTTCGATGTGATGTCGATGCAAGCTTGTCATATGCTATTAGGTCGAGTATGGAAGTATGATCGGTCGGTTATTCACAATGGAAGATCCAACACTTACACTGCCAAATTCGAAGGAAAGAGTTTCATACTCAAACCCTTGTCTCCAAAACAAGTCAGCGAGGACTATAAAAGAATGAAAGAATTTAGAGAAGCGGCCAAAGCTAAGCTTCTGATGGGAACAAAAATCGTGGCCGAAGACAATGACTCACCGACCGAAGTAAGAAATATCTGTGCAATCATGCAACCGGGTGAGTATCTACGAGGCAACGACAACGATCAGATGATGATTTGCCTCGTGCATAAGGGTATCTTTCTAAACTATAATGATGATTTTTCTAACGATAACCCTTTGCCTAGTGGTGTACAAAGTGTTTTGCAGGACTTCGGAGACATGTTTCCCGAAGAAATGCCAGGTGGATTACCTCCGTTGAGAGGAATCGAGCACCAAATTAACTTCGTACCGGGGTCTCAAATCCCCAACAAACCTGCATACCGGTGTAATCCTGAAGACACCAAAGAGCTCCAAAGGCAGGTTGATGAATTGCTGAACAAGGGCCTTATTCGAGAGAGCTTGAGTCCTTGCGCCGTTCCTGTTATCCTTGTACCGAAGAAAGATGGAACTTGGCGAATGTGCGTTGATTGCCGAGCAGTCAACAAAATAACGGTAAAGTATCGTCATCCTATCCCTCGATTAGATGACATGCTAGATGAGTTGAGTGGTTCTTTATGCTTTTCGAAGATAGACCTCAAGTTCGGTTACCACCAAATCCGAATGAAACCCGGAGATGAGTGGAAAACTGCATTTAAGACTAAATTCGGTCTCTATGAATAGTTGGTGATGCCTTTTGGCTAATCCAATGCACCGAGCACATTCATGCGACCGATGAACCATGTGCTCAAACCGTTCATAAATAAGTTTGTTGTCGTTTACTTCGATGACATCCTTATTTATAGTAAATCTGTGGATGAACATGTCGAACACCTAAGGCTAGTGCTTGATAAGCTTAGAGAAGAGAAGTTATATGCTAACTTCAAGAAATGTGCCTTTTGTGTCGAGCGTGTAGTCTTTCTAGGATTCATTGTCAGTGCTAATGGTGTTGAAGTCGACGAGTCAAAAGTCGAAGACATCAAAGATTGGCCAACTCCAACCTCGGTATCACAAGTTCGTAGCTTCCATGGCTTAGTAAGATTTTACCGGAGGTTTGTTCGAGACGTTAGCACCGTGGCAGCTCCTTTAACCGAGCTGGTTAAGAAAGACCATCCATTTGTGTGGGGAGAGTCCCAAGAGAGGGCTTTCCAAGAGTTGAAACGGAGGCTTTGCTCTGCCCCGTTGTTGCAACTCCCTGACTTCGGCAAAGCATTCGAGGTCGAGTGTGATGCATCCGGAGTTGGGATTGGAGGAGTGCTGATGCAAGAATCGAAGCCAATCGCTTACTTTAGCGAGAAGCTTAAGGGTGCAACCTTGAATTACTCAACGTATGACAAGGAACTGTATGCCCTCGTTCGAGCACTCGCCCATTGGCAGCATTATTTGTGGCCTCGAGAGTTTGTGATTAAAAGTGATCATGAATCTTTGAAATATCTCCGAGGTCAGGAGAAGTTAAACCGAAGGCATACCAAATGGGTTGAATTCATTGAAAGTTTTCCCTATGTAATTCATTACAAAAAGGGAAAAGACAATGTTGTGGCCGATGCGCTATCAAGGAAATTTGCTTTAGTGACCACTCTCTCCTCGAGGCTCATGGGATTCGAAAGCATCAAGTCGATGTACGAAGATGATCCCAAGCTGAAGTGCGTTCGTGACGCAATCTTGAGTGGCCGAAGGGTTGAGAAATATCAGTGGCACGATGGCTACCTCTTCAAGAATGAGAGGGTTTGTATGCCAGTGTCATCGTGGAGAGAGCTCTTAGTTCGAGAAGCTCACTCTGGAGGCTTGATGGGACACTTCGGTGTCGACAAAACTCTTGGTATCTTAACCGAGCAGTTCCATTGGCCAAAAATGCGACGAGATGTGGAGAAGCTTTGCAACGCTTGTCTCGTTTGCAAGAAAGCTAAATCGAAGTTCAACCCTCACGGTTTGTATACCCCATTGCCTGTGCCTGATCGACCTTGGGTTGATATATCCATGGACTTTGTGTTGGGGTTACCGAGGTCGGGGGGAGGACATGATAGCATCTTCGTTGTCGTGGATCGATTTTCCAAAATGGCTCACTTTATTCCTTGCAAGAAATGTGATTATGCACAACATGTAGCTGCTTTGTTTATTTCCAATGTGTTAAAATTTCATGGTGTGCCTCGTACTATTGTAAGTGATCGAGACTCAAAGTTCTTGAGTCATTTTTGGAAATATTTGTGGGGTGCCCTCGGCACCAAACTACTATTCTCGACGTCTCACCATCCTCAGACTGATGGACAGACCGAGGTAGTTAACCGAACCTTAGGATCTTTGCTTCGTGCAATGACCAAAGGCAAGGTTGGAAACTGGGCTGATCGTTTGCCCATAATGGAGTTTGCATACAATCGAACGGTGCATCGAATGATAAACATGACCCCGTTCGAGTGTGTGTACAGTTTTAATCCTTTGATTCCACTTGATCTAACCCCATTACCTCGAGATATTGTTATTGATTTTGAAGGTACTCACCGAGCCAAAGCTTTGCTAGAGTTGCATGCCAAGACAAAGAAGAATCTCGAGGAAGCTTATGCCAAAGTAGCATTGAAAAGGAACAAGGGGCCAAAGAAGTTGGAGTTGAAGAAGGGAGATTGGGTTTGGGTTCACTTACGAAGAGAGCGATTCCCGAACCAAAGGAAAGGAAAGTTGGCACCTCGAGGGGATGGTCCATTTCAAGTGCTGAGTAAGATTAATAATAGTGCTTATATGATCGACCTCCCAGGTGAGTATAATGTATCCAGCACTTTCAATGTTGCTGACTTAACTCCTTGTGTTGTAGGCAAAGTACCGGAGGCAGATGCTGAAGCAATTTCGAGGACGAAATCTTCTCAAGAAGGGGAGGATGATGCAGCCCGAAGTGCTGATCAAGTGCTCGACAATCCACCGAAGTCAATTACTGATCAACCGAGGCCAATGACACGAAACCAAACCAAATTGCTACATGACATGCACATTCAGTTGGCTTGGTCGGGAGAAAGCATGTGTTTGGAGGAAGAATGCCAAAGTGCTAGAGTCGAGGGCTACATCTTCAAATTTGAGCCCGAGGACAAAGTGACCGAACGCCAACTCTTGGCGCTGAGCAGCACAAAGTCGAACACAACAAATTGTGTTCGAAGTCAAGTAAGCGCCCGATGACAAATGTGTTCGAGCAAGCAACAGAGCATCGAATTCAAGGCTGCCGAACACTCACTAAGTGTGATCGAGCAAGCAACCGAGCACCGAAGTCAAGGCTGCCAAACACACATTAGTTCAGCCCTGCGTGGCTTGCTTTTATTGGTCACCTGTAATCATTTACTGTTTTATCCTTAGCTTAGCCTATAAATACTCCATTACATTTCATTTGTAAGGAGCTAGTGGTTGATGAATATTTGATATAGCTGTTGCTATTGAGTGTCTCCGATGGAGCCCGAACCCCGAGTGGGATTTTAAAGAACTTGTGTCAATCGGTGTGAGTCGTTTGAACATTTTCTTCTTGGTCATTCAATTTGCAAGAAGCGTTGTCTTTCTTGAGGATTGTTGATTAGTATAGGTGATTTTTGCCTCAGATTTAATCGAGCTTGAGACAAGTTCCTCAATGTTCTTTTGAATCGAAGCAAGATTTGTCTTACTTCTATCTTATTTTTTTGTTGTTTTTTCCGCGTCTTCATGTTAAGTTTAGCCCTCGGGTTTGCTTGCACCAAGATTGCCCCACTTTAATTTAGTGTCTATGTGGCTTAAGTAGCTTACTATGAATGAACTATAATAGTGCTTTTCAAGAGTTCATTCTTTAACCTAAAGTGAAGCTGGAAATTCAGCTGCTACAAATTTTGATATATAAATGTACGTTGTCATTTCATCAAAAAAATAAACGTCAAAAATTGATGAGTAACCATTTTTGGACATCCTAAATGAGTTTCGTCCACTATTTCATAATTCATTGAGAAATAGACATATTATCCCCCCGCTCATTTACACCCTCTTGATATTAAACAACACCTAGATTAGCCATAGTATAAATATCTGAGACTTCGAACTAAACTCCAATAAAAAAAAATCACTAAATCATTAAATAGGGTGTATATTTTACTATGTTATCCCTATTTAATGTTTGACTATTAACTTTTTTTTTAGAATTCTTTTAATTATTAAGAGTATAGTTGAAAAGAATTGGCAAAAAAGGTCTTGAAATTATAAGTGTCAACTAATTTGGGACAAATGATTATTTTTAAAGTGTCAACTAATTTGGGACGGAGGGAGTAGTTCTTTTATAAAATAAAATACAAAAAAGTAAATTTATGGAATAGATTTATGTATGAGTTCAAATTAAATACATTGTTAGCGTAAAAATTTATATTATATGGTCACAATTACCTTTATAGAAGTAACCTATTATTATTAAGATTTCAAGTCCCACTTTTTATGAAAAATTACACGGATATATTCCTAATAGTATGAAAGATTATTTACACTAATAATGTTAACTTATAACTTAAAATCTTCATATATCCATCCATAATAGAAAATGATGAACGTATAACTTGTAGCTCCTGCTAAATAAACAACAGTAAATTATATTCCGGACAAGTGGTATAGTGAAATGACAGAAAAGATTATAACGCCCTGCATTCATTAGGAACAAATGATTGTCAGTGATCTTATTTTGAGCCAACACCTGAGGCTTTCGAATGTCATATTCAACGAAAAGTGGTCCTAAAATCATTTTCATATAATTAAGACACCTTAGCAAACGGATGGTTCTAGATTTCAGAGTGACCTCATCCTCTGGGGAAGGGTCACTGAAAGAGAATAGTAACGTAGTACCGAGTCTACCGACGACATGGACCACCTCAACTATAAAAAGCACAATATGCTTACTATATACTCCCTGCGTCCAATTATAAGAGTGTCGTTTTTATTGTTGTATCCATTAAGGGGTCGTTCGGTTGACAGCATTAAATATTAATATCCGGACAAAACTCAGCGTTAATTTAGCGCAGCGTTCGGTTGATTTTTGTAAAATTTTAATACCCGCATAAAATTAGTGCAACGTTTGGTTGCGTTTTTGTATATTCCGCATTATTAATACCCTCATTATTAATGCGGGAATCTATGTATTATTTTATGCGGGGTCGAATGTGATATTAATAATGTGGGTATTAATAATGCAGGTATTAAAATTTAAAATGACAAAATTAACCCTCATAATAATAAGGATATTTTAAAATTTTATTTAAGGAGTAAATAAATATTTTAAATAATAATATTTTTTGTTAATTTGGAATATATCAGTGATTCAACAAATAATCCCTACGTTATAATATATGCGCGGCTAATACCCACATTATTAAACCCCACATAACTAATACCCGCATTATCAATACTACATTATTAATACACATATTATTAATACCCACATTATTAATACCCACATTACTAATACCCGCATTAATAGTTAATACCCGCGTAAAATACAAGCCAAACCGAACGACCCCTAAGTAAATATTATGCTCTGTTTTAAAAGGTAGATTTGGGATTCGTCCGGGACTCACTCCGGGGCGGAGTACTTGCAAAATGTCCTGATGCTCTCGGACGGGAATTAAATCTGTAAGGCTTGCGCTTCAAGCGCCCGATAGTGCGCCCAGAGCACGCCCAACGCTCAACGCTCGGGACTCGCCTTATAGAACCTATGCATATGATCTGTCCAATTCCGTAATTAAGATTGTTGATCCACAATTTTCTTTAAAAATGAAGTAATATTCATCTATAGAAATTCAAAAATTGAGTGTAGCTCAATTAACGAGGCATAATATTACATGTATTATAATATTGAGAATATCATTAGGGTGAATATCATCAGTACACTTAATCTGAAAATACATAGTCGATGTTTATACCATCACTTGTTATTGGTCTTCATGTCTTATTTCTGTCACTCAAAATTGTTAGACTTCAATTATTTTGCAATAGAAGAAAATTTATATTTATCAATGAAGAATTAATGTTTTAAATTATAATAGTAATATTGTTTATTCACTTTTATAGTAACAAATTTTTATTTTTAATTGTTTGAAAGTTAAGGCCTTATGATTTATTTGTATCTCATAAAAACTGTAATATTATTCAATTTCTTATAATTGTTAAAAAGGTTAGATCTTTTGTTTTTAGAATCTTTTTTTTATTTCTAATTTTCTTAAAATTTTTAATGTACTTTTGATTTTTTTTGGCTCATTATGTTATTTTATTAATTTAAAATTAATTAAAAAATAATATCCATGGAATTTACGCCCCATGTCTCGAGGCTTACGCCTCGCTTCATTGAAAGTAAAACGCCTCGTCTTGCGCCCTTGCCTTTTAAAACATTGGACTATTATGTATAATTTAACTAATCATTTTTATTTACTAATTTTGATAACTAAACTTAAATAAAATTAATCGCTTATTGTTTTTAATCCCAAGGGTAGGATTGGAAAAAAATAGTTAATGTTGCATTAATTTTTTAAAGTGACACTTATTTCGAAACAAAGAAAAGAGGAAAACAGACACTTATTGAAGAATGAAGGGATTATTTTTTTTTTTATCCAGTTTCCGGTAGGGAGCATTTCCCCATTAATCTTTATATTGCGACCCCGACTAATACAGACTTACGCCGTGTAAGGATATTTATCAAATTATTACATAAAGGCCCGAAAATCGGTAGGGTGTTCATCGAAAATCGAAAAATCGAAAGAAAAAAATCGACATTTTTAGGTTTGTTTTGGTTTTGTTTTTAATTTAAAAACCGATAAAATTTGGTTTGATTTTGATTTTAAGCAAAAAAAAAAAAAATCGAAATAACCGAGCCAAACCGATTAGATAAATATTTACTTAAAAATTATAATTAAACATACAATTATGTGTACTTTTACGTATATTTTATGAATTTACACCATATGTTAATTTTTTGTGCTCTTGGACTCTAGTCTAGTTTCCTCACCTTTATAGTTTTTGCATTTTGTATTCTAGTTTTCATTCTAGTCTTTATTTTGATAAGTTAAACAATCTATTGTATATTAAAAAGAACTTGTCTTGTAGTCCTTTCTTGTTGGTTTATTCAATATCATCAAGATATCTTGATAAATAATATTTCTTTAATTTTTTAAATGCAGAAAAGCTCTTGTAAGAAGTTTGATTTAGTTAATTAAAATAGTTAAATGCTATACAATCATATGATTTTTGGATGAAGCTATATATGTAACTTGATTACATGTATAGTTTATTCTTTCCTAGAGAGTATTTGGCTTGGGTATGCCATGATGGAATATAGTCGCTCGAATATATGTTTTTGAACCTTGGAAATGTGTGTCACATATTTTGAGAAAATATACTGATAAAAAGTCGAGCAAACTGAAATAACCGACATAACCGACAAAAACCGAACAAGTGCAACATTAACTTAATTAGTTTGGTCGTGGTTTAAGTATTTGAAAATTCGAATTAATTGGTTTGGTTATCTTTTAGAGAAAATCGACTCAAACCGACTCAGGAGCACTATAGGGTATATAATTGATTTCATAGTGTATACAATCAGTTTCTTCACTTATACATAATACGCACACTCAGTTTTACAGTATCTACAATCGGTTTTTTCAATTATACACAGTGTATAGGCACTCAGTTTACAATATATACATATGCAATTTTTATTAGTATACATTGTTAAATAGGTATAATATGTTGTGTATATATTTTAATATTATATGTTGTGTTATATATTTAAAAACACCGTATTCTAAAAAGGCTAAAGAAGAAGAAGACAAAAGATAAGGTGGCGATGGAGGGAAGAGAGAGGACATCATGGGCGAAAAGGGGAGGGCAGCAGCGGCGGAGCGAAGAGAGAGAAAAAAAAACGACGACAATGGAGCAAAAGAGAGAAAGATGAAGAAGGAGGCGGCAGAGGCTGCAGAAACAGCGGGAGGTGGCGGTGGTGGGAAGAGGAAAGGGGAGGTTAGAAACCTAGAGGGCATTTGAGAGAAGTGACTAGAAAAAGTTAGGTAGAAAATGGTCACTAGGTATTATTTAGGTAAGTGAGACTTTTTTTAAAGACCTAAGCTGAATGTCCCCTTTATGTATTTTACCTAAAAAGGAGAAACACATCCTACTATTTTTTTATTCACAAAAGACTCGAACCTGAATCTTTTAGTGAAGAATAAATGATTCTTATCCATCACACCACAACTCTTTGAGATAAATACTATTTTTCTACTAGAAATTGCCCCATTAAATGTCACCTTTTAGGCCCTTTTTTCCTATGATGCATAGGTTAATCTATTCCATCCAAAGAAAAAGACATGCAATATGTGGAAAGTGGAAACTATAGTGAAGAGATTCATGAACAACTAATGATTAATTATTGGATTTGATACATCCACTTGATGTTGGATAAGATGCTCACGATATAGACTTCCAGATTATCAAATATGATTGGTGTAATAACATTCTTGCGGAAACCTGATTAGACTAGAAAAGTTATTGAAAGAGTTGGAATTACATTTTTGCTTTTAAAAAGTAGACTGTTTTTTTTTTTTTTTTGGGAAACTAAATCAAATAGCAGTATTTTTTTAAAGGGCAGCCCGGTGCACAAAGCATCCCGCATTGTAATAGCAGTATTTTTTTTTTTTGAAAACTTAAAACAACCCAAAACTATGTTTTCACAAAAAACTATTACAAATTTCTCTAGAATCACTCATTTTTAAATAAAGATTGAGGAATATTAGATATTATTTTTATTTTATTTTTTTCATTTTCTTCTCACAAGTAATGATTCTTTGGCAGAGATTATGTAGGTGGCAAGAGAGGCGAGTAACATAACATGCGGAAAGATGAGATAATTAGTATTCATCCCCTCTAAAGACCAAGATTTACATATCAACAACTTTGAACAACAATTCTAACATGGAGAAGGACCGATAATAATGGATTATTCAAACCATCATTAGAGGATATGCTGTTCGACATGTGTTACCAAAAAGATATGCGGTTCGACATATATACATTTCTTAACAAGCTTGAGAAAAGGATCAAATATGAAGAAGACACTCGAATCAAGAAGAATAAGGAAACTCATCCAATGGGCGGGGAGTCACACAAGCGACAACGCTAACATAAATTGTCCATTTCGCTTCAATAAAAAAATTCATGGAGGATTTCAAGGAAATTCACGCTTTCATTGAGAAATCTATTCTACAACCTTTTCCCTTCAAAAAGATGGTTCAAAACACAGTTTTCCAAACAAATTAAACAAATAAACTAAATCCAAACGCCACAGAAAGTGCCAATTTTGAAAATTTTCTCTCTCTATTTTTATTTTTATTTATTATATATCAATAAATTTGACAAGTGATCCAGAACTAGTACTCAGCTTTTCTTTTCTTTTTTTTCTTTCCCTCAGCTTTTTGGAGCATTAAGTTTCTTGATCTGTTGTTACAACCTTGATCTGTATCAGATGGTGAACAAGGATTTTCGATTACAATATCCCATTGCATCTCTTTCAGTTTTCTTCTTCTCCACCCTAACCCAACTAGGGGCGGATGTAGAAAGACGCAAATCATGTATTTGTGTTAACATGTCTACTTAATTTATCCAAATAATATTTTTCAGAACTAAGAAAGTGAGAAAAGTAATGGTTTAATACTATACACTTAAAATCTTGCATCCGCTTCTGAACTCCCCTCTCTTCTCCATTCACCCCTCCCCACAGATATATTCTGTCCTAGTATATTTCTTATTAGGTTTGAGATAAGAATCGAAGATTGTGTCGGAATTTTGAGGGCAAGGATATTGCATTAATTTTGTCACCTAATGGGAGGAAACATTTAAATGGCTCCTGCAAGGGACCAACCTCCAGTACTATTTTCTAATAAAATTTTGGTTCACATTAAGTGGTACGATGTTGAACAAATTCAAGCCACAAAATTCTACTAGTATAGTACTGAAGATAAGTTGAACGTGTGAGATGTTTCTATTGAATTGTCTTTTCCATCATGTTCTTCATCATAATCTTCTACTACTTCTGCTGCTCTCTCTAAGGGGCATGACTCTTGAAGATTAAAGGAGCACGAGAGTTTAGATTTTAGTCATGTCTAATTATCTCACATAATCATCTAACTTAAAGCTCCTGTTCCTCAATATATATACTATATTGAAATATGACAGGCAGGGGCGAATCTACATAACAACACCTGCTACCCTCGGTTGCGCCAGTGTGTGTATATATACACTAAGAAAAAATATAGAGAAATTAAAGTAACACCTATTACAACTGAATGCTTCATGGTGCCACTAGTTATGGGTCAAAAGATTTTGATTCTAGTGTCATAGGTTCGAATCTTCCCAAGAGCACAAGCTTAAATTTTATTATGTTGCTACAATAACAATTCCAATGTTCAGAGAATAAGGGGTTTCTTTATTCACTTTTTAAATTAGTTGCCTTATTGTTGTACTTTTTTCATTATTATTATTTTCTTTGTAATTAGTAAAATGTAATTACATAGTTTGTTTATAGATATTATTTTAAATATTTGAATTTTTTATAACCACAATTTTAAATTTCAACTGTCCTTTTTAACTTCGAATTCATTTTTTTTTTCAAATTTCATGCTTCCGACCACCTCTCATGCTTCACAAAAAAAAAAAAAAAAATCATGCTTCCGATCACCTCTCTGCCTTCTAGTCTCCCAAGGCTCAACAGGTTAAAAAATTAGAATATGTAAATAGAGTAACAAAGTAAATATTTGTGGTATAGTTACAATTTTTAACCCATTGACGTAAGGCAAAATTCTATTAAAGTGATAAAGATATTTAAAGAATTGTTTTAGAGTATTAGTTTAAATCTTAATTCCTATATATGACATTCTTAGTACTTCTTTGAGTCCCCTTGTATAATTTTTGGGCTTAGCTCCTAACACCCAACCATCGTACGCTCTTATTAATTTTGGCACCCGGTACCCTTGAATCCTGGATCTGCCCCTGATGACGGGAGCTGTATTGCTAATTAGCCCCCAGCACATTGCTTGTGTTTAAGAAAGAAGATCTCAACCTTATTGCTAATTAGCCCCCAGCACATTGCTTGTGTTTAAGAAAGAAGATCTCAACCTTATAAGAGGAGGATATTATTGAGATAAACACTAATTTAATAGTTAGTTATGGTTAGACTTCTACTACTTCTTTTAGGAGCTCTCTTGATTAATAATATTATCTTCAATTACTTCATCTCACTACAAGAATTGGGGTTAACAACGGCGGTTTAGAAGGCAACTAAAACCATCGGGAAACGACTCTTGCGGGCGGTTTAGCAACTGTTGTAGTCGAAGGCACCGCGAGGTCAATAACGAAGGTTAAAGACAACCGCTAGAATAACCGCCGTAAAAATATTAGCAGTGATTTTGGAGGCAGTTTAAACCGCTACAAATAGTATATGTGATAATTAATAGAAATATTCCTGCGGTTTAAAACAGTCCATAGAAAATAGTTCTAGAATATTATTTGATCCATTGACAAGGTTTTTTTGGAATATTAACCGCTGCTAACTTATTTTTCCTAATTTTATGATTTTACCATTGCAGTGGTTTCAAACCACCATTATTTATTTTATTATTAAAATGTTTTTGGCTTATTCTTAGTTATGAAATTGGCGAACATTAACTTTTTATTGTCGAAAAATTATAATTACATCTAATTTGTACCCGATAAATCTTTCATGTAATAATATTTTTCTCATCCACCAACACAGTGATAAACAGTTATATTTAAACAAAAATCCAGTCATCCATTACTTTAACAAAAATAGCATAATTATATCTTGTTCAAATATAAATTTATAGTCAAACTACTCAAAATTAGAGTCTAATATCGTACTAGAAACTACTAAGTTAACAATTCATTTACTTTTAAAAAGAGAACTAGGTAGAATACCTCGACCTTCGTCATTGTGACTAGCAGTGGATGAATGCCGCATTTCTACTGGTAGTGATCCAACATCTGCAACCTGAAATATTAAAGAAACATTACAAAATTTATTAATTTTGAAACAGCTGGAAAAATCTTTTAAAAGCCAACCATTCAGTCAACTAACAATGCTTCAACCTGCCTTTGGATCTCTTTAGTGTCCTCGGGAGTACACCGGTATGCAGGTTTGTTGGGGATTTGTGACCCCGGTACGAAGTCAATTTGGTGCTCGATTCCTCTCAATGGAGGCAATCCACCTGGCATTTCTTCGGGAAGCATGTCTCCGAAGTCCTGCAAAACACTTTGTACAGCACTAGGCAAAGGGTTATCGTTAGAAAAATCATCATTAGAGTTTAGAAAGATACCCTTTTGCACGAGGCAAATCATCATCTGATTGTTGTCGTTGCCTCGTAGATACTCACCTGGTTGCATGATTGCACAAATACCTCTTACTTCAAGTGGTGGAGGAACGTCCTCGGCCACAATTTTCGTTCCCATCGGAAGCTTAGCTTTGGCCGCCTCTTTCAATTCTTTCATCCGTTTATAGTCCTCGGTGACTTGTTTTGGAGAAAAGGGCTTGAGTATGAAACTCTTCCTTTCGAGCTTTGCAGTGTAAGTGTTGGATCTCCCATTATGAACAACCGACCGATCATACTGCCATGGTCGACCCAATAGCACATGACAAGCTTGCATCGGCACCACGTCGAACATCATCTCATCTTGATAGTCTCCAACTCTAAACTTGATCCACACTTGTTTGACAACCCTCAATTCTCCACGCTCATTTAACCATTGCAATTTGTAAGGATGGGGATGCTTCAAAGTAGGTAGTCCCATTTGCGAGACCAAGGTTTGGCTCACTACATTTGCACAACTACCTGAGTCGATAATCATCGAACATACCTTCCCCCTCACTCGACATCGGGCATGGAAAAGATTTTTTCTTTAGTTGTCCTCTTCTTCAAGAGTCATGCAGCTCAAATTCCTTCGAACTACAACAAACATTTCCGGATGATCAGCTTCGGTAGCTTCACGATCATCATCATTTTCAGCTCGGTCAATCTCCTCGAAATTATCCTCCTCGGTGTCACTCGCTTGCTCATGGACGGTTCCATCTTCGAGCAAAAGCATAACTTTACGAGTTGGACATTCTTTCGCCATGTGACCATAACCTTTGCACTTATGACACTGGATATTTGAAGCACTAGGAGAATTAAGTTGAACTTTTCCTCCCACTTCTATTTGTTGGTTCACGGTCACACCCCTTTCGAAGGGCTTCTTCGAATCTCGGACAGTGTTTGCACTTGTTGGATTTGGACTCTTCCATTCTTTTCCTCGGTTCAAGGGAGTAGAAGGAGTGACTCCTCGATACCGGTTTGCTTTATCGTCCTTCACCCATTTCTCAGCTTCGGTAGCAGCTTCGAACAAGTCTTCCAACATGTGATACACGTGGAGTCTCAATTGAGATGACACCTCCCGAGCCAAGCCATTTTTGAACCGAATAGTGGCTTGCTCTTCATCTTCTTCCAGATCAAGGTTCAATCGAATTCTTACGAACTCATCATGATACTCCTGAACTGACTTGGACCCTTGCTTTAACTTATAGAGCTTTTGAAATTGAGTTTGCCTATACTTGGCACTCAAGTACTTAGCATCCATTGCTCTCTTCAATTGTGTCCACGTAGTGACTTCGGGATAGACATTCCTTCGTCTAAGCCTCTTGTCAGCTTCCCACCATGTAGATGCATACGCTTCAAATGAAGCAATGGCATGGGCAGCTTTCCTCTCTTCGGTCATCTCATTGGTTTTGAAGATTCGCTCCATTTTAAGCTTCCATTCAAGATATTCATCTGGATCACTAGTTCCTTTGAAGGGTGGAATAGTGATCTTGACACTGTTCAAGTTTGAATCTTGAGCACCTCAAATCGGTTCGGGATACTCATCATAGTGATCATCAGCCTCACGCTCAATATTTCTTTCAACATTTGCGCCTCGGCCTCGACCTCAGAAATTTCCTCGACCTCGTTGAGCTTGCCTTCGTTGAATGAACGGCTGCTCATATTCAGGTTCGGTGTCAAGAAATTCTCCTTCCTCGACCTCTTCATCAATGACCTCAACTTGCCTTCGGGCCATCGGAAGTGGTACTCTATCGCCTCGGGGAATACCCAAGTGTTGATAACCTGCTTGGGGATTGCCCAAGTTTTGTTGTTATGCTTGGGGATTGCCCAAGACTTCCTTTCGTATAGCCTCGCTCTTCAACTGATGTTGGCGAACGAGCTCAGCAAACAGCTCCGGTTTCATAGGAGTGGAGTTGCTAGTTCCAGCGCCGGACCCTGGTATGGCCACGGACACACTCCCCTGCTCGAGGTTAGCTACTCGAGCACTCACTCTTCTTACTTCGGCACTGATGCCTTGTATCGCAACCATGAGATCGGCTAACGACACCTCGGGCTTCTCAATGCCCTTTCCTTCGCCTCCATTCCCAGCCATGGTACCTGCACAAATCAAAGACCAATCAAAGTGTTAGGGTTAGAAATCACCTCACACACTCCCTCACCTTTGATGGGTGGCACTCGGGTCCACTCAATTTAGGGGTTCGGTTTTGGTCACTCAAGAACTTGTAGCCAATGGCTTCCTCGGTTGATCAACTTCTCTCAGGTTCTTCGAATTTGACAAGTTACAATGTCTCCTTCGGGACGAGTGAGTTGATGTGACTCGATGGAATGGACGCTATTTACACTTGCGCTTTGGGAAATCAAAAGAAATTCTACGAAGTTGGACTTCGGTCACCCCACGCACAGGTTCCTATAAGCTCAAAATGAGTTAGTACGACCTCGAGTAGGAAGAATTACTCAAAAGATCCACTAACTAGATTTATCGAACACAAGAAAAGTGAGAACCTAGGAGAATCTACCCTTCGATTCCTCTTCGGAATCTTTTTCGAACACACCAACTCTTGTCCGTACAAGAGTGGTCCCTCCTTGGTACGGATAGGGTTTTACCATATCCGCTTTCCCTTTTCAAGACGACACGTTTTCACCTGGGGTTTTTGGATTTAAAATTTACCCCTTCTTCTTCAATGGAACAGTGAAGTTTTAGCTCCGGCGTACGGACAGCTTTACTTCGTTCATTGACCACGTTTTTCAAACAAATTTTTCTGGGTTGCCTTCGTCTCCGCTTTCAACAACAGTCGGAGGAATCAATTCAAAGTCCTTTGAGATGAGGTTCAGCTCCTCGTGTCCGTACACTGTTACAATTTTCCGGCGTACGGACGACGGTTCAACTCATAGACTTCAAAAATTTTAAGCACAAAACAACCACCAAAAGCTCAAGAACCACCAATCTTCATTGGTAACAACCAAGACAAGCTGGGGTTCGAGAACGGCCACCACTAAGCTCAAAACAGTCCAAAATTTCGTCGAGAAACCCTAGTCACAAACGTTGTACGTCGGGTACTCAAATTGATCCTTGGACAATGGTGAACTCAAATCAATGGTTGTTAATGCAAACAACCGACAATCAATCCAACCTTTTGATTTTTTTTTTTAATACTTTTTTTTTTTTTTTTGTAAAAACAACACCACCAACAACAAAACACCACAGTAACCAAAATAAACAAGAACACGAAATGGAAAACAAAGACTCAAACGTACGAAAAGTAAAGATAACTTGAACAGGATTTGGGGTTGTAGAAACAAGCCCAAACCTTGCTCTGATACCAAGATGGTGCAAGCAAACCTGAGGGAAAGCTAAACACGAAGAAAACGCGGACGAAAACAGGAATTAAAAGATAGAAGCAAGACAAATCTTGCTTCGATTCAAAAGAACAGTGAGGAACCTGTCTCAAAGCACGATTGAATGAAAATTAAGACGCACCTATGCTATGCAACAATCCTCAAGAAGAACAAGCTTCTTGCAAACTGAATGACCAAGAAGAAAATGTTCAATCGAAGACACCGAATGACACAAGTTCTTTAAAAGCCCACGTCGGGGTTCGGCTCCATCGGAGACTCACAATAGCACTTGCTATGTTTGATCATTCAACAATAACTACTTTACAATGAAACGTAAATGGAGTATTTATAGACTAGGCTAAGGGTAAAACAGTAAAGTGTCACAAGTGACCAATAAAAACAAGCCACGCAGGGCTGAGCTAAGTGTGTGTTCGGTAGCCTTGACTCCGGCGCTTGGTTGCTTGCTCGAACTCATTTGTCATCGGGCGCTCACTTGACTTCGAACACAATTTGTTGTGTTCGGATCTGTGCTGTTCGGCGCCAAGAGTTGGTGTTCGGTCACTTTGTCCTCGGGCTCAAATTTGAAGATGACGCCTTCGGTTCTTGAGCCCGGCCACTTAGCTTCGGAGCAATTGCTTTCCTTCGACCAAGCCAAGTGAATGTGAACATCGTGCAGCAGCTTGGCTTGGCTTCGTGTCATTGGCCTCGGTGGGTCGAACACTTGATCAGCACGTGTTCGGGCTGCATCAATGACTGTGACGGGATGGTGTTCCCCCACCATGACGCACTGGTCATCATGCTGAGAATCAACGACTCCGACATCAAGCGAGTCTTGATTGACCCTGGTAGCTCGGTCAACATAATCAGCTACGGGGCCGTTAAAAAGATATGGCTTAAAGGGGAAGTCGTCCCCAAAGCGACAGTGTTGGCAGGCTTTAACAACTCTACAGAGAAGACATTGGGTGAGATTACACTCAAAACATTCGCTGAGGGAGTTAGCAAAGAAACATTGTTCCAAGTGATGCACGAGGACATCGCGTATAATGTGATCCTCGGTAGGCCATGGATCCACTCCATGGAAGCTGTTCCTTCCACGCTGCATCAAGTGATCAAATTCCCTACACCCTGGGGGGTTCGGTCGATAAAAGGGGAGTAACGAGTAGCGAGAGAGTGCTACTCGGTCGCCTTGAAAAGTGGAGTCACCCCGAACGGGCCAAAGAAATAGCAATCAACGCAACCGGGGTCAAGCGAGGCAGACCTCCAAGGTGAAGTAGAAAAGATCCCGGCATGCGTTCAAGAGCATCGGAAGCAAAAAGCCGAGGACTCCACCATTGAGGAGCTGGAGTATTTCACCCTATTGAAGGACTTTCCAGAGAGAAAGGTATACGTCGGCTCGGAGTTGGACCCGGAGTCGAAAAAAGCAATTATTGAAGTTTTAAAGTCCAACAACGATTGCTTTGCTTGGTCTCACTCAGATATGATTGGTATCGATCCGAAGATCATGACCCACAAGCTGAATGTGGACCCAAAGTTCACCCCGGTGAAGCAGAAGAAGAGACCTCACGCCGGGGTCAAAAAGAAGGCAATCGAAGATGAAACCACAAAGTTACAAAAAAATGGTTTCATAAGGGAGGTAAAATACCCCGAATGGCTGGTCAATGTGGTTGTCGTACTGAAGAAAAATGGCAAGTGGAGAATGTGTGTAGATTACACCGATTTGAACAAGGCTTGCCCCAAAGACTCCTACCCATTGCCGCAAATTGATAGGTTAATAGACTCCACGGCTGGACACAAGCTGTTAACCTTCTTAGATGCATATTCGGGCTACAATCAGATCCTCATGGATCCAAAAGACGAAGAGAAGACCTCGTTCATCACTGACCGAGGTACTTTCTGCTATAAGGTGATGCCCTTCGGTCTAAAAAATGCCGGGGCGATTTACCAAAGGTTGGTATGTCGCATGTTCAAGGAGTATATTGGAAAATCTATGGAGTTCTACATAGATGATATGCTCATCAAATCGATCCGAATGGAGGATTATTTGAATCATCTGAGGGAAGCTTTTGCTGTTCTGAGACAATATGGCATGAAGTTGAACCCTGAGAAGTGCGCCTTCGGTGTTGGATCAGGCAAATTCTTGGGATTCATTGTCTCTGAACGAGGGATCGAAGCTAACCCAGATAAAATCAAAGCTATCGAGGAGATCCCCGAAGAGCTGACCGGGGTAAAAGAAGTCCAACGCTTGACTGGCCGAGTCGCCGCCTTGAGTCGATTTATCTCAAGGTCCTCGGAGCGATGCCACAAGTTTTTCTTCGTTTTGAGAAAAAACAATCACTTCGAATGGACACCGGAGTGTAAACAAGCGTTGAAAGATTTGAAGCGATATTTGGCTAACGCGCCGTTGCTCGCCAAGCCAAAAGAGGGTGAAACATTGCTGGTTTACTTGGCTGTATCCGAGGTGTCAGTCAGTGCAGTGCTGGTTCGGGAAGAAGATGGCAAGCAACAGCCTATCTACTATGCGAGCAAGACACTCCTCGATGCCGAAACCAGGTACCCACACTTGGAAAAACTAGCACTTGCTTTACTTGTTACTGCTCGGAAACTACGACCTTACTTCCAATGTCACCCAATAGCGGTAGTTTCAACCTTCCCCTTAAGGAGTATATTGCATAAACCTGAGTTATCGGGGAGATTATCAAAATGGACGGTAGAGTTGAGCGAGTACGACATCACCTATCAGCCCCGAACAGCCATCAAGTCTCAGGTCCTGGCTGACTTCGTAGCTGATTTTAGTGTTGGGATTCTGCCCGAAGCGGAAAAGGAAAACTCAATATCGAAGGGGACAGCTTCGGGGCTATGGGTACTACACACCGATGGGGCGACTAATTCCAAGGGTTCGGGATTAGGCATAGTGTTGAAAGCACCCACCGGGGAGAAAATCAGGCACTCGGTTCGATTAAAAAAAATGACCAACAATGAGGCCGAGTACGAAGCGGCTCTAGCGGGCTTGGAGTTGGCCAAAGGGATGGGGGTGGAAAGAATCGAACTAAGATGTGATTCACAGTTGGTTGTGAATCAGGTCCTCGATGACTATACGGCTCGGGAGCCCAGAAGGCAACTATACTTGGACCGAGCACAAAGAATCTTAGCCCAATTCCAAGAGTGGCAGGTTAAACAAGTGCCTCGGGAGGAGAGTACCGAGGCTGACGCTCTGGCAAATTTGGGTTCGGCGATCGACGAAGCCTACTCGGGGACTGACTCAGTAGTTCGGTTGTTGTCCACTCAAATGAGAGAGATGAAGTTACAGGTCAATTCGGTGGACAACAGATGGGATTGGCGGAGTAAGTTCATCTCTTACTTTGACTCTGGGACTGTTCCCCAAGATAAAAAGGAGGCTAAAAAGTTAAGGACCCAAGCAGTTTCATATCATTTGATCGAGGGTAATCTGTATAAGAGGTTATATTGCGGCCCGATGGCCAAGTGTTTGGGTCCCGATGAGGCCAGATATGTGATGGCCGAAGTGCACGAAGGCGAGTGTGGCAACCACTCGGGGGGAAAAATCCTTGGTACGTAAGTTATTAAGAGCTGGGTATTATTGGCCCACTATAAGTGCCGATGCAAAGGCCTTCGTGCAGAAATGTGATAAGTGCCAACGCCATGGACGGATGATCCACCAGCAGGCCGAGCCTCTACATTCAGTGGTATCACCATGGCCCTTCATGAAATGGGGGATGGATATTGTTGGACCATTGCCGAAGGGAAAAGGTAGTGTTCACTTCATTCTAGTGTTAACTGATTACTTCACGAAATGGGTGGAAGCCGGGGCTCTCACCGAGGTAAAGCAAAAACAAGTAATCGATTTCATCAAGAAGAACATCATCTACAGGTTCGGTGTCCCGAGGGAGATTGCCTTCGACAATGATAAACAGTTCATGGGGGCAGCCATCACTGATTTCTTCAAGCAATGAGGGATCAAAAGAATTGCCTCGACTCCTTATCACCAAAGTGCCAATGGCCAAGCTGAGTCTTCAAATAGAATCATAATCGAAAATCTCAAGAAAAGGCTCGATGAGAAGAAAGGACCTTGGCCCGAGGAGCTGCCAGGGGTACTGTGGGCCATGCGAACAACGGAAAAGAACAGCACCGGTGAGACTCCTTTTTCACTCGCTTACGGTATGGATTCTCTTATCCCTGTTGAAGTGGGCGAACCAAGCCTTCGGTACGCCCACACCACCGAAGATGCTAATCAACAGGCTATGCGCATAGAGCTAGATTTGCTCGAGGAGAAAAGGGAGTTGGCTTTGGTTCGACTAGCAGCCCAAAAAAGGCAGATCGAGGCATACCTCAATAGGAAGGCAAAACTTCGGGATTTCAAAGTAGGCGATTATGTACTGAAGGCTTCAAATCAATCAACGAAGGAGGAAAACGGGGGAAAGCTTATTGCTAATTGGGAAGGACCTTACAGAGTCAGAGCAATCGTTGGGAAATGATCTTATCAAATTGAGAATCTGCAAGGAGAGCCCGAACCTCTAAATTGGAACATTTCCAATTTAAAGCGGTACTACTTATAATCGAGGTAAATGTTCCCTTAAACTATTTAAATTCACGAACAGCCCCGAGCCAAACAACGCTCCTATGGCTTCGGTCGAAATGTACTAACTTACTCCTCGTTCTATTTTTGCTTGACCTTTTCATGAAGCGAACCGAACGATTCCCAGTGCTAGGGTCCTTATCGAGATTCACAACCGAACACTGGGGGGGGGGGGGAGTGAGAGGCGAGTTGATACCGAGGTTGACAGCGAGCCTCCCAACAAAAGTCTATCTATCCGACAACCGGGGACCAACACCCGAGGAATAGATTTAGTACATTGTAATTTCGCCCGGTAGTGGCATATTGTTAATTCGTTTTTCAACCCAAGGTCCGCTTCGACTTGGTTCCATGTAAATAGCCGATTTCTGGCTCGTTGATATTATCAATGAAATGACCTTGACTTCATATTTATTTTGTTTCTGTATTTGCACTCCGAAGTTGCACTTTAAATGCATCGACTCGAGAACGAGACGTCGTTCTAAGTTTGCATCGATTAAGTTTTATCAAGTCTTGCAAGCAAGTTATTTATTACAAGATGTTCGGTACATGCAAAAAACCAACACTTAAGATAAAAAGCACCAAAGTCATTTCACTAAAGAGCCCGAAGGCTAAGAATATTTATATCAAAAGGACCCGAAGGTCCAAAAAGTTATACATAGACGCCCGAAGGCTTACAAGTGCTATCAGAAGTCTAAGTTTCGGGAGAATCACCTCCATCCTTTGAGCCCCCCTCGGCTTCTTCATCATCCTCTTCATCATCATCGCCGTTCGAGGCCTCACTTGATGGGAGTTCGTCAATGATACCTTGAGCCTCTGCTGATTTTGCCTCGGCTTTTGCAATCTCCTCATCTAAGTTAAGCTCGCCGGCGTGGCACCGCTTGAGTAGCCTCAACCGAGATTTGATAATGGCCCATTGCTTGTCCAGCTCGGCCCTTTTGACCTTGATCGCAGCCCTATTTTTGCGATCAGCGATTTCGTCACGAAGGGCCTCCACCTCGGCTTCTTTAGCTGAAAGCTTGGAGTTCTCACCCTCCAACTTCTTGATATGAAGCACGTGCCTCCTCAGCTGGTCATGATGCTTTTTGGCCATCTCCACGACTTCACCCTTCACTTGGGTCAGCTCGGTGCTCAATCTCGCGGCTTCAGCCTCCAGCCTCGAGCGTTCAACCTGGAAGCCGTCACCAAGGGCTTTAATTTTTGCCTCGGAAGCGGCCTCGACCTCATGCAGATCGGACTGGGACTTGGACAAATCGGCTTTTAGTGTAGCTATCTGTGCATTAAAGTTATCTCTTTGCCTATCCCACGAACGAGCAACGCGCCGAACCTCTTCGTCCCTCGAGGTTTCAACCTCGATAGCCCTCAGTGACAGGACGAAACTCTGAGTAAAGGTCAATCAGGGAATCGATGTCAGCAATGAACCAAGGACAAAGATAAAAAGGAAAATCTGAGATAGAACTCAAGAGCGATGAAACTTACTCTGATAGCATTGGCAGCAATGGTGTTATATAGTTGACCTCGGGAAAATTCTTGCACGCCTTTATCTTCCTCCGGGCCCAGCAAAGGCGTAAGACTCAAGATGTCGGCTCGGCTGCATGCCAGCAGATTTGAAGAGGTCGGCACCTCAAGCTTCCGATAAGACCCCACCGAGGACAAAATCCTCGCGGGTTCGGATTGCGCCCTAACCGCGCCGGTGCCAGCCCCTTCTTTGATAATAGCAGCATCAGCCTCCACAACCTTGGCTTTGCCTTTAATCTTGGCTACTGCTGCCTCGGATCTATATTCTTGATCTTCAAGGTCAACCAACTCAATCCCTCCACGAGTTAAATCCTCGGCAGCTGCATCATCGGGCTCGTCGATCAGTCTTCGGCGCCCTTCCACCGCCGCCTCGGGCCGGAGAGAAGTTTCCACCTCGGTGCGAGGGGCCACTGAACGAGAGGGTTTCTTTGAAACCGCCCTCTTCCTCTTCACACCTATGAAAAGTAACATAGGAGAATTGAAACAAGAAAGCAAAGAGGAATGATAACCGATGAGTCGATCAAGGATAGTGATTACCTTTTGAGGACCCTTGACCGGGGGACCCCTTTGAAGCTTTTGAAGGCTTTGCAGCCTTCAAATCCTTCAAGTCTCCTACCACCGAAGCCAGGTTATCGTTTGACTCGGTCTCCTCTTCTTCTTTCTTCTTCTTTTCTTCTCTCTTTTTCTTGCTTTTCTTTGTATTAACGGCACGGTTCGGAAAACCTAATACCGAAGGGAGAGATGTAACAAAATGAAGCCAAAACCCCAAAACGACATATCAAGTAAAAAATCACAAAAGAACATACCATGCCGCTTGCATTGCCAACCAAAGTCGGCGGCCATCTTCATCCACATCCTTTCGGGGCACTTACGCGCCTCGATCATTGCTCTCACCCATTCGGTCAATCCCTCGGGGGGTATGATATCAACCTTGTTGGCGGAAAAGTGATAGATAAACGAGGTTAGCAAGCATGAACAGTCACCGGGGGTGGAATGAAAATGAAGGGGTATTTACGTGTGTTGTTCCACTGCTCGGGAAAATCAGGCTCGGCGGATAGAACGCTGGTCTCCAGCAAGACATAGCGGTCGCTCCAGCCTCGGTCCCCATGGTCTTCGCTCTTGTGAAGAAGAGCGAACTTGCCTCGGTTGTTTAAGGCCACAACCCCAGCCTTATGGAAGTAAGGGTAGTAAAGTGAGATGAGATGTTGGAATGTGAATTCCACCCCAGCTTTCTTACTTAGCCAATCCATGCACTGGACGACCCTCCAAACGCTGGGGCCTAGTTGGGCCAAACACAAGTTGTAGGCTCGGCAGAAGTCATCAATAACCTTGTGCACTGGAAGGGAGAAGCCGAGGGTGAAAGGGTGGTATAAGCGAAAGAGAGCCCCTCGACATGATGACAAACTCTGCTCGTTGGGTCGGGGATAACCACTTTCACCTCGGGCCCAAACTTGCAATCCCTCTGGACCCGCTCAATGTGGGCTTGAGTTATGCGGGTCGGTGTCGCGTTCACCGGTATATTCCTATTCTTTTCTTCTTGATCGGCAGATCGGACTTGCAACTTAAGGTCCTTACCGTTGTCGAAATGGGAGGGAATGATTTGGTGAGGCTCGAGCTCTTGTTCAAGAGGAATCGTTGGGACCGAGGACCCCACCTCGGCAGTATTTCCACCTTCAACTTCACCCCCGGTGTCGTCGCCCTCGGCGTCTTCATCTCTATTCGTGGTGTCGTCAGCACCAGCAGCTCCCATGAGGTCACCATCCACGACGTCATCGTCTTCTTCTAGGCTGACGTCCTCGCTCACAGCCGCGACGTCACGCCTGGCTCTCACCTTTCGACGTTTGGAGGCACCAGCGCTGGAAGTCGCCTCTCCGCCTCCCTCCGCCTCTATTACTTGCAGCGCCGGCACGGTGGTGATAAAATCACCACTGGAAATAATGGCGGCGTACTGTGCAATCCTTGCCCTCTCGCCAGAGTCGCTTGAATCTTGCCTTGAGTGAGTAGCAGACATGATTGGATCTTAGAATCTAGAAGTTCTTGCGAAGATGGGAATCTGTCGAAGAAAGTATGGAAGTTCTTGATATTTTCTCTCTTAGCACTGTTGATTGCAAATATGAAAGAAGAAGAGTTTGGTGGGGAGTACTTATAGGTATGGAGGAGCCAGGTGGAAAGGCGTCATCATTGAGATGTTGGGAAAAACAAAAATTACAGCGTGACCGTTCGGGGAGCCAACGGATGGATGACACGTGTCAATGAGAAGTGACCTGATGAGACGCGAACCATTGACAAAGTTTGAAATACTTGGATAAGATCAAGCCACGTTGTTTTTCCGCTGAACTTCACTCCACTCCTCGGTGACTTCGGTAAGTGACCGGGGAGTGGAGGGACTATCTGTATTGGATAAAAATCGACCCGCGATGATTCGCCCTGGTCACGCAATCTGACAACGACCGAGCACATCACAACAAGCCAAAGACCGAAGTAGGTAAGTGGGTCGCCGAAGTCACACGTCAAGGTCGTCACCGAAGGCGAGCCGTAAGCTGAGCTTCGGTGATGTCTACCTCGAGCGAACAACAAGGCCCCCTTACCGAGGTCGCATATATGCACCTCGGTGAACAGCCTCGGTTCCAGCGGCTTCACAGCCCATTACTTCCGCCCACTAACCCCTTCTATTAATGCCAAGATCGTGGGCCAGAGCATAATCAATAGTGGAGAACGTGGGCAAGACTCCTAGGCCTATAAATAGCAATTCATTTTGTATTGTAGGCATCCAGAAATACATACTGAAACTCTGCTCAAATTTGTACTCACTACGATATATTGAAATCAAGTTGTTCTTTCGCATTTACATTCAATTCTCGCATTTATTTAGCTTTGATACGAAGCTTTGCTTATATTTAAACCCAAATTCGATTTGTGATCCTAAAACTGGTTTAGGGCCATACACTAATATTGACTAAAGGAATAAATAATGAGCACAATTTAGAATATAGTAGTGCTTCAGAGAGGTAAAGGGATTGAGCCATGAATCACCTATGGAATAACTAGCAATTTTGAATACCTTTCACCAAACCTCGATTAAGTATGAAGGCTTCTCGCAAATACATTCAATATATTTAATCTTTTCTAAAAACAATACTCCTTTCGGTCATACAATTAAAAGAAATAACAAGATGTATAAGGATTTGAGGTAGTGTTTGATGATCTCTTACAGATAAAAAGTTATAGACTTCTCTCGAATATCTATGTGGCAATTCCCAAATTAATATTTACGGAAATTAAAAAAAGTATACAAGCTAACAAACTTCTTTACATAAAAATGTCAATATTTTGCCATTTACAAAACATAGCAATATTTTTTTTAAAACATAGCAAAAATACGTAAAAGGGTGCTAAAAATCCTAGATCTTCCTCCTACCAAATTACTGCCGCCTCCTCCACCCACCAGCCGCCGGCAGTCACCGAAAAAATCTGTTTCATCGCCGGAAAGTCTATTTAATCTGTTTTTTATGTATTTTTATTGTATGTGTTGTGTATTTTCATTGTATGTCACATGTATATCCTTTATATATATCGTGCAAATACAATAGACATACAATGGAAGTGTAATAATCATATATGAATGCTATTATTGTATGTCATATGTATATATTTGTATGTGTATTGTATGTATTCAAACATAACTTGTTCATAGAACATTCATACACTGGATAAACAAACACCTACACTCGTGATTTTTGTATGTCAAGGGTATATGCTTCGTTTGCCTGTTGTATGTCCCTTGTATATATAAAAATACCTAGGATATACACCAGTCATACAAAGACAATGGACATGACATACATTATCCATACAAGTTCTATACACAGTGGGAAGTCAAATCTGGACCAAAATCAGATATGCCACCGGAGAAGCCGCGGAAAAATGGAGAAAAAAAAAACAGACGCTGCACCGGCTAAACGAGCAGCGCCGACGATGGAGCCGCTGGAGCTCCGCCGCCGGCTAACAGCAACACCAACATAGACAAAAACACACACAACAGCGACGGGGACATACAAATATGCTAGTGAGGTTGCCGGGGACGACGGGGCATAGGGGAGGGGATGCTGGCGACAATGGGGGAGGGTAGGTGACGCCAGCGATGGGAAAGGGGGGTGACAGTGGCGGTAAAATAGTGGGGGTGGGGTGTGGGGAGAGAAGAGGGAGACGATGGAGAAAATTTAGGGTTTTTTTAGAAAATGTTATGTTTGGTAGCATTTTAAAAAGTATTGCTACATTTGGTAAGTGTGTAAAATATTGCTATGTTTTTTTTAAAAAAAACTCCTAAATTGACATAGAGTGTAATTTAACCAATTTATATTAATCACTTCTCTTGAATAGAACTAAAATTCAACAAAGGATGTCAAAACCTAATTAAAATAATAAAGAAATTGGCCTATCTCTTGTGATTAATCAATCCATTCTCTTCTCAGGAAATCATTTAAACACATAACATGAAAGGCAGAATTAACACTAAATAAAACATAAGTTTCATCAAAACTCAACTACAAGAAGTTTAGGCCATAATTAGAGAGAAATCAACCTTTAAAAAGTAAGCACCAACAAATTCATGATCCAAGATATAAAGAGAGACGAAAAGATTTAGGAAAATCTCCCAACAAGTCTTCAATCTCTATTGAAATCTGAATTCTTGATTCCTTCCTCTCTATTTTACTCCATATATAGCTGCGCCTATTTCCAATTTGGCAGAAAGTCCTTCAATTTCTCAATAGAAAACCCCTTTTATAGTATCTTGGGGTGACCTAGCGGGTCAACGATCTAACTTTTAAGTTGGGCGTTGCAGCACCCATAAATGCACTGTTGTGATGCTAGAAAAATTTCCAACTCAAGATTAATGTTGCAGCGTCCAAAATTCAACCGCAACCTCGCACTGAATAAAGAAGATCTCGTTGATTTTGGGCCTTACGGAGTGCCATACGTTCGAGAGTGATTACGAACCATGAACTTTTCAAAATTATCATCAAATTCTTCATTCCACTTCTTCCCTCTCTTTTACTCAAATCTTGTGTATTTCCTTCTTGTTCTCTTCATTTTAACAAATTAAGTGAGGGATCACTCAATAACAATAAAAACTCAATAATTCAAGCACGAAAAAAGGCATCAATGATTATATTAATATGACTCATCAAACTCCCCCACATTAGCAATTGCATGTCCACAAGAAAAAAAACCATAGATTCTCTCACACTTTTTTCATATTCAAGAATAATAGTAACCTCAAGAGTCAACAAAAAGCACCGAAGAACCTTTCTTTGTTTTTTTTTCCTTTTGCTAGAGTTCCCCGACGCTATGAAATATACAAGAATGGTGTACCGGTGATGTTAAAAATTACTAGAAGAATATGTAAAACCATAAAAAATATAGTATGCATTTTCTTTAACCTATAATAATAAATATTTGTCGATTCGATTAATTTAAATTCGCATCATGTATGATCATAAAGGATGATGCATTCTCTCTCGAAAATTTTTTTCGATCCCATACACTCAAAACTTAATTAAAGGCGAAATAATCTCATCCCATTCATCCAATCCCCATAGTATTGAGTGAAAACGTTGTATGTTATACATAAGGAAAATGAAATGAAGCTTCCTATAGTTTGTTGGAACTTTGAAAGGTGTCATCGCTTACATAAATTCTTTGGTAGAATGAATGGTTGCACGAGCTGCGTAAGGGGCTATGAGCCCGTTTGGGTGAGCTTAAAAGTGGCTTATAAGCTTATAAGCCCATTAATATATGTTTGGTAATTTAAAAATTTTTGGGCTTATAAATCATAAGTGGCTTAAAAGCCACTTTTTGAGCTTCTCAAAAAATGACTTTTAAGTCACTTTTTGACTTATAAGTCACTTAAAATAAGTTGCTCATAAGCCCATCCAAACAGGATCTATATCTATCATTTCACCGCGTGGCAAATTAGTACAGGCGGCCCTCTCTTTCAATTAATCCACATCTTTAAATAATAATTTTCATTCAAAAGTACAGTTTTAAAAGTTATTTATAAAACATAGAAATATTTTTTTAGTAAAATTACCCAATATAGAGGAAATGAAAAGTTAATTACAAAACATAGCATAACATAGCAAAACCTTACATTTTCCTTCCATTTTCCCCAATTTCACTTTTTCTCTTCTCTTCCCCAAATTTCACTTCCTCCCAACTTCTTTTAACGGAACCAACCACCTCGTATCTCATTGTATCTCTGTTGCTCCCAAACGCACACGCAAGTATACGCGGTCGCCAAGTAATAAAGTGAATAAGTCGAGTATCGTTCCCACGAGGACTGTGCAGACTAATACTTAGTAAACAATTTCTAACAACTATCCAGGGGTCTTGTTCTTTGATGGTGAGAGTTTTGTAACCAAAAAGCAGTAATTAAAGTGCTAAATGTGTAGTCAAGCAATGGTGCAATACTTTGGGTGTTAACAATATTAAGAGGACGGTCCAGGGTCAGAGTTACGAACAATCCAGTTGATGTATTCAATTGATTCCACTTCTTAAATCCCGGGTTACTAACTGACAGAGTAAATGTAATTGTGAAAACCTTTCAGTTCTTCACAATCTATGCAAGCTACTTCAATCCCTATATGTCTATGGGTTAAATCACATGCACGCATTAACGATCCTGTAATGAGTTAAACTAGGCAAGCAAGTATATGTCTATCCTACTCGCGAATTGGTTCCCCGATGCCCGGGTTTACAAACTAGTTCTATTCTTTCTTATTACGTAATTAGATTCTCTCTTTCGAGTTCAACCCAAAAACCATAGATGATGCATAATTATCGAGCTCTAACAATTAAGCAAGTGAAACCAAGAAAGAATAAGTAACCCGTTATGGGATTCAATTAATGGGAATCAATCTTCAACAATCAACTTTCATGTAAAACTCTAACCCCAGAACGTAATGAAATTAGCCACACATATTCATAATCACAAGGCAAAGATTTGATGTAATAATGAAATAATTGATGTAATAGATGAAAGATTAGGAATCACCCTTGTTCAATGAAGTATGTAGCTCTCAATATTGCTCCAAAGTCAAGAACTCCTTACAAAAACTAAGTAAAGAACTATTTATAATGTTTCCAAACCCTTAGTAATAAGTTAGACCCGATGCTAGAAGGAATAGGGAGTAAAAACGCGCACAAGGGGCGCTATAACGGGCGCCTCGCGCCTCGGAAAGCGCCCAAACAAGCAGACCCCGTCACAAACTCCACGCTTTGGCCACGCGGCGCATGGGAAACCGCGCCTAGCCACTGCGCGCGGTAGATGGCGCGGCGCGTGGCCCATAGCGCCCAGCCAAACTGCTCTTTCCTAGCTCCGAAACGCGCCTCGTGTCGTGCCTTTGTGTGCTCCATCCAATCTTCAATCAACATCCAATCAATTCTCGCTCAATCAAGCTCCTAAAAGCTCCAAATGCACTGCGTAACAACCTACACACGCACGACATAAAATCAGTGTAAAACCACAGTCACAAGCTATAAAACGAGCGAATAACAAGCTCAAACATGCGGAAATATTAAGGAAACGTTGGCATAAAATGCCAAACATCACCACCCCACACTTGAACCTTTGCTCGCCCTCGAGCAAGTCACAACTAACTCCCCAACCTAGGTAAAACAGGTCTGCCTATGACTATGGTTGATACCGATCATTGAACCAATGCACACATGACTACTATGGATCCACAACATGCCAATAATTTTCCAAAACCAAAAACATGCGAACAACCACCCCAAAATAGCTCAAGTGCACAAACTCAACTTAATGCAACCATGCTCCCACAAAATCACACCTATCTACTCAACCAAGAGCCATCAACTTTACCTACTTCATGCAAACCACGTGCCCTCACCAATATGAAAGAGAGTGCCCCCCAAAGATCACACACAAAAACAAATATCATGAATAGAACGGGGGCAATAACAAATGAATTCACTCACTCTCATGAAAGGCTCACATGTCACACACAACGTACCATAGGCTTGCCCGTAGTGTAGGACTCCACTAATGTAGGCTCACTCCAATCGGGATTAACTAGGACTTTAGAAAGGTCGTAATGTAGGCTAAGGTGCGGGCAGGATACATATGGGTAATAGTGACTACCTCCCTAAGCACTTTAATACATCACATTTATTTCAAACACAATTCTCAACAAGCCACCCAATCAACAACTATCACACATACACCTTCTCAACAAGTAGAATATTTTCTTTTATCACACACTAGCAAGGAGGGGATATCTTTCTCTTTTTTTTCTTTTCTTCACAATTTTTTCTTTTCAACTTTGCTCTTTTTTTTTTCTTTTTCATTACATTTTTTTTTTTTCAATTTCATTAACTTCCAACCTTGCCAATGTTTTTCACTACTTCACAATTTTCACAAGTATTCCCCTTCATTAGCTCCACTCAAAAACCTCCCAACATCCAACCACAACTCCAAAGTAACAACACAATATTAACTAAAGTGCTTAAGGAGTAAAGGGCCAAAAGAGACAATTTAGAACAAATGGGTAGGCTCGGGGTGTGGGTGCCAACAAAAAGGGTCAAAGAAATCACAACAACAATTTTTCAAGGTATATATGTAAGGGTAGGCAAATCAAGAGAAGGCCTTGTATCATTTCCCGACTAGAGCAAACCTAGAATTTCGCTTTGCACACACACGGGGCAAGTTCTAGACATTAATATGCAACATGGAGCAAACAAAAATATGCCTCACACACACATTGCACATGATCCACACAAAAAGGTTCCATCAACAACTCTCAACCAAGCTTCTAGAATGCAACTTGTGGAAATTTAAGCACTAATGCACAAAGGTTAACAATCAAGTCAAGCAAGCGGACTCAAGCATCTGAAGGGGGTTGTTCCATTTTTTGTTCTCTAGGCATGCATCAAATTAAAACCAAGGACACCACAAATAGCACATGCAATCAAGTTCAAGTCCACCGGTATCAAACAAATCAAAGGAACCTAGCATTCCACCTAGTTCCTCCGCCTAGGGTCATCTACAACTAACTATCCTAATCCTAAAAATAAAAACTACCCGGTTCAAAGGTCACCCCGTGGAAAAGAACCGTGGCCATAAGAAAAACCACGGGGCGGATGACATGTACCACTAATAAAACTAAAAGGAAAATCTTTTTGGAATTTTTCATTGGTTTTCTAATTTTTTTTTCATATATTAAAGCAAGAAATAAATCAAAACAAAGTCAAGTGACAAAAGAAAAAGTCCTAAGGTACATGCATCCTAAACCTCAAAAATAGATAAAGGGCAGTACCCCACCCCACACTTAAACTCAGCAATGTCCCAGTGCGACAAAGAAGTAAGTGCAAAAGTAAAAGTACAAGAAAACTGCCCTGAAATCCGGGTGGTGCGCAGGAGTGTGGACCTAGGCCTCCTCCTCATCAGAGCCACCGCCCTCAGCATCAGATGCCTCGACCTCACTGTCCGGATCATTAGCAACAACATCCGAATCCGTGTTCTCATCCTCCTCCGGAGGCACCACTCTAGCTTGAGTCATGCCCAGCAGACCCTTCGAAGTCTCCAGGAGAGGGACAGTGCGGTCAATAGCAGCAAAATCTACGCCCGACTGCCGGGCCATCGCCTCCATCATCAAGTACTGACGCGCAGTCAAGTTGGCGTCTGCCTCCCGCCACTCGTCTGCCGTCAGCTTCACCGGTGCCGTGGTGATCACACCCTTGACCGAAGCAATGTCAAAAGGCTTCCCTATGTCAGGGACAATGCGATCCCCAATCTCGTCTACGGGGACGACAGACTGCTCCAAGTAACGGGTCAAGAGGTTCCCAGAGTACAATCTACTACATGAATCAGACTTCCGTTGCTCTTTCATAACGCGCAACATGTAGTAACCAATGTTCACCGGCCTCCCAGTCATAAAGAAGTAAATCATGCACGCCCGAGTCTTGGTGACCTCGGAATAATGAGATGATGGTAGGATGCGTGCATTAATAAACCTCATCCACACACGAGCCGGCTTGAGGAACTGTGAGAAGTGCATAAGCTTGTGTCTCCCGGCCGCATTGCGCCCCCACCTATGAGTGGAGTCCTCGCCACATAGGGTATCCCGCAGAGCCTTGTAATCAGGCTTTTTGATGTACTCCCTCAAATCATCATAGTCGGGGTCCTCGACCCCCAAAAAGGCATTCAATGCCGTAGGATCCAACTTCACCTTCACTCCCCGCACTGTCACCACATCATCCTCTTTCCAAGCTTCCTCGGGCTCCCAGTTGGCATACAATTCTTGTACCATGTCCAAGTTTGCGTGCCCCGGACTCTCAAACACCGAGTCCCATTTTAGAGCAATGATTGCCTCGGCCACACTTTTAAATTTTTGCATCACCCGTCTTTTATCAATGGCTTGCTCGGGTATGTATCCCGCAAGCCGCACACTCTTATACCATGTTTGACAATCACCCTTCTTGACAAAAGAGATGCCATAACGGGTCTTGCCTCCGGGACGTGGTATCGGCACCGCGTCCTTAGGAATCTTAGCCTTGCCTTTAGCCTTTGCCTTAGGCTTGGCCGGTGCCTTGCCCTTTTGCGTTGTGGAAGAAGGCCCGGCTTGGGGTGCTCTCCTCGGACCCGCGGTATGAGGAAGAATTAGCTTTATGAGGTGTGGCCACCATGGTACCTACACAAACACCAAAAATCCATGTGAGATGTATAGTTAAGCACCAAAAATACAATTCAAACTCAATTGGTAGGGTACCACCCCACACTTATCACACATTCTATGTGTCAAGCGCTCAACTTAATGGCACGAGCAACCCCACACTTAAGCAAAACTAGCCTCGGGCAAAGTATGCCATGTTTTTAAATTTTCAAGATTAAGCTAGTGTGGGTGCATCATGAGCAATTCTTATGTGTGTGCAACACCTAATGTCCATAATAAGCCTAAGGAATGCATTGCTACTCAAGAATTCACAATGTTATTGAATTTGTATCATTGAGGCTTTTTCAAAAATACTTGGTGTGTACAACTTGGAACTAACAATTTCAATGAGTTTTGGATTGTGCCAACCCTCCCAAGTTGTTGGGAGATCTCTTTTTACAAGTCACAAGTCATCTATCTAGCACATTTAACAATTTAAGCACAACAAGCATGATTTCTAGGAGTAGACTTGTGACTAGCTAAGAATCATTCATAACAAGATTAAGTGCAACTTACATGTTAATGAAGAGAGAAAAGTGAAGAATTTACTTACTTGAATGATTTAGAATGGATTGCACAAGATTTGGAAGGATTCCAAGTGATAGAGATGAAGTTGTGAGTGATTAGAGAGTGATTGGGAGTGAAAATAGTGAAAATTAGGGTGTTAGAATCGGGTATTTGGGGATGGGGAAGACCGGGTCGCAGGTCAAAACCCGTTTGACCCGGCAAACTTACAAAACTTTGGCCTTCCGCGTTGGCCTCCGCGGCGCATGCCAAACGCGGTGCATTTTCTGGACATTCTGCCAAGCTTAGCGCGGTGGGAGGCGCGGGGCGCTCCCAACCGCGCCAGGCTTCTATGCTTCAGCTTTTATTTTGCGCTTTGGGGTGCGCGGGGCACTCCCGAACGCGCCCGAGCACGTTTTGTTCGCACCGATTTTCGATTCCAAGTACAAACCCAAGCGTGGGACATGTCTCGAGACGTCCCATACCCCTCAATGCATGCATTACACCATGTTTAGCTCACCCGATTCCTGCAAAAACGACACATAAAAACAACAACTACGTGACACTATAAAACGAAAAATCCTAAACTATTACAAGTACAAACTCGGGTTGCCTCCCGAGAAGCGCCTTATTTAACGTCGTGGCACGACGGGTATAAATCAAGGGTCCCTCAAAGTAATGGAAGTGCGGTGATTCACCGCACCACCCCAATAACGTTTCACCCTTTGACCATTAACCAAAAATGTGTTCTCCGAATCCGGGGCTCTCAATTCAACCGCTCCATGTGCGGTAACACGAACAACTTCAAAAGGCCCCGACCATCTCGACTTCAACTTGCCCGGAAATAATTTCAACCTCGAGTTGAACAACAATACAAGCTGCCCGGGCTCAAAAGAACGACGCTCAATGTGCTTATCATGCCATTTCTTTGTCCGCTCCTTATATAATTTCGCATTTTCATACGCATGGAAACGGAACTCTTCAAGTTCATGCAATTGGAGCATCCTCTTCTCACCCGCCAAAGCCATATCAAGGTTGAGCTTTTGAATTGCCCAATACGCCTTATGCTCTAATTCAACCGGCAGGTGACAGGCCTTACCATAAACAAGCCTATATAGAGAGGTTCCTATAGGTGTTTTGAATGCAGTTCGATAGGCCCAGAGAGCATCATCTAACTTCATAGCCCAATCCTTCCTCGAGGCATTCACAGTCTTCTCAAGGATTTGCTTGATCTCTCTGTTAGACACTTCCACTTGGCCACTAGTTTGGGGATGATAAGCAGTAGCCACCTTGTGGCGAACCCCATACTTAGCCAATAACTTATTGAACAACCGGTTACAAAAATGCGTACCTTCATCACTAATGATAGCCCGCGGTGTCCCAAAACGAGTGAAAATATTCTTCTTCACGAACTTCACCACTACACCCGCATCATTTGTTGGAAGTGCAATGGCCTCCACCCATTTAGATACATAATCAACTGCTACAAGGATGTATTTATTGCCCATAGAAGGTGGGAATGGACCCATAAAATCAATACCCCAACAATCAAACAGCTCAATCTCCAAGATATTGTTCAAAGGCATCTCGTGACGCCTAGTAATAGTACCCGTTCTTTGGCAACGATCACATTGCTTCACTAATGCATGAGCATCTTTAAATAAAGTAGGCCAAAAGAAACCAGATTGAAGTACCTTTGCAGCTGTTCGATCTCCACCAAGGTGGCCACCATAAGGAGAGGAATGGCAGCTCTGTAGAATCGGCTCTACTTCTTCCCTTGGAATACATCTCCTAGCGAGTTGATCAACTCCTATCTTGTACAAATAGGGCTCATCCCACACATAAAACCTGCTCTCATGAAGGAGTTTACGCTTTTGCTCAGCAGTAGCCCCAGGGGGATACACATCACTCACAAGAAAATTCACCATGTCAGCATACCATGGCGCTTCAGCTTCATCTAGAGCAAAAAGTTGCTCATCAGGAAATACCTCTTTAATCTCAGGCCCCTCATCTACATGATCTCTATTCTCCAGCCTTGACAAATGATCAGCTACTTGATTCTCAGTCCCCTTGCAATCTCGAATTTCAACATCAAACTCTTGCAATAGGAGAACCCATCTAATGAGTCCAGGCTTGGAGTCCTTCTTTTCAAACAAATACCGGATTGCGGCATGATCAGTGTAGACAACCACACGAGTGCCAACCAGATAAGATCTGAATTTATCAAAAGCATAAACCACGGCTAGCAACTCCTTCTCAGTGGTAGTATAATTAGACTGGGCTGCATCAAGCGTCTTGCTTGCATAATAAATGGAGTGAAAAATTCTTCCAATTCTTTGGCCTAGAACAGCCCCAATAGCATTGTCACTCGCATCACACATCAATTCAAACGGCAAAGACCAATCAGGAGCAATGATGATTGGTGCGGTCACCAACCTTTTCTTCAACTCTTCAAATGCCTTGAGACAAGCATCATCAAACACAAATTTCACATCCTTCTCTAACAATTTGCACAAGGGAGTGGAAATTTTGGAGAAGTCCTTCATGAAACGTCTATAGAACCCTGCATGTCCCAAGAAACTACGCACCCCCTTAACAGAGATAGGTGGTGGTAATTTCTCAATAGCCTCAATCTTCGCTTTGTCAACCTCAATCCCTTGCTTTGACACCTTGTGCCCAAGTACTATGCCTTCTTGAACCATAAAGTGACATTTTTCCCAATTCAGCACCAGATTTGTTTCTTCACAACGGCTCAGCACAGCATCAAGATTTTTCAAACATTCATCAAAAGAGTCACTAACCACTGAGAAATCATCCATAAATACCTCCACAAATTTTTCCACCATGTCAGTGAAAATAGCCATCATGCACCGCTGAAAAGTCCCCGGGGCATTACACAACCCAAATGGCATCCTCCTAAATGCATAGGTGCCATATGGACAAGTAAAAGTAGTCTTCTCTTGGTCTTCAGGGGCTATCACAATTTGATTGTAGCCCGAATACCCATCCAAGAAACAGTAATACTCATGGCCTTCAAGTCTATCCAGCATCTGATCAATAAAAGGGAGTGGGAAGTGATCTTTCCTGGTGGCCTTATTCAGCTTCCTATAATCAATGCAAATTCGCCACGCTGTAACTGTTCTTGTAGGAATCAACTCATTATGCTCATTCTTCACCACTGTCATGCCTCCCTTCTTAGGAACACATTGCACTGGACTCACCCACTTGCTGTCAGAGATAGGAAAGATAATACCAGCATCCAGCCACTTGATAACTTCTTTCTTCACCACCTCCTTCATGATTGGATTTAGCCTCCTCTGCTGCTCTATGGATGGCTTATGATCTTCCTCCAAAAGAATTTTGTGCATGCAGAAAGAAGGACTAATCCCTCTAATATCAGCAAGAGTCCAGCCAATAGCTCTCTTGCGCTCTCGCAATACCCGCAACACCTTCTCAACCTGCACATCAGACAACAAAGCAGAAAGGATCACGGGCAAAGTATTACCTTCACCCAAATAAGCATAACGTAAATGTGCGGGTAAAGGTTTGAGCTCAAGATTAGGAGCTCTCTCAATAGACGGTTTAGCAGGAGTTAAGGTCAACGGTCTATCAAGCTCCTCAAATTTCTTCCACCCTGGGATGAATCTACTCTGCATATTAAGAACCTCCAGATATTCTTCAGTATCGTCATCCTTCAGGATATCATCATCATCACATAAGAGTGCCCTTTCTAAAGAATCAACATTAGAAGCCAAGAATGACCTCTCATCAGCAGTCAACTCATCATCTATCACTTTTACCATGGACAACTCTTCATAATGAGAAGGAAGCTGGGTAGCTCTGAACACATTAAACACAGCTTCTTCCCCATTTACCTTCATGATCATCTTACCAGCTCTGACTCTGATAACAGCATCAGCAGTAGCCAAAAATCCTCTTCCCAAGATGAGAGGAACCTCAGGGTCAGCTTTATAATCAAGAATAATAAAATCCACAGGTAATATAAACTGACCCACTTGTACAAGCACATCCTCAATAATCCCCTCGGGGCATGTCAATGATCTATCTGCCAGCTGCAAAGTCACAGTAGTGGGTCGTGGCTCACCCAGGCCTAGCTTCCTGAAAACTGAAGAAGGCATTAAATTCACACTAGCACCCAAATCACATAAAGCACGACCAACCTCATGTTCCCCAATTTTCAAGGGGATGGTAAAGCTACCAGGATCCTTCAATTTCTGAGGAAGCTTGCTTCTAACTCTGGAACTACACTCCTCAGTGAGTGCAACTGTCTCAAACTCAGTCAGTCTTCTCTTATTAGCAACAATGTCCTTGATGTATTTAGCATATTTGGGAACATCCCGCAAAAGCTCTACCAAAGGAATATTTACCTGAATTTGACTCAAGATCTCCAAGAATTTCTTGCATGCTGCATCAACTTTCTGCTTCTGAAGTCTCTGAGGGAAAGGTGGTGGTGGTCTCACAATAGCAGACTCGGGCTGCTTTGCTATCACTTTCTCTGCTTCTTTCTCCACTTCCCTATCAGCATTTGGCTTTAACTCACCAACAGGCTTCTTTGGCTTTAGGGGAACTTCTTCCAAAGCTCTTCCATTCCTCAAAGTAACTGCTTGCACAAATTCTCTAGGATTCTTCTCTGTATCACTCGGTAAAGCACCCCGAGGTCTATTATTTTGTGCTTTAGCTAGCTGCCCCAATTGCCTCTCAAGATCTTTCTGCGCATTGCTCAAATCTTTAATTGTCTGTGCCTGAGATGCTGAATCATCCATGAACTTTTGCTGCCCTGCAAGAATTTTCTTAAGCATATCCTCAACTGAACTAGACTGCTGTAGCTGACTCTGCGACTGTGACCCCTGCTGTGGTGCATTTTGGGATCTCTTATTGCCTTGAGGCTGCTCACGATTATCCCTCCAAGAAAAATTTGGGTGACTACGCCAACCCGTGTTATAGCTGTTACCATATTGATTGCGATTCTGGCCCTGTGATCTGTTCTGATTACCCACATAGTATACTGATTCTGGATTAGATGGACAGACGTCAGTAGCATGATCCTCTCCACAAACCTCACAAAAGACTTGAAGTTGTTGCACTGGAGCTGCTGGTTGTTGTGTCTGCGGCAGAGTCAGCTTGCTGATTTGATTGAAAATGGCATCCATTTTCGCCCTTAGCTCTGAAACTGCATCCAATTGAAGTATCCCAGCAGACTTCTGCGTAGTAGCTCTACCAACACCCTGCCAATCAGGATTGCTCTGCGAAAACTTGTCAAGTAAATCATAAATTTGATCAAAATTTAAAGCTAGTACTTGACCTCCAGCAGCAGCATCTACCACAATCTTCGTGTGTGCATTCAACCCCTCAACAAAAGTGTGTGCAATAACCTCATTGGATTGGTTGTGGTGTGGACAATCCCTTAATAGAGCCTTAAATCTCTCCCAGGCTGAGTACAAAGATTCTCCGTCTAACTGTCTGAATGACATGATTTCACTCCTCAGACGGGCTGTCTTGGCAGACGGATAAAATTTAGCCAAGAATTTCTTAGCCAAGTCCTCCCAAGTAGTGATAGACCCAGGCTTTTCAGCCTTTAACCACTTCCTTGCTGTCCCAATCAGTGAAAACGGGAACAGAGTCAAACGAACATAATTAGTAGGCACACCCGAGGGTGTATAAGTATCACTGATCTCCAGAAAGTTTTGAATGTGTTGCTGCGGATCCTCATGAAGTAATCCAGCATATTGCCCCGTCACATGCAGCAACTGAATCATGCCGAGCTTGATCTCAAAGTGCCCGGTAATAGCGGGCTTAACAATACTTGACCCGGTAATAGAGAGGCAAGTACGATTGCTAGTGCTTCTCGATCTCTCGCTTCTCTTTTCGCCCTTCTCAAGGTTCTTTCAGGCTCGGGATCAAAAGGTGCGAGTGGTTCGTCCTTTTTTTTCCTTTGCATCCAAAACCTATTGCCTGAAACAGCACAAAAAACTCAACAAAAAAATTAAACCTGAATAGGAATTAAGTAATCGTTCAAAAAGAAGTTAGTCAGTAATAGTCCCCGGCAACGGCGCCAAAAACTTGTTGCTCCCAAACGCACACGCAAGTATACGCGGTCGCCAAGTAATAAAGTGAATAAGTCGAGTATCGTTCCCACGAGGACTGTGCAGACTAATACTTAGTAAACAATTTCTAACAACTATCCAGGGGTCTTGTTCTTTGATGGTGAAGTTTTGTAATCAAAAAGCAGTAATTAAAGTGCTAAATGTGTAGTCAAGCAATGGTGCAATACTTTGGGTGTTAACAATATTAAGAGGACGGTCCAGGGTCAGAGTTACGAACAATCCAGTTGATGTATTCAATTGATTCCACTTCTTAAATCCCGGGTTACTAACTGACAGAGTAAATGTAATTGTAAAAACCTTTCAGTTCTTCACAATCTATGCAAGCTACTTCAATCCCTATATGTTTATGGGTTAAATCACATGCACGCATTAACGATCCTGTAATGAGTTAAACTAGGCAAGCAAGTATATGTCTATCCTACTCGCGAATTAGTTCCCCGACGCCCGGGTTCACAAACTAGTTCTATTCTTTCTTATTACGTAATTAGATTCTCTCTTTCGAGTTCAACCCAAAAACCATAGATGATGCATAATTATCAAGCTCTAACAATTAAGCAAGTGAAACCAAGAAAGAATAAGTAACCCGTTATGGGATTCAATTAATGGGAATCAATCTTCAACAATCAACTTTCATGTAAAACTCTAACCCCAGAACGTAATGAAATTAGCCACACATATTCATAATCACAAGGCAAAGATTTGATGTAATAATGAAATAATTGATGTAATAGATGAAAGATTAGGAATCACCCTTGTTCAATGAAGTATGTAGCTCTCAATATTGCTCCAAAGTCAAGAACTCCTTACAAAAACTAAGTAAAGAACTATTTATAATGTTTCCAAACCCTTAGTAATAAGTTAGACCCGATGCTAGAAGGAATAGGGAGTAAAAACGCGCACAAGGGGCGCTATAACGGGCGCCTCGCGCCTCGGAAAGCGCCCAAACAAGCAGACCCCGTCACAAACTCCACGCTTTGGCCACGCGGTGCATGGGAAACCGCACCTAGCCACTGCGCGCGGTAGAGGGCGCGGCGCGTGGCCCATAGCGCCCAGCCAAACTGCTCTTTCCTAGCTCCGAAACTCGCCTCGTGTCGTGCCTTTGTGTGCTCCATCCAATCTTCAATCAACATCCAATCAATTCTCGCTCAATCAAACTCCTAAAAGCTCCAAATGCACTGCGTAACAACCTACACACGCACGACATAAAATCAGTGTAAAACCACAGTCACAAGCTATAAAACGAGCGAATAACAAGCTCAAACATGCGGAAATATTAAGGAAACGTTGGCATAAAATGCCAAACATCAATCTCGACTACCAACCGCCTTGTATCTCGCTGAATCTCAACTACCAACCACCTCATATCTCGTTATATCTCAACTACCAACCACCTTGTATCTCGTTGTATCTCGTTGTATCTAGACTGTTTCTGCATTGTATCTAGCTGTTTCTAGACTGTTTCAATATTGTTTTATCCTGTTTGTGCGTTATTTCTCACTGTTTTACTCTAGAAAATATGAGAGTACACAAAAATAGAGGAGAAGGTTAACGGGCAATGCTAAAGATCACCTCCAAAAAGGGACCACAATGCTGGTGGAAAACAAAAACATATCAGAAACTAAATATTACAATTAAAATGAACTCATTAATATAAAATCTGTTCTAAACATTTCAACCAAAATATCCCCAATCATCCTTATCCAAAATATTCATCCTCATCAATATCATGATGACAGGTGGCGGAAATGACAGCGGTGCAGCCGTCGGAATCACCTCCGGCAAACAGAAACGACAACGAGTAAACAACAACAGATGGGAAGATCACATATACAAAGGTAACTGTCTTACTCTCTTTCTTGACGCACGAGCCTGTCGTAAAATTCTCAAACGTATTGGAAGGAAAATGGCAACACCTATAAGAAGAAAGGAACTCCAATAGTATCTTAAGTGCAGAGCAGGATATGATGATCTATAAGCACACCAAATAGCAAGGCGTAGAACACAGCAACTGCGTTTCCTCAAGAATTTGGAAGGGAAACTACAACTGAAAAATCATATCTATGTCTTTTCGCTTAGAATTTGGAAAAATAATAATGAAAAATTCACCGGATCTCGCCGGATTTGCTTATTTTATTTGTGGATTTGTTTAAATAATTATTTTTTGATAATTTTATACATCTAAATCTATCAAAATAATAAATTATACATGTAAATACATAGAAAAATGTGTATGCAAGAAGGAAAATACAAAAATATACACAAAAAATATAAATTTTATACAAACATCCATAAATAGTGCACAAATCTAAATTTATACAACTTTATTCATTGTTCATTCACGCATATACAGTTTTATCCAAATTTACAAAAGTGCATAGAATGTGTTTATACACTGCCAATACGTACATATACAGATTTATATATTTTTATACACGTTCACAGAATTGTATAAACTTGTATAAAAATGTATAAAATTGTATAAACTCGCAAAAATAATTTTAACCAGTGCTTCGGGCAGATTTTACACAAAAACTTAACAAATATCCAAGATCTATACAGTTTTATACAAGAAAAGCACTAGATCAAAAACATTAAACAAAAGTTTTAACAAAAAACTAGTAGATCTCAACGGATTTTTATGAAAAAAGTGAAGAAAAAGAAGAAACTTGATAAATAAACTCCTCACAGGAGTTTTGACCGGAATATACAATGAAAATAAATATTGTTATTCAAAAATAAAAAAAATGAAAAGAAGAAGAAGAAGCAGCGGCGGTGGTGGTGGTGGTGACCACGGCGGCGACGACGTCAGTGGCTTGGAGGAGAGGGAATAAAGATATGGCAGTGGTGGAAGGAGTGGGGGAGGCGGCGGCGGCGTTAGGTTTAATGGGGAAGAGAAGAGAGAAAAATGGGAAGGAGAGAAGGAGAAGAGAGGGAAAATGGGGGCTAGGGTTTTTTTTCTTTAAATAGGGTGGGTGCTATAGAGTGACAGAAAAAATAAAAAAAGGGAGAGGGGTGCTATGTCGGGTAAGATAGCAAAATAGAGACCTTTTATGGTAATTTTCATGAGTGGGGTGTCTCTCCATGTAATTGTCCCTAAAAAAAACACCTTTAAATACAGGAGAGGTAGTCCCGGGCTAACAAGGGCCCAAGTGTTGAAGAAAGTATTTGAAAAATAATTACTGCTAGTCATACCTTACATGTTAGTTATTTTGTGTACTTATTTCTTCAATTGACATTTATAGGGTAGATACGTAACCAGGATCGGATGTTAAGGATTTAGAATTTGTTGATGGGCGGATATTTATGTAAACTTCCCAATATCTTAAGACAAAAATATAGTTTGAATCCAAAGTTACAGGGTACAACCAACCACCCTCTTCCTCCAACACTTTTATGGTCTACATTTTGTAAATTGAATGCAACTAAACCTCTACTAACACAAATTCGTCAAAATATTTGAATTCCAAAGTTGCAGGGTATAGCAAAATCACCCTCTAGCTCCGACTCTTTTATGGTCTACATTTTGTAAATTGAATACAATTAGACCTCTGCCAACACAAATTCGTCAAAATATTTGAAATTTTTTGTCTAGAAAATAGTACTACTGTGAGTTCATATTTTTAACATTAGGCTTTAGTGATCCAATGATAAATAAAACAGAATAATCAAATTAATTAAATGCATATTGTCGCTCTAAAGGCGCACGCAAGTATACGCAATCGATCAAGTAATAAAGTGATAAGTAAAGTATCTTTCCCACGAAAACTACTGATAAACTACTAACTAAATCAGACGAGTTCTAATTATCTAAAGAAGAAGGATTCACGAGTTTATTAAGGAAAACTAAATTAACAAATTAAATTAAGCTAAGAACTAAAATAATTAAAACAAGAATTCGGATTTCAAGAAGGGACAATAGTCTAGGGTTATGGGATATCTGCCAATCCTATTGAATTGTGCAGTTAATCTGACTAAACTAATTTATCAGGGTTAGTAATCATAGGGTTAATATTACTCACAAGACTCTTTCGATACCCTACTCGCTTATTCAAGCTAACCTAACGTCTATATGCCTATGGAATTAGAGTTAACAAGAACGCATTTATATTTTATGTATAGCGATTAAGAATGACTGTTAGATATATTTCTATGCTAACTGCGAAACCATTCCCCGATGCCCAGGTTCAGGAACAAGCTCTATTCAATCCTATTGGAATTTACGGTTCCCACTTTCGAGTTCAACCCTAGATTCATAAGTAGTATTCAATCGGTGATCAAAAAATCAAATAATTAGGCTCAGAATATGAATAAATAATTCAATGTAATAAATTAATGAAATCACATCAACATCTGAATATCAACATTCATGCAGAATCCCATAACTATATACTAAACAAGACAAGTGAGGATTGCTCAGATGGTAAGCACCTTCCACCTACATTCAAGAGGTTGTGGGTTCGAGTCATCGTAGAAGCAAAAAGTAGGAGGGCCACTATTTGCTCCGAGAAAGGGGAAGGGGTGGGGGTTAAAAAAAATACACTAAACAAACTTACTTGATTAGAAGAAAGACAGGAAAATAAAAACTTGGTAAAAAGTCCAGCGTTTGGCGCGGCTGCTCCTCCAATCTTTTTTGGATTTTTTACACAAAAGTACAATTTTTAGAACTTAATTACCAAACATAACAATATTTTAGCAAAATTACCCACTATAGAGGAAAGGAAGAGTTAATTATAAAACTAGCAAAAACATAGCAATATTTTTCCATAACAAACCAACCCTTTAATTATTCCCCCTATTTCCCTCAATGTCTCTTTTCCTCCTCCCATTTCCACCTATTTCACTTTTCCTCCCACAATTTTTCCCAATTTTATTACTCCTCCCATTTACCCCAATTTTACTTTTCCTCCTCTCATTTCCTCCAATTTCACCGTATCTCGTCTACCAACCAAATCGTATCTCATTGTATCTCAACTACCAACCACATCGTATCTCGTTGTATCTCACCGTATCTCAACTGCCAACCACCTCGTATCTAACCGTATCTTGCCTACTAACCACATCGTATCTCATTGTATCTCACCGTATCTCAACTACCAACCACCTCGTATCTAACCGTATCTCGCCTACCAACCACATCGTATCTCATTGTATCTCACCGTATCTCAACTACCAACCACCTCGTATCTAACCGTATCTCGCCAACCAACCACATCGTATCTCACCATATCTCAACTACCAACCACCTCGTATCTAACCGTATCTCGCCTACGAACCACATCATATCTCACTGTATCTCAACTACCAACTACCTCGTATCTAACCATATCTCGCCTCCCAACCACATCGTATCATTGTACCTCAACTACCAACCACCTCGTATCTAACCGTATCTCGTTGTATCTTACTGTATCTCGATGTTTCTCAACTACCAATCACCTCATATCTCATTGTATCTTTCCGTATCTCACTGTTTCTGCATTGTCCTGCATCGTATCTTACTATTTTTAGACTGTATTTAGTTATTTTTTGACTATTTTAGCATTTGTCTCATCCCTTTTGTGCATTGATCTCACCGTTTCTAAACTATTTCACCTTTTTATATTGTTTCACATTTTTTTTTTACATTAAGAAAGTAGTTGAACAAGGCATTGAAAAAGTTTGTGACCTGAGAAGTGAAAATATTTTTTACATTAAGAAAGTAGTTGAACAAAGCATTGAAAAAATTTGTGACGTGACAAGTGAAAGTTGAATGATTTTAAACGGTACCAACAGACCCACCCACCCCCTCCCTCCCTACCATGTTTCTCTGTTTCATGCGCTAACACCTCTCTCTCTCTGTCATTCATTTCCTCTTAGCAAACAAAATGGTAAAGAATTATTATGAAGTTGAAACTGGTTGAATCCATTATTTATTAGTACAATGTTGAAAGAAAATTCAAAATCCATTTCTCTGGTTGAAGTTTGTACGAGGATGAGACAGTGCAACGGACACCTAAATTTTGCACTTCGTTGCTGATGAGGACTATTGATGTTCAGTCCCCTGTTCAATTTATGGGATTTTCGGTTTCTTGTACGAGGAATGGGTCGGGTAACCGGGTCTGGGGGGAGTTGTACGAGGTGAACTGGAATGGAATTGGGCCGCCGGATGATTTGGAAGGGATAGGAAAGGGACATTACGAGAGGCTGGCGGTGACTGTAGTTGGCGACGACGGAGAGACGACAGCGGCGTATCTGGCATAGGAGCTTTGGGGAAGGGAGGTGGAAGAAATGTGGAGTTGTGGGTTTGGGGGAAGTGGAGAAAGTGATTTAGGGTTTTTAGGAGAGTGGGTGTAAGTGTAATTGTAAAAAATAAAAATGTGTTAAAAAAATATTGTTATGCCTTATAATTTGAAAAGTATTGCTATTTTTTTGTAATTAAGGGATCAAATTTGTATATTTATGTAAAAAACCCATCAACGTGACCAAGTCTTTATAAGACTTTATGTTTAATAACATCCTTTACCCAAGATGTCCCTTCATGCAAGTATTCATATTTTAGCCTAAAATCTTGCTCCTCCAATAAATATTGTCTCCATGACCCTTACGTTTTTGGCCAATTTTCCCAGGAGCCTTTCTTGCTTGTGTTTCTTGTGGGAAGTCCCATCTTTGCCTCCAAAATCAATTCCAATATTTCCTAATAAATCACAATAATACACAATTAATACAAAATCAAGAACTTCACTTAATTGGGCAAATTTAATCATAAAAATACTCAACGGACAGTAGAACTAGGGGTGGATCAATATCAAAAAATATATAAATATGGCCAACATCACATATTATCCCATAATCTACATTTTTTAATTCTATAATGTTCATTGTCTGATAGGTTAGTACTCTTTTCTTCTTTTATTCGTCTTTTACCGGGACCACCATAAGATTTAAAGTGTCGTCATTAGTTTAAAAATAATATATATGTCATTCTATGTCATTAATTTCATTATTATATATGTTTTGGCAAATCTCTAAATCATATCATATCATACTATTCTAAAAGAGTCAATCCCTTAAGTAAAAAGTAAGTGACCATTTTGCCCTTCAATTAAATACTACTACTTATAATTTTTACACTAAAAAATTAATTTAACTTTAAATAAAAAGTCATGAATTATTTGGTACAAAAGTACTATTATCCATAAATGGGTTCAATATTTTTATAATCCTTTCAACTTCCAATAATAAACTTTTGAAGTCTTACAAATTGCCAACTATGAACCAATGCAAAGCCGGATGATAAACCTTCTCAATAGGAGTTCTTATTAAGAAGCATGTATTCACAGGCTTTTCATAATAGTAACTTTATAGAACTCACTAAGACAATAAATATGTATTCTTTCATGAGTAATCAATCCATTAACCAAATTTATTACTAGCCTCTTCGTTGGTATAAAACTTACGCAGAATTTTAGGAGCTGTAATTTAATATATTCTAATCCAATTAATACAAGTGTGAAGGGAAGCACAAAGGGTGTCATATCAAACTATATAAAGGCAAGAAAGAGTGCCCATTTCCCTTAAGATCACTTGTTAGCATATCATCTTTAATCTTTCAAACTGAAAGTTGGAGAAGTGTTTAGCAGCAGTGCCCTCGAACTTCACGGATGTACTAACTATTATCGGCGGATTTCAATACGTTCATCGTAGGATTTATCTATCTTCTTGGTGAAGTTTATTAGGCGAAGAAGACATGTCATATTTTGTTCTTCTTGCTAGAGGAAGCCGTTAACATTAGTATTTTGAAGGCAACAAATATATAGATTTTACTGTAGGTCTACGAAAATTTGAGAAAATTTCATTTTCTATCGTGAAGTTTTGGTTCTCTCTCTCAAATATTATTCATGTAAATTTAATCAATTAATTTACTTTATATGCAGAAAAAATTGATCTATCTTTTAGTTACGTTTTATTGTCAAGGTGTTTGTTATTTCTCGAAAATTTAGCAAGGATATACTTTATCCTAACGAGTAAATTTTAGGAAATATAGGGCTTGTCAGAAGATAAGTGGTCCTACAAATAATAACTGACAAATTTTGTTAAAAAAAATATAATTCTTAAGAAGCTAAAACAATAACTTATGATGTTCCAAGCATGAAATTTTTTTTTTCATAATAAATTTGATATGGAGTATAAAATATATATTTTCTTTCTATTTTATACTCAATGATAAGGGCACACGCGCAAAGCGCGTGCCCAAGACTAATTATATTAAAAGTGAGAATCCTCTAAGTAAAAGTTAAAAGACCAGAATACTCCTAAGTAAAAAATAAAAGACAAAAATACCCCTAAAAATTGAGTAATTTATAATACTATTCAAAATAAATAATAAATTATTTCTCATAAATTAGTACATTCATCAAACAAACATTAGCCAACCACTTTTTTCTTATAATAAGCTGGTGTATTAAAATTTTGAGATGACTTTACGTTCAATAAGATATAACGGATGAAAAGCCTTTACATTCATGAACATGAAATACCAAGGCTCATTGCCATTAAAAAAGGTGCATAACTTTAGAAAAATTTATGTATATCAATACCACTGCCTTTGATACTTGTATTTCATCAAAATAACTTCGCATACCACAGGGGTTAATATAGATCCAGGTATCAATTTTGATAGTTTTTATAAAAATGTTACTACAGTATGCTTCAACCTAGTATAAATTTTACTCTCATTGTTATCCCTTTGCTTTAGTTTTGTAAAATTTTGTACTTAAATAGCTCTTTCATGGAGATCCAGGCATGAAAATTAATTGCTTTTTGCTTCATAAATTTGTAATCTTTTTTTCTCCTCATTCCCCCTTTTTATTCATTTGATTCATTTTATTAAATTTTGAACCAAAATAGCTATGCTTATAGAGATTCATGTCTGATTTCTTATCTTTATTTCTCATTTTCTTTGTTGTTCCTTTATTTTTTTCCTATTTAAAGGATTGTACTGTCTTTTTAGGTATATAGTAACATGTTTATTTCCCCTTTACTATAAAGTAATAGTTCTTATTTTACTTTTATTTTACTTATTATTGAAAGTCTATTCTAGCTTTGTTCTAGATATAAATTAGGGATATTATTAAGGCGAAGGTGTAAACTTCTCATATAAGAGATTTCTTTAACATTTGCTCCAAAGAAGAATTATTTATCTTTTTATCCTTTTATTTGTATTTTATCTTTTGTATTTCGCCAGAAAGTATATCAATTTTGGTACTTTTCTCTTCTCCTGTTCATGTGCTGCCTAACCTATCAATATTAAATTAACTGGATTGATATTTCTTTCTCCTATTTAAGGTATTTTACTAAAAGATGTCAAAATTAGATATTGAACAGAGTAGAGAAAAAAGGGGTCAGAAGGAAATTGTTGTAGCAACACCATTATTGAACTTTTAATGCTTTTAAATTCTACTATAATTTTTTTTTTGGAACAATAATTTGTAATATTAATATCAATAAATTTGGATCATGCGATTGTATCAAAATAGTCATACTTCATTCAACTAATGTTTCTTTTGTTAAATCCTCATATGAGAGGGCTCATAATTTTAAATCAACCAATTTGTTATATGTACATGCAATTGATTACTATAGTTTATATTATATGAATCAACAAAATTCTTTCAATTAAATACTATTAAGTGTATCTCAAATAACTACCTTTATTGTAGGTATCACTGACAATGATCTGCTATCAATTCTAAGAAAAGTGTGTGTTGATCAAATTTTAGTACAACTTCTATAAGATACGGCTTCATTTGACAAAAATTATTTTATATGTATGCAAGGGTATAATGAACTAGACTACAATTTCAAGATGACAAGGCAAAAAGTTAAAAAAGTGAAGTATTGCAACCATAGCAGATATTACTCATATTCACGTCTAAAGGAAAATACCATATTTCATGTTACTTATCGCACTTATATTTTAATATTACTTATAATTTTATTTAATAGTATTTGGTGTTTAGTTGGGGAACACATGCAAAGTACGTGTCCAAAAACTAGTAACTAATTAATTTTCAAATATCGTTGTAAAACATATCATATTTCAATTAATAGCGCTAAAAGTGGCTCCTTCGTTGACAAGTAGTTCAATGACTATCTTGCAATTTCAGTTACAACGCTCCAAACTCTAGAATAATTTTTTGAATTTCATGTTCAACTATTTTTTGTATTTTGAAGCTTTGGAAAGTTTTTTGGTTTGCAAAAAGTTGTCTATATTTAATTTTATAGTGCTGAAAGTGGCTGCTTGGTTTGCTAGTTGTACGAAAGTTTATTTTCATCTAGTAATTCTAAAAGTGGTTACTTAGTTGGCAAGTTATGCAAAAAATGACTGTATATTCAATTAAATCTTAAAGTAGCTACTTGATTTGCAAAACTGACTATATTTCAATTTATAACCTTGAAAATGGCTGCTTGGTTTGCAGGTGTGCATAGAGTGGCTATATAATTGGTAACTCTAAAAGTGGGGCATTTGCAAAAATATGACACGGGAAGCTTTGGTTTGCCAAAATGCCCTCACTAACAGATGTTTAGCAAAAATTCCCTCATTAGTTTAATGAAATTTTTTTCGGACCAAAATACCCCTACAAATCAGTAAAAAGACGCGCCCCAGTCCCTCCCTTTCCTTTTCTCCATTCACGCTATCAAGAAAACCATAAATCTCATTCATTTTACAGATTGCTTTGTTCAAGAGAAGATTCAAATTAAGATTTCTTCAAGTTGCAAGGGTAAAGTTCTCTGCAACTATTGCCAAGAGTTTAAGTTCTGCTGCAAAGACTGAAAAATCTCTAAAGTATTGGCAATAGCCAAGACTTTAAAATCTACTGCAATGGGAGGCTGTGTAGAGACTTCTTGCCTATTGCCAAGACTTTAAGCCCTATTTCCATGGTCTCTACAACTACAGAAAAAAAGTCTCTACAACTATTTCCAATAGCCAATACTTTAAATTCCAGCGGAAGGGGGAACTTGTACAAATAGTCTCTGCAAGTATTGACAATTGCCAGAACTTTAAACTCTAGTGGAAGGAGCAACTTGTACAAATAATCTCTGCAAGTATTGGCAATTGCCAAGACTTTTACCTATATTGCAATGCAAAACTTGCAGAGAAAGTCTCTGCAACTCTTGGGGGCAATAGCCAAGACTTTAAGTTCTGGCAAGGGGGACCTTACACTAAAAATCTCTAAGAGTATTGGCAATTGCCAAGACTTCTACCTCTACTGCAGTGAACAAGTTGGAGACAAAGTCTCTGCAACACTTGGCAATAGCCAAGACTTTAAGTTCTGGCAAGGAGGACCTTACACTAAAAGACTCTAAGAGTATTGGCAATTGCCAAGACTTCTACCTCTACTGCAGTGAACAAGTTGGAGACAAAGTCTCTGCAACTCTTGGCAATAGCCAAGACTCTAAGTTCTGGTGGAAGCGACAACTTACACAGAACATCTCTGTAAGTATTGGAAAATAGCCAAGACTTTAAACTCTGCTGCAATAAGCAACTTACAGAGAAAGTCTATGCAACTCTTGGCCATGGTCAAGATTTTAAGCTTTATGCAAAACATGAATATCTAATAGCCATAGGCAATAAAAACCTTCAAATCACTGGAATCAAGCAAACACAAGAAAAAAAATCCCAAATTTCTAGAACACAAAGAAGAAAGAAGGAGGCAAGGAATGGGGAAAGAGAGAAGGAAATCTTTCAGCGTGAATTAAACAAGTTGGGGGCCACACAAAGAAGAAAGAAGTAGGCCAGAAATGGGGAAAGAGAGAAGGAAACCTTCAGCGTGAATTAACACAATTTGGAGGGCATAATAGTCCTTTCATAAGGGGGTATGATGTGGAGGGCATTTACTTAAAACATTTGTAAGTGGGGGCAATTAGGTAAGACCATGTCTTATTGAGGGCACTAGGTGAAATTTTTTGTCTAAAAGTTGCTACTTGGCTAACTATAAGCTCTGCATAAACTGGGTAGTCTTCAACCAAAAAATTTCACCCTGTGCCCTCAATAAGACATGGTCTTACCTAATTGCCCCCACTTACAAATGTTTTAAGTAAATGTCCTCCACATCATACCCTCCCTTATGAAAGGACTATTTTACCCCCAACTTGTTTAATTCACACTGAAAGGTTTCCTTCTCTCTTTCCCCATTCCTGGCCTCCTTCTTTCTTCTTTGTGTGGCCCCTAACTTGTTTAATTCACGCTGAAAGATTTCCTTCTCTCTTTCCCCATTCCTGGCCTCCTTCTTTCTTCTTTGTGTGCTGGAAATTTGGGATTTTTTTTCTTGTGTTTGCTTGATTCCAGTGATTTGAAGGTTTTTATTGCCTTATGACTATTGGATATTTATGTTTTGCATAGAGCTTAAAATCTTGACCATGGCCAAGAGTTGCATAGACTTTCTCCGCTAGTTGCTTATTGCAGTAGAGTTTAAAGTCTTGGCTATTGCCAATACTTACAGAGATGTTCCGTGTAAGTTGTCGCTTCCACCAGAACTTAGAGTCTTGGCTATTGCCAAGAGTTGCAGAGACTTTGTCTCCAACTTGTTCACTGCAGTAGAGGTAGAAGTCTTGGCAATTGCCCATACTCTTAGAGATTTTTAGTGTAAGGCCCCCCTTGCCAGAACTTAAAGTCTTGGCTATTGTCAAGAGTTGCAGAGACTTTCTCTGCATGTTTTGCACTGCAATATAGGTAAAAGTCTTGGCAATTGCCAATATTTGCAGAGACTATTTGTACAAGTTGCTCCTTCCACTAGAGTTTAAAGTCCTAGCAATTGTCAATACTTGCAGAGACTATTTGTACAAGTTGCCCCTTCCGCTGGAATTTAAAGTGTTGGCAATTGGCAATAGTTGTAGAGACCATGACAACAGGGCTTAAAGTCTTGGCAATAGGCAAGAAGTCTCTACAAGCCTTCCATTGCAGTAGAGTTTAAAGTCTTGGCTAGTGCCAATACTTTAGACATTTTTCAGTGTAAGTTTCCCTTTGCAGCAGAACTTAAACTCTTGGCAATAGTTTGCAGAGAACTTTACCCTTGCAACTTGAAGAAATCTTACGTTGAATCTTCTCTTGAACAGAGCAATCTGTAAAAGGAATGGGGTTTTAAGATTTTCTTGATCGCGTGAATGGAGAAAAGGAATGGGAGGGACTGGGCGCATCTTTTTATTGGTTTGTAGGGGGTATTTTGGTCCGAAAAAAGTTTCATTAAACTAATGAGGGAATTCTTGCTAAACATCTGTTAGTGAGGGAATTTTGGCAAACCATTGCTTCCGGTAGCATATTTTTGCAAATCAGCCGTCTTCAACTGAAACCTTAAAAGTGCAAAAAATTTTACTACATCTACCTCTTTATGACTGGTTTTATCTTTTTGTCCCTACTTAGAAATATTTTAGGAAAATGGCCTCCTACTTAGTTTTAAACATATGAAAAAACTCTTTTATTCTTGACAATAAGAGGAGCAATGCTTAGGCAGATTGTTCTGCGCAGCCCCCCTTCTCTCTCTCTCTCTCTCTCTCTCTCTCTCTCTCTCTCTCTCTCTCTCTCTCTCTCTCTCTCTCTCTCTCTCTCTCTTCCTTTACCTTGCGAATTAGGATTCTTCGTGTTAGGGTTCTTCATCTGGGTTAGTTTCTCTCTCTCTCTCTTTTTTTTTTTTAAGTTTTATTTTTTCCTTTGTTGAATTTTATTAATAATCTAATTTTTGCTTCCATCAATCGTTAAATTTTATTGTTAATCAGTAATATTTGTTTAATATTATTTAATAAGTATTATGTAATATCTTATATGAAATTATATTAATTACGTAGTTGATGTAATTTTAGCAAAGTGTTGGTGTTGCACCTTGTTTTTCTTTTGCTGAAGAAATGGTTACCCACATGGCAACAGTTGACATAACATTCAAGCATAAGTTCTGTTGGCTATTGCATTTTGTTTTCTTTTTGTTGTAGAAACTGTTGCCCACAACACAATATTTAAGTATAAGTTCTGTTTAGGGAAGTTGCTGCCTATCAACTGTGCTTTGTTTATTGTTTAGTAGTAGGTATGTGATGTTGACATTGCATCTTTTATTGTACAGTGAAATTTGTTAGTTTGAGTTTATTATGGTGTGTCGTAATGTATGTTATCTTTCCTTTATTATTATTTTTGTTTTCATATAAATGTTAACTTTGTATGCATTTTTTATTTTTGTGTCATGGGAAGGAGATCAATTCTTTAAGTTTGATCATTGGTTTGATGCCAAGGGTTGTTTGGGTGGTGATATGAAGTATACTAGTGACACGACCCGAAATCCAGCTAGGCCGTGCGGGCACCCGACATCCTCCCCTAGACCCGTCGGGCGAACCCTTACCAATTAAATTAAGAAAATAAATATAATTCAATTCGTAAATAAGAACAAGACTAAAAAAAACACAAACAGACTGATACCTCTAAACTGTACAAAAGAAGTTACAGCTAACTACCCAACATACTAGGTTTAGGGCTATCCAGACTGGACATCTAAGAGTACAAAAGAAGAAAGATACCTCCTGAAGGGAGCAAACTGCAACTGAAATAATAAACAATAAATTGGCGGCCATCCGGAATAAAAGCTGGTTCACCCTGACAGATGAAGTCGTCTTCGCTCCTTCACAACGTGGTGAACTCAATCCTGGGGCGAACCTGCCGAAACGAAATAGATAGACAAAAACAAACAACAAATAAGGATGAGTCAAAAGGACTCAATAAGTGGGGCAGACTAGCCACCTCAAAGAATAGGATAGCTAGCCAGGGAGAAAGGAAACAGATAAACCAAATTCCTCTTATTTAAATTATGAAAAGGCAGAGCCAGATAATAACTAGAAACACGTATGGAATCACAAGTTCATTAACAACTAGGAACGTAAGATAGCCAAAACATATAGGCATCCCGAACATATCAACAATCAGAAACACAACATACCGTCGCGGTGTTCAACCCGATCCATATATTTATACCGTTGCGTCGTGCAACCCGATCCATATATTTATACCGTTGCGGCGTGCAACCCGATCCATATATTTATACCGTTGCGGCATGCAACCCGATCCATATATTAATACCGTTGCAGCGTGCAACCTGATCCATATATTTATGCCGTTGCGGCGTACAACCCGATCCATATATTTACACCGTTGCGGCGTGCAACCCGATCCCCGCAACCCAGAATACGAGCCAGAAATATATAGGACCACTGAGATATGTCCACGACATAGTATACATACCGCATACATAAAATACAACACAATACACACAATAGTCAATATGCGGTGCAATAAGATGGGGTGAATGCGGTACGATGCAATACAGTCACAAATGCCTGATACCTATCTCCGGCGCGGGACTCTCATCGTCTACCAGGAGATATATGCAATAATGACCCTTCACCGGCTCGGGACTCTCATCGATTACCGGGAAGTATATGCAATGATGACCCTTCACCAGCTCGGGACTCTCATCGATTACCGGGCAATATATGCAATGATGACCCTTCACCGGCTCGGGACTCTCATCGATTACCGGGAGGTATATGCAATGATGACCCTTCACCAGCTCGGGACTCTCATCGATTACCGGGAAGTATATGCAATGATTACTCTTCACCAGCTCGCGACTCTCATCGATTACCGGGAAGTATATGCAATAGTGAACCTTCACCGGCTCGGGACTCTCATCGATTACCGGAAAGTATATGCAATGATGACCCTTCACCGGCTCGGGACTCTCATCGATTACCGGGAAGTATATGCAATAATGACCCTTCACCGGTGCGGGACTCTCATCGCCAACCGGGAAGTAGATGCAATGCTCAAAACCAGAGTGCCATACTCATATGCTCAATGCAATACCAACAACCGGGCATAACATATAATATACAATGTAAATTCAAAGCTAAGGCGTAATGAGTACGCCTATCGGCAGCTACACACGTAAGGAACACATGAGAGTGCCATACTCATATGCTCAATGCAATACCAACAACCGGGCATAACATATAATATACAATGTAAATTCAAAGCTAAGGCGTAATGAGTACGCCTATCGGCAGCTACACACGTAAGGAACACATGCTAGAATATCCACAAGGCCAAGGGCCTCCAAAGAAATGGATACAAACACTTACCTTGTTACAAAGTTAGCACAGTTACTCAACAACTGCTTTATCCTTTGGATTCACTGCCAAACGATCCTGCTGTATTCAATAAGCAGAAAACTATACTCCCTCCATCCCAATTTATGTGGCACCATTTCCTTTTTTGTTTGTCCCAAAATAAGTGGCACCTTTCCTTATTTGACAACTATTTAATGCATCATCTCTATTTTACCCTTATTGGGCCCTACATACTTTTAAACCTACCAACAACTTTTTTATTACTCAAATCTTCTCTCTCTTACTTTTTAAGGGTAAAATTGATATTTAACAAAGTCAACCTCTATTTTCTTAAACTCCGTGCCCGGTCAAATAGTGCCACATAAATTGGGACGGAGAGAGTATCAAATAAGGCTAAAGGCTTCATTCCCCACATCTTAGAGTAATCCGGTTAGGAACCTGATACCCTATTCGCATACGCAATACGCAGGCTAGGCCTATGTACAGGGTTCAAGGTCACATAACCAAACCCTGAATAAATTACATTTATGTTGCCCATAACTCACTGAGTACGGATATATAATCAATTCCACTATCGGGATCCAATTGACCCTTTAAACTATTAATTGAATTTATTAAAACGATGTCTGATATCCCAATTTTCACCATCAAAATATATTTAAACACACGTAATAAACTAAAATAATGCATTAAGATCATTACCTGAATGTCTCGGGATAAAAATTCTACTTTTCTTCGGCTCTTTTCTCATTTTCTGGCATTTTTCTTTCTCCTTCGCGCTCTCGTTTTACGTACGTGAATGTTCTTATATTTCTGTACGTTTTCTCTGTTTCTGTACATTTTGAGCTTTATATAAGCTCAGCCACCGCCATCATTTCATTTGTTTTCTTTTACTTTCTTGTCGTTTTCTCTTTTCTTTTCTTTTATTTTCTTTTCTTTTCGTGACAAAAATTAAACGGTACCCTACGATATTCGAAATAATTCCAACTTTTGCATACAAGTTATACAAAATATATGTAGCATATTCGCTAAGGCGGAACTCAAATCGGGTTCCCGAAACTCAAGATGCGAATTTAAATGGAAAAAGGTCAAATTATTCAATTTTCGGCATTTTAGCGGAAACTAGCCGAACAACCTCGAAATGCACTTTCGAAAAATTACAAAAGTCACAAATAATCATACGAACCTAACAGCGCTTTTGGATTTCGAATCGGAGCTCATTCGCCAAAACCGAGCTCGAAAATCTCTTTTTAATATTCATCGACAATAAAAACTTAAATCTTCTTCCGATACGTACCAAACGAGGCCCGATGAATATTTTAAAATTATCGGCACGCCAATCGGAGTCCTACCTTCCGAAACGAATGACCGAGGTCGTTTCATTCTCCTCCACTTATACTCTCGTTCGCCTAAGTCTAAAGAAAAATTCGCGCGGATAACAAGAGAAATTGCACAACCTTCATGAACTACTCCACAGGCATTATTTCCTGATTACAGGATCAGAATTATAACACGCATATCGAAATTTTGGAATAAAATATATCTGGATAATATGATAATACCATTACACAGCTTATTCTGACTAAGCTGATCCTTCCTCGATCACGAGAGGAGAGTTCTACATTTTAGAAACAAAGATACACGGAACCCTGGATGGATTAACATGATTCCGCCGACGAATCACCTCATCGATATACTTATTCGATATAGAACATGTCGATGGAACTAAGAATTAGCTTACGCTTCAACAACGCCTTAGAGATTTAATATTAGCATTGAGTGTTGAAGGAAGACTCCTCCACTTAGAGCATAATCTCATACAACTAATTTGAATAGAAATAGTCATCCTCGCACAACCTGCTGGATTAAGGAAGACTTAGCTAAATAGAGAACGCGGCTCAGACCTGAGCTACCAAATTACTCTTCTCGAGTTGCCAAACAGCTGCAACTCTCGAGTTCACAGCTCCATACATTTTCTATAAGCACCACCGCCTGATGGATCAAATCAAACGTCAAATGAAGCCTCTCATTACCCTTAGTAGCCTTGAAAAACAACAATGTGCATACCCAGCTACCTTGACACGCACTCTGGCTCCACACAGGGAACATCATAAGAGGCTACTGACCGCCTAAGCTCACCAGTGCCGAACAAAGAAGAGATGGCAATGGACTGAGGATAGAAATAATTAGAGCTTCAGGAAGCTCATCTTTTTATTTGCTTGTCTCCCAGCGCTACACTACTTCCGAGTCAGGCTAACCAAAGAATCGCAATTGAAGAGATAGACATTAAATAAGCTTTATTAAATGACATCTATGCCAATTTAACCTCCCAATAAGAAGGAAACTCTGACAATTATTCAGAAACCCCTTTTATAACCGAGACAATCTCATGGAATAACATGACTCTACAAGCATGATAAGACCCAAATCGAGCCAAAACGCCAACCATCAAGAGCCAAGCGTGAGAGCACAAAGGATACAAGGCAAGGGCACCGGAGGAGGGTTCGAGAGTGATTTGGAGTCATGCACTTGAGCGCCAATGAGGGAGGACCGGCTACGGACCAAGGAGGAACACTTAGAGTCCATTTTGAGCCGTTTCCAAGAACCCCCAGGAAGAGGCGGACCGCCCCATGCACTAGGCGGACCGCCTACTCAAGCATCACTCTCTGGACTTTGTGAGGCGGAGCGCCTCCCTTCTTGAGGCGGGCGCCTCCCACTGCTGTGACCTTGACGGGATTCCTACTACTTTGTGGTGTAATTCCTACTATAGCCCTAAGTGACTTGTATTGTTTTGGCTAGACTTAGGGGCTATTTAGACATTTCATTTAGAAGTGTGGTGAACCTATAAATACCACACTTAGTCATTTATTTCATTAGCTTGTTTAGATTTGAAGAATAGACTTAGTAAGAGAGGCAAGGCCTTCTTCTTTGTAGAAGCTTGAAGCTTTGGATTATCTCTTGCTTGGAGCCTATGGAGATCCGTCACTAGTACGGAATCCTTGTACGGTTCAAGTTTCCCTTCCTCTCTCGGATATTCAATTCATGGTTTGAATCGTTTATCCATTCTTTTCTTCTATTTCTGTTCTTCCCCATCCCTTACTTTCTTGTTATCTTTGATTATTGCTTCCGCATCCTTGTTACTTGCTTCCGCGTATTTGATCCCTATCATCTAGGTATCAGAGCAAGGTTCGGGATTTGTTCTTACAAACCCTCGTTCCTTGTTCATCCTATCTTTAGTTTCCTTGTCTTGTTATTGAAAGAAGAAAAACACAAAAAAAATTGAAAAATTGAAAATACAAAAATTGGTATATCTTGTTGGATTGGATGATTTATGTTATGGGTGTTATAGATTCTTGATTGTGGTTGAATTCCCGTTGCTTGGGTACCAAAATTACTTGGATTGGTGAAGTTTGAAAAATTGAAACCCCAATTGTCCTTAAACCCTTGATGAACTTGTTCTTGATGATTTTGGCTTGATTCTTGGGTTGGATTGATGTTCTATTGGAAACTTGATATTGGGGATTGAACTTCATTGAAAAACAAACGAATCGGTACCAATTTTGTGGGATTTGAACATATATAACACCAACTTTGAAGAATCACAATCCTTGTTGAAACCCTTTTGATAAACCCTAGTCTTTGAAGAAGATGAACATGGTGAATTCGTTGTTTTTGATTGGGGTTTGTTAAAAATCATTGGGGATTGTTCTTTGTGATTGGTACAACATTTGGGTACCTTCGGATTGCTAAAACATCGGGTGATTTGTTGGATTTTTGGGTGTTAAAGTTGAAAAACCCGTTGTTGAATTTTGCTGAAAGTTGCAGGAGGCGGAGCGCCTCAATTTGGAGGCGGAGCGCCTCAGCTCTGTGAGCTCTCTGGATTTCCTGAGGCGGAGCGCCTCCCCCAAAGAGGCGGAGCGCCTCCCTCTGTAGGTTTGCCCAGGGCGGACCGCCTACTCTGAAGAGGCGGAGGGCCTCAAATTCTAGGCGGAGGGCCTCAATTTCAGGGCGGAGCGCCTACTTCCTGAAGCCTTTTTCGGGTAGTTTTCTTGTAGGTTTTCGCTTGTTCCTTGCTTCCGAACTTCTTGGTTAGTGTTCCTAAGGTATTAGTCCTACTTTACTAACACTAATCTTTGAGCTTATAGGGTGTTGTGTGTCTTGAAGCTTTACTTAAAGTCGTAGAACTTCTTTGGCCTCAAGTGCGCACTACAAATAGCTTTCGTACATCGAGTCATATCAACTCCACTCCGGACCTTTACTTGGATATACTGGTTGATTGATCTTACCATTTTGGTTCCTAAAAGAGATAAGGACATCTTTGGGTGGGGGTTTGGGAGTGTGCACCCCAAAAGAGTGTTGAGAGCCACCACCAAAGGTAAGGGAGAGCAAGTGAGGTTGTTTATACTAACCTTTGCACTTTCTTAACATGTCTTTTGCAGGTACAAGGAGCCATAAGGGAGGTTTGGAGGGAAGTGGGGGATGTTCTAGTGGTGTTGCCACTAGTGGAGGGACAAGGAGAACCCAACTTGGGGGTGATGCAAGTCTTGGACATTCAAGCTCTTCTTTGGATGTGCCTATACGAGACTTGGTTGAAAGTAGGTTTGTTATTGGGGTAAATAGGGTTGATGGACACTTGCTCCAAATTGGTGGAACCGATGCCAATTGCATTAACCCAAAGGTAGTTCAAATGTTAAACATACCATGCCATGATCTAAAGTACCCCTATGTGTACAAAGGAGTTCGGGTTTTCAAGGAGGCACGGGTACTCATATCTCATAAGGGCTACCATAGGTATGTTTGGTGTGATGTATATCCCGTACCGAACGTGAGTGTTTGGCTAGGCGACCCATGGTTGCACAACAAGGAGGTTCACTATGATGCTAAACGGGATTCATATCTAGTGGCCACGGGTCAATGGGTTTATGAGTTTGCACCTTACGGCAAGAGGGGCAAGATGTCCCCTCGATTACATGCTTGGGTTGTGCAAATGAGGAGGGAGCAAGAACTTCAAGCCATGATTGAAGTTGAGCAATCAAGAAGTCCTACAATCACAAGCAATGGTGGGACTAGTGCAAGAAGAGAGTTGACATATGTCAACAAGGTGAACCCCAAACCACAAGCTCCAAAGCAAAGTGGTTCACCAACAAAGAAGAAAGAGACATCAAGTGATGAGTCTCTTAGTCCTAGATTCCGGGTTGATGTTAAAACTCCACCTACTCCGGCTATGGGTATTCTTGGGCCTCGTCCCAACTCACCCGAATTTGAGAGACAACAGATTGAGAGGAGTAAGGGAGTGACCGGTGACATTCCTCGAGTGGAAAAAGGAAAGGATGTGTTGAGTGATGTGAGTGGGATGTCACCACCCGAATCTACACCTAACCTTGAAAAGAAAATGAGAGAAAAGAAAGAGGGAAAAAAGAGTGAGGACACCCCTTATTCTAACCTTAACCCTTTATCTTTTTCTCCTACTTTTGTGAATGCTTGTGTAGGTACTCTTGGAGGCAAAACAATTGAGCCTCAATCATGCCCCAAGAAGGATAGACAAGGTGAAGAAACTCTTCAATGTGAGCTTCAAGGTGAGGAGACAAGTCATGACACTTCAAATGCATTGAGTGAGCAAGATGGCCACTCAAAGGTAAGTGATCGCTCGTCCCTTGAACATGTTACTTCCTTGTCTCATGGTAGTGTTTGTGCTAACTCAACACTAGTTGATGATTTGCATGATTACAATGTGTTTGCAACTAGTGTAGAGTTGAATGGTCAACTTGTGTGTGATTGTGATCCACTAGTTGAGAGGAATGATAAGCCACATCATGATGTGAGCTCGATTTTCATTGAACCTCTCATTAGTGAAGATTGTGTAGTTGACCTCGATTGTGACCTTTGCTATGACACACCACCAATTTTTGATAAGGGGGAAGACGAGTTGAATGAATACCCTATTCTTTCCCTTGATGAATTGCTTGATAATGGTGGACCTATGTGTTGTAGTGGGGATGGTAATGACCTTGAGGAGTCCCTAATTGATGGGATAGATAGGATTATTTTTGATGATTCCTCAAGTGTGTATGAAGAGTGTGAAATTTACCCTCCATGGTTTGATAGGTTTAACTCTATAGACAATCCATTGTTTGAGACTTCAAGTGAGATGAATGATCTTGGAATTAATTGTGTTGGTCCATCTTCTAGTAGTCCTAATCTTGATTGTGTGGACTATAATGATGAAGAAGCCATTATGGAAGCATTCCTTGATAGTTTGTCTAGTGAGGGGATTGTCTTAGAGGTGGGTTTGAGGGTGAGAAAGTCACTCTTGGTGTGTGTAAGGGTGTTTCCAAGAAGGGGAGTGGAGTATTTGATGTTAGTTGTCGTTTGAATTATGTTGCTTACTCCCTTCCATATGTTGATCACACCTTGAGTGTTGAGCATGCCAAAGCCAATGTGTCACATTGTGAAGGCATTGATTTGAAGGCTTGGTATGTTGGACCTAAGCTTAGGGGTCATAGGGAAGTTGAATGCTATATCTTACATGTTCCATGTCCTATTGATCTCTTTGCTTGTTCTTGTGTTCGAAGCACTTTCTTTTTGAGTCAAGCACTTATTGTTTCCTTGGGAGACATGAGCTTTTTTATTGGTATTGATGCTTGGCTCTATCATAAGAGTGTGTTTTCCCACACTTTTGCCACTAACCTACTCTTGTAGTGGGAAGCTTTGTTTGTGCTTGTTTTGAATGTAGGCTTGATGGTTTGATTTCGAGGACGAAATCCTTTCAAGAAGGGGAGGATGATAAGACCCAAATCGAGCCAAAACGCCAACCATCAAGAGCCAAACGTGAGAGCACAAAGGATACAAGGCAAGGGCACCGGAGGAGGGTTCGAGAGTGATTTGGAGTCATGCACTTGAGCGCCAATGAGGGAGGACCGGCTACGGACCAAGGAGGAACACTTAGAGTCCATTTTGAGCCGTTTCCAAGAACCCCCAGGAAGAGGCGGACCGCCCCATGCACTAGGCGGACCGCCTACTCAAGCATCACTCTCTGGACTTTGTGAGGCGGAGCGCCTCCCTTCTTGAGGCGGGCGCCTCCCACTGCTGTGACCTTGACGGGATTCCTACTACTTTGTGGTGTAATTCCTACTATAGCCCTAAGTGACTTGTATTGTTTTGGCTAGACTTAGGGGCTATTTAGACATTTTATTTAGAAGTGTGGTGAACCTATAAATACCACACTTAGTCATTTATTTCATTAGCTTGTTTAGATTTGAAGAATAGACTTAGTAAGAGAGGCAAGGCCTTCTTCTTTGTAGAAGCTTGAAGCTTCGGATTATCTCTTGCTTGGAGCCTATGGAGATCCGTCACTAGTACGGAATCCTTGTACGGTTCAAGTTTCCCTTCCTCTCTCGGATATTCAATTCATGGTTTGAATCGTTTATCCATTCTTTTCTTCTATTTCTGTTCTTCCCCATCCCTTACTTTCTTGTTATCTTTGATTATTGCTTCCGCATCCTTGTTACTTGCTTCCGCGTATTTGATCCCTATCAAAGCATCTTGAACCAAAGGAAGACACATAGATCGAGTATTATTTACTAATAACTTTACATCGGAAGAAACAATGACACTTTCTGATGGTGATGAATAAGAATCCTATCATCCTACCAACACTGAATTCCAAAGAGCGGTAGACTAACTTGACATTATAACAGAATGAGGCACAACAAGATGCCAAGCAAACAATACCGATATTCACTCACAAATCTCTCACATTTAAACCAGATAAACTAGTAGGGTCATCACAAATGCCAGGAGTAAATCATATCAGAAGCTCACCCCTCTACCGCAACCGATTCTTAATAGAAACGACATCCAAGGAAACCACCGAAACATGATAAGACACATCATTTCCAGATCGATCGAAAGAATCAAATCTTACTCACATTTAAGAGAAGAAGAAATCCCAGGGTCTACTACATCAGATACCTCAGCATTCTGGCAGACTAGCAGTTCATAGAACTGCCTCTGTAGCTGAGCCACTATCCTGATAATCACCTCCTGCAGAACTGCCACCACACTTTTGACCTCTACTGGATGGTGGCGTTTCTCTGGCTGATTGAGATCTAAATGAAATCCCTGCGACTGTGCAGGTGCCAGATGACGAGAGAAAGGACGACTGCCTACTTTCCGGAGTAATGAAAAACTCCTCAAAGGATAACCAGGCTCATGGCAATGATAACACCTTTTCGCTGGAAATGGAAACAGGACAGATTATTGATAGCTACAAAAAGAAAACTGAGTCTATCTTGATGAACTACTAGCGCACTTTGAGAATTACGCTCTACAAGCTGAGATAACCTGGCAGGTGACTTCCCAAAATAATCAGAACTCTTACCTCCAAATGAGGTACCATGGTTGCCCACTAGGGCCACGGGATCTCTTGCTCTCCTGCTCTAACTCTTCCCGCTCTAACTTATGGTATGCCTCGTACCTCCGAGCAATATCAACAACAACATCAAATGAAATCTCAACCTCAATCTCTCGAAAGGCTCATGGACTAGTTCTAATATATATTCAACCATTCTATAGAATTCAATCTCATATTCTGAAACACCAACAAGTTAACTGATCGGCTACCCTGTCCAATCCACTCAAACTGGCAACACTTTTCATCTCGCTCGCTACTCGAAAGGAACTTTTCCACGAATCTAGAAGAAAAATTGAACCAAGTTAGCTAATAAGAGAGCGGTCCACCAATTCAAAGCTGGACCCCTGAAACTGGAAAGCAGAATAATCAACACCATACCGCTCGATATAATCAAGAACCTGAAGGATACGCTGACATCATTTTATTTTAAAAAGAATCACGAGGTTTATCTGATGCATTGCTTAAGAATATCGGAAGGTTCAACCGTGTAAAATAATGCAATCTCTTTGGGCACTCGGACCGAACTGTTACCCTCGGCTGGCTAACCAGCCAGAACAATTGGTGGCGTAACACATGTTGCCTCTGAAACATCTTTTACTGGGGCAGCATCAGGGACTAGAACAGGAGCTTCCTGAGACCGAACGTCTCAATCTGCGGCAACCTAATAAGTTGCCTATCAAATAATAGGTTCTTGCGGTATCTGCATCGCCAAGATTCTCGTAAAAGCATCGTACAGAGCCAAGGGAACCACAAGGCCCTGCTCTCTTGCCCATCGCGAGCTCGTATAGCTGGGACTTCCGTAACTAGATCGTCAGCACGATAAAAAACTCTCGGGGCTTCGTCAGTGCTAACCCCAGGCCAGACTGCTTCGTCTTGAACTCATACCGTTTGCTGATTTGTGGCACGAAGGTTCACAATTACCACGAAGGAATTAACGAAAAATACTTTTGCATCCTAGACCGATGCACGATCAGAAAAGAAAGAAGTGAAACTTCCTAAATACCATCATAGCCTCTCGTAGATAAGTACGAACGTCTACGTACCCATCAGCGAGACTCTACTAGACACTGTCTTAGTCTGGATAGACTCTAAACTGGGCTCTGATACCAACTGACACGACCCGAAATCCGGCTAGGCCATGTGGGCACCCGACATCCTCCCCTAGACCCGTCGGACGAACCCTTACCAATTAAATTAAGAAAATAAATATAATTCAATTCGTAAATAAGAACAAGACTAAAAAAAACACAAACAGACTGATACCTCTAAACTGTACAAAAGAAGTTACAGCTAACTACCCAACATACTAGGTTTAGGGCTATCCAGACTGGACATCTAAGAGTACAAAAGAAGACAGATACCTCCTGAAGGGAGCAAACTGCAACTGAAATAATAAACAATAAATTGGCGGCCATCCGGAATAAAAGCTGGCTCACCCTGACAGATGAAGTCGTCTTCGCTCCTTCACAACGTGGTGAACTCAATCCTGGGGCGAACCTGCCGAAATGAAATAGATAGACAAAAACAAACAACAAACAAGAGTGAGTCAAAAGGACTCAATAAGTGGGGCAGATTAGCCACCTCAAAGAATAGGATAGCTAGCCAGGGAGAAAAGAAACAGATAAACCAAATTCCTCTTATTTAAATTATGAAAAGGCAGAGCCAGATAATAACTAGAAACACGTATGGAATCACAAGCTCATTAACAACCAGGAACGTAAGATAGCCAAAACATATAGGCATCCCGAACATATCAACAATCAGAAACACATCATACCGTCGCGGTGTTCAACCCGATCCATATATTTATACCGTTGCGTCGTGCAACCCGATCCATATATTTATACCGTTGCGGCGTGCAACCCGATCCATATATTTATACCATTGCGGCGTGCAACCCGATCCATATATTTATACCGTTGCGGCGTGCAACCTGATCCATATATTTATGCCGTTGCGGCGTGCAACCCGATCCATATATTTATTACCGTTGCGGCGTGCAACCGATCCCCGCAACCCAGAATACGAGCCAAAAATATATAGGACCACTGAGATATGTCCACGACATAGTATACATACCGCTTACATAAAACACAACACAATACACACAATAGTCAATATGCGGTGCAATGAGATGGGGTGAATGCGGTACGATGCAATAAAGTCACAAATGCCTGATACCTATCTCCAACGCGGGACTCTCATCGTCTACCAGGAGATATATGCAATAATGACCCTTCACCGGCTCGGGACTCTCATCAATTATCGGGAAGTATATGCAATGATGACCCTTCACCGGCTCGGGAATCTCATCGATTACCAGGCAGTATATGCAATGATGACCCTTCACCGGCTCGGGACCCTCATCGATTACCGGGAAGTATATGCAATGATGACCCTTCACCAGCTCGGGACCCTCATCGATTACCGGGAAGTATATGCAATGATGACTCTTCACCGGCTCGGGACTCTCATCGATTACTGGGAAGTATATGCAATAGTGAACCTTCACCGGTTCGGGACTCTCATCGATTACCAGAAAGTATATGAAATGATGATCCTTCACCGGCTCGGGACTCTCATCGATTACCGGGAAGCATATGCAATAATGACCATTCACCGGTGCGGGACTCTCATCGCCAACCGGGAAGAAGATGCAATGCTCAAAACCAGAGTGCCATGCTCATATGCTCAATGAAATACCAATAACAGGGCATAACATATAATATACAATGTAAATTCAAAGCTAAGGCGTAATGAGTACGCCTATCGGCAGCTACACACGTAAGGAACACGTGGTAGAATATCCACAAGGTCAAGGGCCTCCAAAGAAATGGATCCAAACACTTATATTACAAAGTTAGCACAGTTACTCAATAACCGCTTTATCCTTTGGATTCACTGCCAAACGATCCTGCTGTATTCAATAAGCAGAAAACTATATCAAATAAGGCTAAAGGCTTCATTCCCCATATCTTAGGGTAATCCGGTTAGGAACCTGATACCCTATTCGCGTACGCAATACGCAGGCTAGGCCTATGTACAGGGTTTAAGGTCACATAACCGAACCCTAAATAAATTATATTTATGTTGCCCATAACTCACTGAGTACGAATATATAATCAATTCCACTATCGGGATCCAATTGACCCTTTAAACTATTAATTGAATTTATTAAAACGATGTCTGATATCCCAATTTTCACCGTCAAAATATATTTAAACACACGTAATAAACTAAAATAATGCATTAAGATCATTACCTGAATGTCTCGGGATAAAAATTCTACTTTTCTTCGGCTCTTTTCTCATTTTCTGGCATTTTTCTTTCTCCTTCGCGCTCTCGTTTTACGTACGTGAACGTTCTTATATTTCTGTACGTTTTCTCTGTTTTTTTACATTTTGAGCTTTATATAAGCTCAGCCACCGCCATCATTTCATTTGTTTTCTTTTCCTTTCTTGTCGTTTTCTCTTTTCTTTTCTTTTATTTTCTTTTCTTTTCGTGACAAAAATTAAACGGTACCCTACGATATTCGAAATAATTCCAACTTTTGCATACAAGTTATACAAAATATATGTAGCATATTCGCTAAGGCGGATCTCAAATCGGGTTCTCGAAACTCAAGATGTAAATTTAAATGAAAAAAGGTCAAATTATTTAACTTTCGGCATTTTAGCGGAAACTAGCCGAACAACCTCGAAATGCACTTTCGAAAAATCACAAAAGTCACAAATAATCATACGAACCTAACGGCACTTTGGGATTTCGAATCAGAGCTCATTCGCCAAAATCGAGCTCGAAAATCTCTTTTTAATATTTATCGACAATAAAAACTGAAATCTTCTTCCGATACGTACCAAACGAGGTCTGATTTAACTCAAATTTTATAGACAGGTCCTAATGGACCTTATGAATATTTTAAAATTATCGACACGCAAATCGAAGTCCTAACTTCCGAAACGACTGACCGAGGTCGTTTCAACTAGTTTGGTTCGTACGTTCCTATTCGATTGTCAGATGATGATGTTGAAAAGTGGTGTTTTTGAAAAATTTATGGAGTTGGATGATGTGAATATTTCTTGGAATCTTGTGATTTCATAATGATTTCACATATGTATTGTGCTAATTTATTACGTATTATTATTCTCATTATTTTCCTATGGTTGCTAGTGTTGTGGTTTAATTTTTCAAGTTATGTGTAGTGAACCTTATCAATTGCAATCTATAGACGACGTGACAGACTTTATAAACCAACCAGTTGATTCTAAGGACGTCGTTGCTAGGAAAAAGGAAAAAGGAAATATGTGGATTGGATAATGATTTTGATATGCCATCATTCTATTTGTTTCGCGAGTCACAAGATGTTGTGTCGAATACACCATCTACTAATATAGAGACCAAGACATTTTGTATGGTAGAAGATTTGGAAAGACCTTTTATTTTAGATTCTATATAGTTTCGTAATACTACAACAGATTTTTTGACTTTGTCCTTCTTTTATTTTACATTTGAATTTATGTTTTATTACACTAAATTAAAGTTGGTATTTATATTAATAAGCGTTATTACGTGTTACATATTATTAATTTTAGCTAGACTTTAATCTTGTTTGGGGTGGGGGGACTCGTTATTTATCAAGAGTTTAGGTGAAGTGTTGCCTAGACAATAACTCAAGATTGTTTGTGTTGGAGAATTTTGTTAGTTGTTAATCTCTATGTGCTGCCTGGGAGGCAACATTCTAAGGTTCTTGTGTGAGATAGTTTGGGGTGTGGTAAAGGCAACATGCTGCCTGAGAGGCTGTATTTTTAAAACTATTTGTGTAGGGGGTTCGGTTATGTGGTAAGGTTGGGAAGTGCTGCTTATGGGCAACATTTTCAGGCTATTGCGTTGGAAAATTTGTGATATGGTGTAGGAAATGTTGTTTAGGAAACAGTTAATGACTATTGGGTCTAAGATTGGGTATGTTGAAAGGGGTTGGAAGTGCTGGTTGGGAGTCATACTTTACTGCTATTATGTGGTAGAAATTGAGACGTGCTGTGGAAAAGTGCTGTCTAGGAAGCATTTCAATGATATTGGTGGGGAGGGGGGGAGGTGGAGGCCAAGTGCTGCCGAGCAGCAACTTAATGGAATTAGCTAGGGGAATTTAGTTTGGGGGGGGGGGGGGGAGGCCAAGTGCTGCCTAGGCAGCAAGTCAAGGAAATTGCCTGTGAGGATTTGGTAAGGGTTAGCGGGCAACTGTTGTCAATTAGCCAACACTCGCAGGAAAATACAATGATAGAGGGGTTAATGGAGAAATGAAGCCAAGACATGTTGAATGAAAATACAATAAGACAAAAGCAAATAAATTATTCTTTAAAATGTACTTCAAAATATCTAACAAAATACTATATTAAAAACCATAATGACATGAAAAAATAATGCTAATTTGGTGAAGCCATTGGAGTAGATTCATCGATGATATTTGGTCCATCATCGTCATTTATACGTCTTGTAAGCACCATCTCTCTGATTTGTCAATCAGACTTGCTATGCCGCTCTTCAAAATAGCGCTCCATATTCCATTGTAAGCAATATAGATGCAATTTGTTGCCATCTAAATTCTGCACACAATGAAATGAAAATACGATTTTATAATTTGTTGAATAGATTAACATGATAGAAGCAAACATCAATATTGCTTTGTTTAGTGTTGCGCATAGGTGGTGGAGGTCGAGTGGGAACAATTTTTAGAGACTTCTCTACACCATTACTTGAAGTGTTGGCCTTGATGCACAACTTGTAGGGATATCCCTACCAATTATCACCATAGCTAAAGTGCTGCCTAATAGGCATCACATATAGAAATTTCTCTACATATTGTTTTGCACCAGACCACTAAGTGCTGCCCACAAGGCAACATTTACAAGGCACCACTTCATGCAATCAAAAGTGTTGGCTAATAGGCAGCACATGTAGAGTTTTTCTATATGTTGTTTGCACCAGACCTCCAAGTGTTGCCAACAAAGCCGCACTTACAAGGGACCACTTTATGCGATCAAAAGTGTTGTTTATTAGGTAGCACATGTAGAGTTTCTCTACAAGTAATTGTTGCACCATAGCTTCAAGTATTGCCTACAAGGCACCACTTCATGGGTTAGAGCATAGAAGTGTTGCCTGCCAATGATAATTTACAGAGATTATCTATAAGTTATTGCAATTTAATTTAGGCCAAATCAATGCAGTTGCACCTTGATAAGAATAATTGCAATTCTTTCAGTAAATTCTACACCAAATACAGATTGAAACTAATATAAACTTTTTTTTCCAGTAATTGATAATCAATTCAACGTTTAATTTTTGATATCCTACAGTAGTATTCGATTGGTATCATTAAATTCATAGCCCGATTTAGCTAATTCATAATTATACAAAATTTAAACAAATTATACGAATTTAAAACATAATTATGTGGAATTTAATTCAAAAATTATGTATAATTAATATAATATTGAAGATATTTACCTTTGAAAATTCTTTTTGCTGGAAATTTGGAGTTGTTTAGGGTTTGAATTTGGTGAAATATGTTGGGAAAGGGATAAACAGAGGGAAAGAAAATTACGCTTCTTTAAATATTTTATGCAGGAGTATTTTTGTCCAAAAAAAATTATTTTAGTTAGGGAAGGTCATTCTTGTTAAACCACTTTTAGTGGGATTAATCAGATAAACCATTGCCTGTGGTGTCATAGTTCCGTAATTTACCCATTAAAAGTGGCTATACTGTGGTCGGCTAGTGCTTCCAAGCCGCTTCTATAAAGTAGAAACAGAAAATAATGTTAGTATATAAAATTAATAGAGTTGACATTTAATTGTAGTAAAATTTGCAGACTTTGTTGGACTAGTACAGATTCCTCTTAATATAGTCTGAAAATTACACTGACCTGCCTTTTCAATTATTTAATGTAACAAAACTCTGTTTTTTTCTGGACGTAACAAAACTATTTGGTAACCTAATATATGAACAAATTTCTCCTAACCTGACTTCTTAAATATTATGTTCAATTCTTGTTTTCGCACTCCTGTGTCCAATATTTTATTTATTTGAAACTAAAAGACTCTTCTGGAAATAAAGACTCTTTGTGGATCTAATAGGGTTCGATAAACCAAGGGTAGGATAGTTTTTGTTTTAAAGAGATACTATTTGCTCTGGTTTTCAAAATACAGACTCTTAAAAAGTAAACACGAATATTTTCTATACATTGTCTCCTTTTACACAAATTACACTATTTAGTGGTCACTTAATACTATTCTAGAATTCAAAGAGTTTATAATTTCTGACACCATCAATAGCCATTTGGAGCATATTATCTTATTTGATAGCTAGTATTCCCACCGTAATTGAATTCAACTGGTTGACTTAATGCTATAGGAGTTAAAATAGTTTTTGCAACTACTCACAGCAACTAGCTGAGGTAATATTGTTTCTCCTTTTCAGCCCTGAGGTTCTATTGTTAGGAGAGCAAAATTTAATTTGTATGATAAGAAACTGCATATTAGAAAACTACTGGCCACAAATTTTTAAAACATATTGCTCCACTAAATAGAAACTTAAGAAGGTACCGGTAATGAATATATATCTCGTTTGAATGATTTGGTATCAAAATTCACAGATTCAATTAACTCGATTTAAGAATAAGTAGACCCAAAATATTTTTTGTCAAAACAATTCTACTCCAAAGGCTCGAAATTTAAATCTCTCATTAAGCTCGAGACAAGAGAGATTCTTGCCATCCAAGCTATTCATCAATGACAAAATTAGTCATATTTGCAAAATTAGCTCATGAAAATATGACCCACACAAATATTAATTTAGTTTATTTTGACTAGTTCAAATTCAGCTCAACTCATCCATAAGGCACCAATAATCTCCACCATACTTCCTCAATTATCTGTTATGATCTACTCCAAATTTTTTACTTTTCGAACAATATATGTTTTTGTTATTATAGTTGATATTTAGGATTTTTTTTTCGAAAATATCACAGTAATTGTTAATTCTATCACCAACAATGACTATTACTTGATCGTATAAAGTAAATATTCGTTACTGATGTTGCAGCTTTATTTGCACCCTGGTGTTTTTTTTTAGTTAAACATTAGCTTTTCTACCTATCAATAAAAAATCAAATTTAATTAATTAGATAACTAGTCAAACATGTAAAACAGAAAACTAACCTGCAGGTAGGGTTATTTTTTTTTGCCCTTTTGTCACCGACATAACCATTAGTGGGTTTCCTTAAATAATTAGAGTAACTGTTCCCTCTGTCTATAGTTTAAAATTAAAGATGTATATAATGTGAGACAGTATCTTTAAATCATGTGGTACAAAATAAATTTGAAAATTAAAAAATTATCAAATATAAAAAAATATTTTTTTCAAGACGAATTAAAAAGAAATTAGACATTTAAATTGGAACGAATAGAGTAATTAAATGGAGACTTTACTGCTTTTGGTATGTTTGAGGCAGACTTTAGTAACAGAGTTTGGTAAACTTTTGGAGCTCACATGGTAAACTGCGACATATTATAATGTTATGGTCTCCATGTATGCAACACATTTCTTTTTAACTTATTTCAAAGAATATCACATTTTATAAACAGCTTACTTTTATTCAATATAATTTTTATTTAGATAAATGCTATGATTTGTTATAGACCACAATATTTTAAATATTTTTTAAAATTATGTGCCAAGTCAAGTTCCAAAAGTAGTAACACTTTTGCTTTTTTTTTTTTTTTTACCGTTGATATAATATAACAAAAATAAAGTGAATCACAACCTTTAAATTTAAAGTCCCACGTGTCCACCATCTAACACTGTATTAGAGTATTATACTTACGGAAGCAACACTCACTAGCGCAGATTTGGTTCCGTATCAAGGCAACGATAAATAAACCAAGAAAGCAATGGTCCATGTCATCATTTTCTAATAAATAAAAAACCCAAATGGAGTGCAATATTTTCCCTCTTTTTGGAAACGAACGCATATAAATAAGGCCACGTATAGTCTATACACAACGCAAAATTCTCTCCAAAATCTTTAACAGCCATCTCATCAACCCAACAAAACCAACAAATTAAATGGCAGGACAATCAAGAAAATGGATGATATTGGTAGCAACGATATGGATTCAAGCATTCACTGGAACCAACTTCGACTTTTCAATTTACTCTTCAGAGTTAAAAGCTGTTCTTGGAATTTCTCAAGTGCAGTTGAATTATCTTGCAACGGCATCTGATCTTGGAAAAGCTTTAGGATGGTCTTCTGGATTGGCTTTGATGTATATGCCGTTATGGTTGGTCATGTTCATCGCTGCTTTCATGGGTTTGTTTGGTTATGGGATTCAATGGCTTGTTATTCTTGACCTCATTTCCTTGCCTTATTTTGTGGTTAGTATTTTTTTCTCTCTTTTTTGCCTTTTTCTCTCCTCTTTTACTGAGTATAGATTAATTCATAAGTTTAACTTCTATACAGTGATAATTTGAAAGAATATTTATGTAAATGGTTTCGGTCTTGTAAGATGATTAAAGATAACCGTCGATAAAAAGTAGGAATAATAAGTTGAAAGGTAACATGTTAAAATATTTATATAAATGTGTTAGTACTTGTAAGATGATTAAACATAACCGTTCGATAAAAAGTAGGATTAGTAAGTTGAAAGGTAATCCATAACATGTTAAAATATGCTAATAGTGTAAAAAAATTTAGTATTGGTATATTAGGCAATAATTTGTTCATGTGTCAAGCTTTTTTCTTTTTCATTTTTTGTTGGAGGCATGTGGGATAGAGAAAAGGAAAACAAAGTGTGAGTGGAAATGAATATTTGCATCTATAAGACGATAGGAGAAACTATACTGATTCTTGCGTCTAAATTTCCTATTTTGCTTATCATTCTTTTGTAATGAATGGTACTGTTAGTTTTCGTAATGGTAATGCTGGAAGCTACTTAGGAGTTAGGAGTACATTTTATTCCTAACATTCAAAATCTTATGTATACTTGCGTTAATTGCTTTTAAGTGAATTCATTTTGTTGATTTTATGATTTAAGTAGTTATTGTGGTGTCTAATTCAGGAAATTAACTTAATTGTGATCTGAAAATGTCCAAATATAGACGTGAATAACCCAACTTGGTGAAACCAGAATATAATATCCTTTTCTGTTGCCTCTTTTTTTCAGTTGTGTTCTCACTTTTCGGTGGTTATTACTTTTTTCCTTTTCTTATCACATATAACAAAAAGGTAGATATTTATAATATACTCACGTAAAATCACTTAAATTAACATGTCCTAATCACATATAGTATTTTCCATAATAGGCTATCATAATTTTTGGTCCAAACTCTAAAAAGTCAATAGTTTTTTCTTCCTTTCTTGTTCTTATTAGGAATTTTCCCAAAAGACGCTAGGATATTTTCTCAAAGTACATACGTATTGCTTGCATCATCACTTTATTTTTCCTTTTTTATGGTGATATAAGATTCTTTTTCTTAAAAACAAATGGGGGAAAGGGATGGAGTCCTTGTCATGCTCTAAGAACCACAAAATGGAAATATTCTCTAGTAGTTTCCAGGAAAACTGTGTCGTTCTTCTACATAACTCCATGCATTCATTACTCTTCTCATTTGGATGGGTCCTTATACTTTTTGGGGTAATTTTTTGAGAGTTTTTTGGGAAAAAAATATTTGTTTATACCACTTAACCAAATTTGAGATTCAAAAATTTGGGCCAAAAAGCGACTATTGCACTTTATATCAACTTCAAACCAAAAGTAAAATTTGTTTTCAAAAAGTATATCCAACACTTTTTTATTTTTATATCAAACTTTACCCAATAAGTGTTTTTCAAAAAATATTTGGAAATCTATATCCAAACGCTAGCTAAATAGTTTCGCTCACAAATAAATTTGCACCATCTGATTACTTAAAAGTATAATTACAGTACATATTAATCTCTTAAAAAGAGGAGTTTTAATAATCTTGAAAACAAGACAGATGAAGTGATATAACATTTTATAAAGACGAGAAGAAGGGAACCCAATGAAACGGAAACTAATTTTTGGAAAAGAAGTAGATTTTCCTCGAGCTCTTTTTTATTTTTGTTTTTAGATTCTTATAGTTATTCCTTTTCCTTCTTTGCACGCTTGTATGTACATTTCCTTTTTTCTAGAGTCTATAGATAGTTGTCGTATTACTTAGTCATTATACAATATAACATTTTAGTTAACATCGTTAGAAAAAATTTACAAAGCATAAACTTACAAATATTGCAGACCACAAGTTTAGTGATCTGCGATTAATTAATTAAACATCTGGTATACATTACACCAACAATGTAATATGAATTCAGAGTAGTCCAAATCATTGTACTAGGGTACAAATGAAGAGAGCTGAAAACCCCATGTTTTTTTTTTCTTTTTAGATCATATTGTTTTTTCCTCACCAATAGTTCTCTTTCAATATCAAAATATGATAATAATTACATACTTGGTATCGTCAAATAAAGAATATTTGTAAAGGTAAATGTTTTATTTGTAAAACTTATAAGAAAAAGGGGCACTAAAGAGATTCTTGTCCTTTTATTATTGGGTCATTGTTTTATGAAAGCTCTGTTTGAGCTGCATTTGGGGTCTTAAATCTGTACCCTCTCTTTTCCTTTTGTCCATGGACACCTGCCTTTCATTAGTTATCAGTCTATTCTAACCGTTAGTATTTATTAAAATTTATTTTCCTAAAGAAAATTCTAAAGACCAAAAAAAAAAAAAAACAAATTATTTCTATCTTAATAGGAATAGAAACAGTACATTCTTGGTTTCTATCTTTTTACTTTAACTGATTGTAAACCTGTTAGCTCCTTTGACTAACTGTCAAGGTAAAGAGGCGGATTTAGAGTAGATTCTGTACTAACGGAACATACTACGTTACGCTCGAATTATGTATACATATAAAAATAAACTCTTAAATGTATGCATATACTGAATCCACTTGGTCTAAATTCTAAAGTCACCTCAGTTTAATCCATTGATTGTTGCAGGTGTTTTTCCTTTGCTTGTTAGCTGGATTGAGCATCACTTGGTTCAACACAGTTTGTTTTGTTCTTTGCATAAAGAACTTCCCTGCTAACAGACCATTAGCACTTGCACTCACCGTGAGTTTCAATGGAGTTAGTGCAGCCTTATACAACCTAGCTGCAATGGCTATAAATCCTTCTTCTACTCAAGTTTACCTGATTCTCAATGCATTCATTCCCTTAATCACCTCAATTGTAGCACTTGTCCCAATTCTTCGACAACCCCTTGTCGATCCCCTGTCCTCTGATGCCATTAAGCACGAACAAGTTACATTCATTAAACTAAATTTCGTAGCTATAATCACCGGCCTCTATCTTCTCTTTGTCCATCCGGTGAATTCATCAACAGCTCGTGTAATTTTTTCTGGCGCGATTTTACTTCTTGTCCTTCCATTGGGAATTCCAGGGGTTATCTATGCAAGGGCCTGGTCTAGGAAGAAAATTTTGTCTAACTTTCCCCTTCAAGAATCGGGATTCCTACTCGTTGATGCTGATGATCTTGAACTTCATAAAGAGTTACTTAGTCGCGAGAATAGCATGATCAATGTAATGTCTTATGGTGTCAATGGTGTTAATGGTGATGGACCAACTCTTACACTAAGCCTTACGAGGATTATTGGCGCTGGTGGAGCTAGTGATCAAGGAAAATTAATTGGGAAAGATCATTTGTTCATGCTTGGAGAAGAACATAAGGCAGCAATGCTGGTTAAAAGATTGGATTTTTGGCTATACTATCTTGCATACTTTTGTGGAGGAACAATTGGGCTTGTGTACAGTAACAATCTTGGCCAAATAGCACAATCACTTGGACATAGTTCAATGACTTCTACACTTATCACACTTTACTCATCTTTCTCCTTCTTCGGCCGCTTGCTTTCTGCAGCTCCAGATTTCATCAGATTGTAAGTTACATTTTCTCTGTTTTTTTATTTTCTATTAGGTGTATGAAGGGGTATGGTCGTATGGAAGAAGGGAATGGATCATGACACTGCATAGCACATAAGTAGAAGTCGGATAGGTTATGCTATGCAACTGAATCCATTACTATTGGCTCAAACTATATATACATGCCAAATATTCTAAAAATCTATATGAAAGATAAGATCATACTCATCTGAACCAACTGATTGTAGATACTGAATTCACCTCTACGTGTCATACACGTAGATATATGATGATTTGAGTTGAGACCGGAGTTCGAATTAAATTCTGCAGGAAGTTCTATTTTGCGAGGACTGGTTGGCTAGCCATTGCATTAGTTCCAACACCAATAGCATTCTTCTTGCTAGCAGCAACAGGAAATGAGGTAGCAGTACAAGTAGGAACAGCTCTGATTGGATTGAGTTCAGGATTCATTTTTTCTGCAGCAGTTTCAATTACATCAGAACTATTTGGACCAAACAGTGTTGGTGTCAATCATAACATTCTCATCACAAACATCCCTATTGGATCGCTTGTCTATGGTTTCCTTGCGGCTCTGGTTTATGATAATAATGCTGCAACTGGTGCCACTTTTGCACTACAGATGATGACTGATTCAGTCGTTTGTATGGGGAGAAAATGCTACTTGTCAACTTTTCTCTGGTGGGGCTGTCTTGCTCTTTTAGGACTTGTTTCAAGTTTCTTGTTGTTCTTAAGAACTCGACCTGCTTATGATCGGTTCGAGCAAAATCGAAGAGCAAATTTATTGGAATGAAAATAACTTGAATCGGACAAAGACAGACTTAAATGGAGCAACAAGGACAATGAGTACTCATATAGCCGACTCTAGGTATTATAAAATCATCATGGAGTTGAGCTATCAGCAGTTGGGACAGAAGATTTTCTTTTGGGTTCTGTGGATCTCCACGATAACATGTGTACAATTTTGAATGGCTTAGTTGCATAATTGAAATGGATTAATTTCACCGGTGGTCATTGAACTATTGTTTCATTACCACAAAGTCACATTTGTTTCATTTGTTACCCCAAAGTCACTCAACTTTGCTCCGGTCTACAACAAAGTCACTCAAGCCGGATTTTATTTAAAACTTGCCGGAAATATGATGTGGCATCATTAATTAAAAATAATTTTTTTAATTAATTTTTCATCTATTAATCTAGTTATTATAAAATCATCATGGAGTTGAGCTATCAGCAGTTGGGACAGAAGATTTTCTTTTGGGTTCTGTGGATCTCCACGATAACATGTGTACATTGCATAATTGAAATCTCATGGACTCTACTCTATTAATCCCGCATGCTGTTCAGATCCTCAGGCTCATAACAACGTAGTCACTAACCACTAATTGATAATGGTCAAGATTGCGCGTGGTAGTCTATTTTAGGTGTGCCATTTATGTTTTAATCAATTTCTAAAAATTATTTAGTTTTTAAGCGCTATGTTGAACTTCATACCTAAACATTTGGAGTTGGAAGCCACCTTTGCCTAATTTAAAAGTTTGAAGTTGACATTCAGATCGTCCGATTTGAAGTTAGGCTATATGAGTCACAACTTTAACCTAGCGGTTAAAAATAGTTTATAAACACCGGTTAAATTTTAAATGAAACGCCTAAATTAGGCTTTTCGTGCACTTTTCCTTAATCAGAAGAGTCAACTTGAAATAATCAGGTGAAATTTTCAAAAATAGACAGCCTATTACCCAAAATTACAAATAGGAGGCCATATTTTTTTTCATACATAGCACCCATCTCTAAAATTACAAATTTTAGCACTCCTTCATAAAAAATACCTTAGCTACCAAATCTCCCCCTCCCCAGCCACTAAGCCGCCGGCAGACACCTTCCCCCGCCAGTGGTGTCATTACTTTTTTGTATTTTATTGAATTTATGTTGTTTATTGCGTCTAAATCATTGCTTTGGACAAGTTTATATACACAAATCTCCCCCCAAAAAATAAATTATACATGAATATACATAGATAAATGCGTAGCAATGAGGAAAATACAAAAATATACACAAAAAAGTAAAAATTCATTTAACATCCTTAATATACAGATTTATTCACTCGCATATACACACTTATATAAATTTATACAATTGTATACACGTATATAAATTTGTATAAAATTGTATAAACTTGCGGCAGACTGCTATCTCGAGAAAAGAGTGACAAGTCGGATAAGATTCTAAAATATGAGCCATTTTTAATAATTTTCGTCTTTTGCTTGTCTTTTAGTGTAATTATCACAATAATCAATCGAGCATACACTTAACAGAAGGGGTTCAATTTTTTGGAAGGCTTCGAAAATCCATGAATCACGTGTTGAGGTTTAAGTTCCAAGAGAAACCCTTTCTCCTGGATGGAGATGGTTTAGGTGGGCGGCTCAACGAAATTGGTGGCCGAAAGTTAAAACTTAACAAGATGTCTTAACTTTATTTAGAGTTTTTTTAATCTTTTAGATTCTTTTTTATTTTATTTTGTATAATGGGGTACAAACCATCATGTAAGTTTCATGTTCATTCATAAAAATATTAGTAATTGTACTAACTAAAGGCTTAGATAATATATTTATAAGAAACATATGTTGTTGATTAAGATATTGTCTTTATAAATTCAAATAATCTCAATAAGTAGATTGCAAATTAATATTATATATTTGGAATAATTCAAGTATATTTTAAAGGAAAAAATGGCTTAGTCTACTTTTTATAAGAAATAATCTAAATCTAGAAGAAAGTCTCTAAGAGAAGAGACTTTATTTTTTCAATTATCAAAATCGTTATCGAATAGTTCATTTTCATATACTGCATGTTCATTAATATTCAGGTTATTTTTTTTTCAATAACCTCTATCACATTCCAAGAAAAAGTAAAAAATCCAGTATTTATCTTTTTATATATAATTTTATAACACATAAAATCTTTTGAGATTATTACGTTAATTCAACATTTTAGAGATCTTTATTACAAAATATACCCGATAATTTTAAAAAGCTACAAAATATAACGACAAAATATACCCAATAATTTTAAAAAGTTACAAAATATAACGACACATTCAAATCTATTAGAAAACATAGCACTTTAGACAAAATATACAAAATTTGTATAAACTTGTATGTATATGTACAATCATGTATATATAATGACATACACACATAAATATACAAACATACGCATGATATATAAGTACACACAATGATACACAAAGTTATATACACGTTTACATGCATATACATACAAAGTTATTGGAGTTTGTATAATGTTAACAAATATTGATATGTTTTGTAAATGAAGAATAAGTCGGAGATATACAGTATACTCTTGCAGTATACAGTGATAACAATCTAAAATTGAAGAATAAGTCAGGGTATACAATGTTAACAATCTAAAAATAAAGAATATGTCAGGGTATACAAAATATTCTTACAGTACACAATGATAATGATCCTAAAAATGAAGGTGGGAGTGGGGTCGACGTGTGGTAGAGTAAAATATTGGTAGGTGTGGGTGGTTGGAAGGCGGAGGTGGGGGTATGATTGGTGGGTTGTGGGTGTGGGGAAGATGAGGGTGAGGGTGGGGTTGATATGAACAAAGCAATAAGGAAATGAAAAATAACAAGAATTGAAAGATTGAAAGCAAGACCCAGGTTTGATTAGAAAAGGATTAAAGAAGTAGATTAGGGAAAGTAGCCTAAACACCCCTTTAATTGTCTAACGAATTGAACCAATGCTATTTGATCCTCAATTGGATCTAATTCAATTGCGAATCAAGGACTTAGTGTGCTTAATCAAACAAGCTTAGCCAATAACCTTATAATAATCAATGTCATCAAAATCTAACCCTAATAAATGAGAGTTAAGGGTTTTATATAGGGGTTCCTAAAATGGCAACAATGCCTTAATTGCCCTTGACAATGGGATTGCAATAAGTCATTAAACTGAAAATAGTGTTCTGGTCATCGCCACTGTGCTATCGCGCTAGTTTACACGCGATCGCGTGGCTGGAGTAACCAGAGCTTCGCGATCGCGAAGACCATTGCCTTCATCCATTGTCATCTTCCTGCACGATCGCTTCTGAGGCCTCGCGATCGTGTTGTTCATCTTTTCCTCCTTGCGTGATCGCGTCTGGTATCTCGCGATCGCATTGAGCAGCTTTTTGACCTTGCGTGATCGTGTCTGACGGCTTGCGATCGCAATGAGCATTTTCCGGTTATGAGGCAGTGAGCTTTCAAACAGGTCCTGAGGCCTCCAAAATCTGCCCCAGCAGCTCCAGTTGTGCAAATGTGGTCCGCAACTGTTGCAACTCCCGTGCTTGGCTTCTTGTAAATGGCTTGCTCACGCACCGGATTGCAACATTCTCCCCTTCTTGAAAAGAATTCGTCCACGAATTCGCTTGTTCCTCGACTTTGAAGGGAGACAAGTCGCACACATTAAAAGTGTTGTGCACTTGGTAGTTGCTTAGCAAATCAACCTTGTATGCGTTGTCATTGAGGCGCTCAACGATTTGGAATGGACCATCGCCTCTTGGCATCAACTTGCTCGCCCGCTTGTTGGGAAATCTATCCTTTCGGAAATGGATCCAAACTCAATCTCCCAGTTCGAAGACAATCTTCTTTCTTCCATTGTTAGCCTTCTTGGAAACTTCTTGATTTTTATTTTCAAGTTACTTCCTCACTTGCTCCTGAAGTTGCTTCATTTCTTGAGCTCTCACCTTGGCATCTAGGCTTAAAACAATATCTTGAGACAAAGGCGTGAGATCTAAGAGGGTTAGGGAGTTAAAACCATACACAACCTCGAAAGGCGTCATGTAAGTAGAAGTATGCATGGTTCTATTATATGCTAATTCAATCAAAGGTAAGTGTTCTTCCCAAGAAGCAAGTTTCTCCTTAACCAATGCTCTAAGCATGGTACCCAAGGTTCTATTGACAACCTCTGTTTGGCCATCGGTTTGGGGGTGACAAGAAGTGGAGAATAATAACTTAGTGTCAAGCCTTCCCCATAATTCTTTCCAAAAATGACTAAGGAATTTGGAATCCCTATCACTAACAATAGTTTTAGGGACCCCATGCAATTTAAGTACATGTTTAACAAACAAATTGGCTACATGGGATGCATCATCAATCTTATGACAAGGAATGAAATGTGCCATTTTGGAAAATATATCAACTACCACAAATATGCTATCTTTTCCCCTTTTGGTCCTAGGAAATTCAAGCACAAAGTCCATAGAAATGTCAAGTCAAGGACCTAAGGGAATGGGGAGGGGTGAGTACAAACCATGTGGAAGTAGCTTCGACTTAGCTTGCTTACACTCCAAGCATTGACCACACACCCTTAAAATATCCACCTTCATCTTAGGCCAATAAAATTGCTCCTTAAGAATCTTCATGGTCTTGCCCACTCCAAAGTGCTCTATCAGTCCCCCACTATGTGCCTCCCTCACTAGCAACTCCCTCCAAGATGAACTAGGCACACACAACTTCCCATTTCTAAACAAGAACCCTTCAAACTTATGGAACCTCCTTTTCTCCGCATCACCACTAGGTTCCTCCTCACCACACAACCGATGGATCCTTCTCCCCCTTTCATCTAATTCATAATTAGCATATAGTTTCCCAAACCCCGGGTCATTGGCATACATCTCCTTCATACTTTCAAAACCCATGATCTTGGACCCCAAAGTATTCAACAACACTTGTCTTCTTGATTGAAGCACAAACTTCCTTGACAAGGCATCCGCCACCACATTTTCTTTTCCCTTTTTGTAATGGATGACATAAGAAAAGGTTTCAAGGAATTCCACCCATTTGGCATGTCTCGCATTCAACTTTTCTTGGGATTTGAGGTGTTTCAAAGATTGGTGGTCGGTTTTAATGACAAATTCTTTTGACCAAAGGTAATGTTGCCAATGAGTCAATACCTTCACCAAGACATACAACTCTTTATCATAAGTGGAGTATTTAGTGGGTGCTCTCTTAAGTTTTTCACTAAACTAGGCAATGGGTTTTTGATCTTGCATCAACACGGCTCCAATTCCTACCCCACTAGCATCACACTCAATTTCAAAGGTTTTATCAAAATTTGGTAATTGAAGGAGACTTCTTTCAATTTTGCAAAAGCCTCTTCTTGCTCCTTCTCCTACACAAATGCCTTCTCCTTCCTTATCACTTCGATTAATGGTGCGGCTATAGTGCTAAATTTCCTCACAAACCTCCTTTAAAAGCTAGCCAACCCATGGAAAATTCTCACATCACCAATGCTTTTAGGAGTGGGATCCCTAATGGCCTCCACTTTAGCCTCATTTACTTCCACACCATTTGCACTCACCGCAAAACCAAAGAACAAACCTTTTCAACACAAAAGGAGCACTTTTTCAAGTTAGCAAATAATTGCTCCTTTCTCAAAACATCAAACACTTGTTTCAAATGATTAGCATGTTCATCAATGGATTTGCTATAAACAAGGATGTCATCAAAGTAAACTACAACAAATTTTCCAATGAAAGATTGAAGCACAGGATTCATCAACCCCATGAAGGTTGAAGGAGCATTGGACAAGCCAAAAGGCATGACAAGCCACTCATAAAGACCAAAGTTAGTCTTAAAGGCCGTCGTCTACTCATCACCCGATTTCATCCGGATTTGGTGGTATCCACTCCTCAAATCAATTTTAGAGAACACATAAGAACCATATAACTCATCAAGCATATTATCTAACCTAGGGATAGGATGACGATACTTTACCGTTATCTCGTTGATGGCTCTACAATCCACACACATGCGCCAAGTCCCATCTTTCTTTGGTACTTGGATGACCGAGACCGCACATGGGCTCAAGCTTTCTTGAACAAGTCCTCTTTCAAGCAACTTCTCCACTTGCCTTTGGAGCTCTTTAGTGGCCTCCAGGTTGCTTCTATAGGCAGCCTTGTTGGGAAATTGGGAGCCTGGAACAAGGTCAATTTGATGCTCAATGCCTCTTAGTGGTGGTAATCCACTAGGCAACTCATCGGGAAAGATGTCTTCAGAACCTTGCAAAAGAGAAGAAATAGAGCTAGACAAAGAAGTGGTTAGTTTATTAGTAAGCAAAATATGGTCCTTGTGTAGGAGGAGAATCATGGGCATTCCCTCCTTCACATCATTCAAACACTCCTTCTTTGACAAGAATATGTTCACTCCCTCTATTGTTTCCTCACTCTTTTGTGTGACAACTCCCACTCCTTTATCCCCTTCGACTCCCTCTTTCTTTTCTTTCTCTCTTTACAACTTCAACTCTCTCGTCTTCCTATAGCCCTCACTCACTTGAGCCTGAGTCAATGGATTAAGAATAAACTTCCGGCTTTCCAACTCTAAGGCATACTTATTAGTCTTGCCATCATGCTTTGCTAAACGGTCATATTGCCAAGATCTACCAAGCAAAATGTGACAAGCTTGCATAGGAACCACATCAAATAAGAGCTCATCATGGTAGTCCCCAATCTTGAATTTGGTCAAAGTTTGCTTGGTCACCTTTAGTTCACCACATTCATTCAACCATTGTAGCCTATAAGACTGTAGACGTTTCCTAGTGGGAAGCTTGAGTTGATCAATCAAAGTGGTGCTCACTACATTGACACAACTGCCATTATCAATGATAAGAGAACAACTGGTTCCTTGGACCTTACAATAAGCATGAAACAAATCCTCCCTTTGATTCGACTCCTCATTCACTTGCACTCCTATTATTCTCCTTACCACAAGAGTAGCGGATATGTCTTCCTCAAATTGCTCACCTTCCCCTCTTTCCCCATCAAAGTCATCATCAAGAGGAATATCCCCATCAATCTCCTCTACATCACTATCACCCGTTTGATAACCACCATCACCCAAAGCAACAATGGTTCTCCTATTTGGACAATTCCTCATCATATGGCCTCGACCATTACATTTATAACATTGAATGTTAGACAAACTTTCAAGTTTAGCTTTGTTACCTCCCACCTTTGGCTCTTCTTTGGGCTTGACTTTGTCAAATTGGCCCTTGAACTCTCGCTTGGGCTCCTTTGCTTTGTCCCATGGGGAATAGGTCTTCACATTATCCTTTCCTTTGCTCTAATTGGTAGAGATGTTCTTGGACTTGTAGGACTTGTCCAATTTAAGCCCTTTCTCCACCTTAAGCGCCGCTTGAAAAGTTTCATACAAGGAATCAAATTGGTGCAATCCCATGGGAGAAGAGATTTCCCTATTCAAGCCTCCACAAAATTTTGGAGTGAGGAATCGATCACCATCTTGAATGTTGGCCCTTATTCTTGTCTTCTCAAACTCATCAAGGTATTCCGGCACACTCTTGTTCCCTTGCCTCAAGTTATAGAATTTCTTGATCAACTCATCTTCATAGTGGGTGGGTAGGAATCGAGTTTCCATCATGGCCTTCAAAGCCGCCCATCCACCATTTGTAATTAGCCCTTGAGTCTCCCTTTGCCTTCGCTTGGTCTCCCACCAAGTAGAAGCATAATTTTCAAATTGAGTAATGGCATACTTGACCTTCGTGGCTTCTTGAACATTGATGGTTTAAAATATCCTCTCCATCTTGACAACCTACTTTAGATACTCCTCGGGATCACTTTATCCTTGGACAGTTGGTAGGTTGATCTTGATGGTGTTCAACCTTCTGTCATCATCATCATGATGTCTCCGATTTCTACCATGACCCCCATAGTCATAGTAGTCCTCTTCACGTTCCGCTCTCCCTTGGTAACCTCTCCCAGATTGACCACCTCGACCCCTATTTCCTCTTTGTCGTGCCTCCCCCGGATAGAGAAATGGGTCATTATCATAGTTTTCATGTGCATGAAAGGATTCGTCATCATATGGACGATCATTTTGTGGATGCACCATTCCCTCACGTCTTGGAGTCTCATTTCTTGGTGGTTCATTTCTTAGAAGTTCATGAATATGATCCTTCGCTTGTGAACTGTTATTTGGAGAATAGATGTCTTGGACCAACATGTGAGAGTAACGTTCATTAGCCCGAGAGAGCCTACTAGGTCCATTACCCTGCACCCCCACGGTTGGAGGTGTCTCAACCACTTGCTTTCCCATCTCCCGAAATCTATCTTTTCGGGATAAGTCATCAACCGTCTCCTTTATCCCTTTGAATTCATCTTGCATTGAATTAACACTCGCCACCAAAGCTTGTAACATGGTTTTGACCTCCATGTCTGCCTCGACTTCCTTTTGAGCCATCGTACCTACAAACAAGTAAACAAACAAAGGTTAGTAGAAAGAGTCCTCACCAATTCACTCCCTAAGTGTTTACACTTGATTTGATTGCACTCGATTTTTACACTCAATGATTGGCTTTTACTCGCTCTAATACTCTCACCACACTTGCCTTTTACCTCTCTTGGCTAATGCAAGCTTTTTCTTCGCACACAAGTCTGATTCAACAATCAAACTCAATCTAATTCAGGATGGAATGGAGTTGTTGTAGCAAAAATGGACAATTAAAGTTAATGGACATAATTTAGAAAAAAGTCAAAGAAAGGAAAGAAGAAAAGAACGAATCGAATTGGCACGAAACGGATTCGGATTTGGATAAAATTTTATTTATGATCTAGAAACTCACTGTACTTGATGATGAAATTGGAATTTGGTTGATTGGAAACTGTTCAGGGACTGTTGCAAGCAGTCTGTCTAAGAAAACTGTTTTATTTGTTCTATGCGATCGCGTGAGACACGTCACGATCGCGCTGAAGTAGTCCACAGAAGATCGCGTTCGCATCAGACAGTGTGTGACCGCGAAGAGCAATTAATTACTAGCATGTGCTATCGCGCTTGGTTGCGCGCGATCGCGTAGGCGCTGAGACTGAAGCAGGACCCATTTTTAAAGTCCTCTTCTCCACTTGAATCTTTATTAAACAGCTTGTTTTATTCCAAATTTTGAGATTTATGCTCCTTGTTAGTCTGTGAACAAACCTCAGTAGTTGAATCTTTCAATAAAACACCCAAAATGAGAAAACCCTAATTTTTTGTTGATGAACCCTAATTCTTGAATCTTCAATTCAACACCCCAAATGTTGTTTGTTGTTTGATTCCTTCAAGGAACAGCTTCTAGATTCATGAATCAACAGTTGGTAACAAAAATTTCATCCAAAAGAAACCTAAACCTATGACTCAATTTTTTTTGGATTTTTGACTTTGTTTTTTTTTGTTATTTTTCAGATTTGATTATCAAAACCCTAGTTAGTGTTTGTAAGAACAAACACTAATCTGTGCTTTGATACCAAATAATATGAACAAAACAACAAGAAAATAAAAAATAAGAAGAATTGAAAGATTGAAAGCAAGACCTAATTTTGATTAGAAAAGAATTAAAGAAGTAGATTAGGGAAAGTAGCCTAAACACCCCTTTAATTGTCTAACGAATTGAACCAATGCTATTTTATCCTCAATTGGATCTAATCCAATTGCAAATTAAGGACTTAGTGTGCTTAAGCAAACGAGCTTAGCCAATAACCTTACAATAATCAATCTCATAAAAATCTAACTCTAATAAATGAGAGTTAAGGGCTTTATATAGGGGTTCTTAAAATGGAAATAATGCCTTAATTGCCCTTGACAATGGGCTTGCAATAAGTCATTAAACTGAAAAATAGTGTTCTGGTCATCACCACAGCGCTATCGCGCTAGGACACAGCGATTGTGTGGCTGGAGTAACCAGAGCTTCGCGATCGCAGCTATGGTCACGCGATCGCGAAGACCAATGCCTTCATCCATTGTCAGCTTCTTGCGCGATCGCGTCTGAGGCCTCGCGATCACGCTGTTCATCTTTTCCTCCTTGTGTGATCGCATCTGGTATCTCGCGATCGCATTGATCAGCTTCTTGACCTTGCGCGATCGCGTCTGACAGTTCGCGATTGCGATGAGCATTTTTCGGTTCTGAGGCAGTGAGCTTGCAAACAGGTCCTGAGGTTTCCAAAATCTGCCCCAGCAGCTCCAGTTGTGCAAATGTGGTCTGCAACTGTTGCAACTCCCGTGCTTGGCTCTTGTAAATGGCTTGCTCACGCATCGGGTTGCATCAGGGGGTAGAGGGTATGGGGTGGAGTTAGAAGTTCGGGGTAGGGGTGTGGGGTGCACTAGGGTGGGTGGAGATGTCGTAGGAGGCAGGGTGGGTGGTATTTTGATCTAAAAATAAATGTGATGAAGTGGCCTAGTTGTCGGGTGGGGTAGGGTAGAAGGTAGGGTTGGAGTGAGGTGGGTAGTAATTTGGGAGGTACCAACAGGGGGTTGGTGGAATAAGGGTGTAAATGGGGGGTGTGGGGTGTGGGTAGGGGGTTTGGAAGTTTGTGGGCGGGGGTAAGATAGGGCGGTAGGTGTGGGTGGGATGAGTGGGGTGGAAATGGGGGTTGGGGTGTCTAGAAAAGGGCGAGGGCATCGGATAGGGGTGGAGGTAGGAGGTGGTTGTGGGGGTGGGGGTGGGGGTAGGGGTGTGGTAGGAAAATGGGGTGGTTGGTGTTTGGTGTTGGAAGGGAAATAATGAGTGTGAATTATCAAAATTTCTAAGCCAACCAAATATGAAAATATTGGAAAACATTTTTTCCTACGTACCAAACACATCTCTCAGTGCGTTAGGAAGAAAAATGAATATGAAATATTGAAAGAATTCCCTAATGATTAAAGAGGCTAGTTAACAAATAATATGGCTAAAAAGTGTTTAAATTATGACCTAATGGCCGAAGAGGGTAAAACTCCCTTGTCAATGATACTGGACAACAAGTGTTTGAGGGAACTAGATAGATCTGAGTTCCTATTACAAGTTCAACACCATTATTCAAATACCGAAATACATAACTGCTTATTCATAAATAACTCCAACACTTACACTTAAAAGCTGATTTTTTGCAACTAAGCCAAACGGATATATAAAATAGATTAACATTTATAATTGCATTAGATGCCAATTGATGCATCCTAATATACGATTGTCAAATGTTCATCAAAATGGACTACTTTTCCTTGGAAATGAGAGTTTAATTAATTAGACTCTCAATTGAATTTACTATAGCAGAACCAGTAATGTAGGTCTGCATCTCATAGAACTTATATTATATTTCATGATATCATGCCATTCTAGTACTGTAGAATATGAGGATGATCTCCTTGTTGGCCAGAATTTGAAGCCCATGTGAATTTAAAAGACTATAGTTGTTAAAATGCAAAAAGTATAGTGCTTCTTTCCAGATGATAATGCATATCGTGTTGGCTCATTGTATAAAATATACATATCCGATGTTTTAAGTCATTTGTTCGTTGAATGACAAGCGCGCAGAGATACTTTTTGACTAGGAGAGGGAGAGATAGAGAATGGGACAATTTCTGTATATATACCTCTCAAGCTAACAACAAATAAGATCAAATGTTTTCTCACAGATATTAAAAAGATAAAAAGTTAATGGTAACTACAAAATGTTTCATTCTTGATGCAAAGGAACAATCTCTCATAAGCCAAAGCCATCTTTTTTGCAGTGAACATAGAAGTTGCATACTCCCTACAAGCCTGTCCTCTTTGTGCTAATTTCACTTTTCCTTCTTTAACTACTCTTACAAGTGCTTCTACCAATGACTCCACATTTGGAGAAAACATAAATCCAAATTCATCATCCACAAGAATAGTTCCCTTTATACTAGGAAATCTTGAAGCCATAACTGGTTTCCCACTCATCATTGCTTCCATCAATGTGAGATCAAGCCCTTGTGGTCTAAGTGTAGGATTAACAAAGATGTCTATTGAATTATAGAATGCTCTTAATTCAGATGGATTCATCGAACCTAAGACTATAACTTGAGGTCCTAAATCTTTATACCTTTGTAACCAAGGGCCAGACCCTGCTACTATTAAATAAACGTTAGGGTATTTTTCTTTGAGTTGTGAAAATGCTTCATAAAGTAAGGGATGTCCTTTATCCTTTACTAATCTTCCAGCTACACCTAGTACCATGCTTGCATTTTGTGGAACACCTACTTTTGACCGAAAATCATGGCCTAATCTTGAATCTTGGGAAAATTCTTCTTCATCTACTCCATTGACAATCACATGGACTCTTCTTCTAGGGATTTGATACACATCCCTAAGCATTTCTCCACAACTATCACTTATAGCTACATGGTGTTCATAGTTCTTGAAAAATCTAATTTCATTAAGCACCTTTGGAATCACGCCTTGTAGGCTTTGGTTGAATGCTGAGGACATTGGCTCACTAGAATTTCGTGTTAAATCTTGGAAGATACTTGAATGTACACTCTCTAAAGCTATTCCATGCCATGATACAACAAGATTCGAAAGGCCACGAGCGACATGATTAGGCAATGCCACACTTTCTGTGTGAATTACATCAAATGGTTCTTTCTCATTTTCCTCTTCATATTGTTCCCAAGCCTTATTGTAACGCCAATATCCTGGTTCGCCCTCATGCCAATGAATAATTGGTGAAAGATTAGGACTTCTCAATGAATCATTGGTCATATGAGATATAGTGGGAGTAGGATCCTCTAGAGGAGGTGAAGTGAAGACATGTACTTGGTGTCCACGATGTGCCATGGCCGTGTGCAACGTATAGGCATGACGTTCCATGCCACCAGGAGTGGCACTCGTAGGCCATTTCCTAGAAAAAACCGCGATTTTCAAGGTTTTCAATGGGGGATTTTTATCGATAAACTTCAAGCGGTTCCATGAAAATTCAGCATCACGTAGATCACCGTACCAAGGCTTGACTTTCGATGAAGAGTTGATGCAAATAGGGTTAGTAGGAGTACGGAGGAGGAAAAGAGCTGGAATGGTGAAAAGAACAATGAAAAAGAGCGTGGTAGCAAGGCTAGAACGAAGAGAAAAATTGGGCTTTTTAGGCTTGATCAAGGCCATTGTGTTTGAGTTTATGAAAAAGAAGGGGGTATGGAAATGTTAGCTATGACTATGTATAAGGAATTAATTGTTTGAAGAGACTTTCAAAGTTGAAATGCTAAGGAAAGTGGTGGTGGAAAAAGTTTGGCATATATGCACGCACTTAAGCAAGTGCATTTGGACTGCTGGGTTGGCATTTTGCTTGCTTTTAGTGCGTTCCTCACGCATCTTTTATAAACAAGAAAACTAAAATTAGTGAGTGGAGTTTCATGTGAAAGGCCCTAAAATATGGTTCTGACTTCTGAATGAATTTAAGGTATAAAGCAGCCAAACACGACCTTATTAGAAATACATAATTTAATTACTGTAACTTTATTTTTATAGCAATATTGTCCAGACCAGCTTGTCGACTATCATACACATCAACATCAACAATTTCGTCCGATACTTGCTTTATCCCAGCAGTATTAGTATCATGACAATGCTATTTTTGGTCAAAGTTTGTGCAATTAAGAAGTTATCACCGTAGTAGTTTTTTTATCTCTATAAAGATTGGACCCTAGTTAATTTTTAACTTTTACCTTCCTCATTAACCGTTTCAACTGCCTTTTTTTTGGAGCAAGATACATTTTCAACTGGAAAAGAGTATGATGAAAACAAGACATTGCTTGTATAGTAGTTCAGGGATGAGGATACATCGTACAATCGTAGTTTAATTTGTTCTTTACCTTTTGGAATTTAAGTTGAATAAGATTTTATTTACGTTTGTGTATTGTAAAAATGACCAGTAGTCCAGAATCACAATGTTGCTGGCACATGTAAGTAGCGAGATTCTTTTTCGTAGACATTTTTACAAGTTATCATCTATACTTTGACTTACATATTTTTACTCCCTCCTTTTTATTTATTTTTCTGTTACTTATAGAAGGGGATTGTAAAGTTCTTTTAGTTATAGGCACAACTGTATGAAGAAAAACTTGATACTTAATCTTAATCAAGGATAATAAGACTTTATATTTATATATTATGTGTAACATGCCTAAAAATATGTCGCTTGAAAATGAAGGAAATAATCTGACATTGGCTTGATATTGGGAAAATTTGGAATAAACTGAATAATTATAATATTCCCCATTTTCTCATTACACAAATGTAAGTCATATAGTTCCTGAAGTTGAAAAACTATATTCTCCGAGGTACAAATGCATAGAAAGATATTGCTTTACTTTATGGAAAGCTAGTGAGAGAGAGATGTATAAATTTTGAATTTATGACAATCAACCATTTAAGTTAACCAAAGTAGACGCATTTGGAAACTGAATTTGAGTTCTTTAGAGTCTATCTGGTCGTAGTTAATACTAGTATTTTGTGATGTACGTATTATAATGAAAACCTTTCGTGCATAGAATTTTGTTGACCTTGGCGAGCCTCCCTCTATTATTTTTTAATTGACTTTCTTCGTTTTCAGTTATAATTGGTTCGTGCTTCTATTTCTTGACCTCTAATTAAGCTAGCACTAAAATTGCCTTTGCTACTATTATAAGCACCATTCATTCTTACACGTTCAGTGATATATTTCCTAATATTCCCCACCCACCCACTCACCCCGTGTGGTCGAAAAGCAGACCATCTTTTTTCTTGTTTTTTTGTTGGATTCAATTTATAGTAATTAAAACTAATTTGAATTTCTGGTAGAGTCGAAGCTCACATTGGAAAGATAGGGTTTTTTGGTATAAGAGAGATATCCTGGGAGAATAATCCTGGGGATGGTGATCGTAGCTTTATAATCTCATATGCTATATGACATAGTGATAGTAATGTATGGGCTAAATCAGTTTTAGGATTACAAATCGAATTTGGATTCGAATATAAGCAAATCTTCGTATCAAAGTTGAATAAATACACGAAATAGACGTAAATGCGGAAAAATAACTGTATTTCAATATGTGAATGTGAGTACAAATTTGGGCAGAGTTTCAGTATAAATTTCTGGATCCGTACAATGTAAAAGGAAGTGCTATTTATAGATACAAACTGTTATCCCACGTTCCCCACTACTTCTTCATGGCCAACCCACGTCTGGAGCATTTATGAGTGGAGTTGATGGGCAAGGTAATGGGCTGAGGAAGTGGGCTGCAAAGCCGCTTGAACCGAGGGGGATCCACCGAGGCGCTAATAACTGGCCTCGGTGGCAAGGCCCTGTTGCTTGACCGAGGTGGTTGTCACCGAAGCTCAGCCTACGGCTTGCCTTCGGTGATAACCTCGGTGCCTGGCTTCGGCGATTCATTGATTTGCTTCGGTTTATGACTCGCCGGTATGTGTTCGGTCGTTGTCCATTTGTATGACCGGGGCGAATCATCGCGGGTCGATTTTTACCCAATACAGATAGTCCCTGCACTCCTCGGTCACCTACCGAGGTAACCGAGGAGTGGAGTGAAGTTTAGCGAGAAAGTGACGTGGCTTGATCTTATCCAAGTATTTCAAAATTTGTCAACGGTTCGCGTCTCATCAGGTCACTTCTCCTGGACACGTGGCATCCATCCGTTGGTTGCCCGAACGGTCACGCCGTAAATTTGGTCTTCCCAATGTTACAATGATGATGATGTCCCACCACTTGGTTCTTCCATACCTATAAATAGTTGCCTACCAAACCTTTCTCTCCACTTTCATCTTGAGCAATTAACAGTGCCAAAAAGAAAAAGCAATTTTCTTACTTCCTTCAATCACAAACTTCAAGAAAGCTTCAACCTTAAACCGCCACCATGTCTACCACTATATCTAGGCAAGACTCAAGTGATTCAGGTGAAAGGGTGCGAGTTCCGCCCTTGTCTATGGCCACTGCTAGTGGCGATGTCACTGCTGCTGCGCCGGCGGTCCCAACGACGGCAGCAGAAGGTGGAGAAGTGTCATCTGGTGTTGGGGGCCTAAAGTGCCGTAAGGCTAGGGCTATGCGTAACTTGGCAGTGGAGGAGGAGGCTGATATAGGGGAGGATGACGTCATGCTTGACGACGTCACGATAGGTAGCTTCAGTGACGTCATCCTCAGAGGTGATGATGACGGAGGTGATGGTGAAGGTGATGATGCCGTGGGCGAGACCGAGGGCGGGAACGTCGCCGAGGGGGGATCTTCGGGACCGGTGATTCCCCTCGAGCAAGAGCTTGAGCCTCACCAAATAATCCCTTCCCATTTTGATAATAGCAAGGACCTGAAGCTGCAAGCTCAGACAGCCGACCAGGAAGAAAAGAATAGAAATATTCTTGTGAACACCACACCGACCCGCATAACTCAAGCTCACATTGAGCAGGTTCGGAGGGAGTGCCAATTTGGACCCGAGGTGAAAGTGGTCATACCAGATCCAACAAGTAGAGTGTGCCACCATATTGAGGGGCTTTCCTTTGCTTACACTTATCCCTTCACCCTCGGCTTCTCCCTCCCGGTGCACAAAGTTATTGATGACTTTTGCCGGGCTTACAACCTGTGCTTGGCTCAACTGGGCCCCGGCGTTTGGAGGGTCGTTCAGTGCATGGACTGGTTAAGCACGAAGGCCGGGGTGAGCTTTACTTTTCAACATCTTATTTCACTTTACTACCCATATTTTCACAAGACCGGGGTTGTGGCCTTGAACAACCGGGGCAAGTTTGCTCTTCTTCACAAGAGTGAAGACCACGGGGACCGGGGCTGGAGTGATCGTTACATCTTGTTGGAGACAAGTGTTTTGTCCACCGAGCCTAATTTCCCCGAACGGTGGAATAACACACGTAAGTATTCTTTCTTTTGCATCTCACTCCTCGGTGACTTATTCATGTTAGCTGACCTCGTTTCTTTGTTGTCTCTTCAGCCAACAAGGTTGACATCGTGCCCCCCGAAGGTCTGACGGAGTGGGTAAAAGCAATGACCGGGGCTCGTAAACGCCCCGAAAGGGCATGGATGAAGATGGCTGCCGACTTCGGTTGGCAATGCAAACGGCACGGTAAGCTTTTTTGTGGTGTTTTATTTGGTAGGTCATTTTGGGATTTTGACTTTGTTTTACTGACTCTTCTTCCCTCGGAACTAGGTTTTCCAAACCGTGCCATTAACACCAAAAAAGCAAGAAGAAGAAGAAAGAGGAGAAGAAGAAGAAAGATGGGGAGGAGACCGAGTCAGATGATAACCTGGCTTTGGTGGCTGGAGAATATAAGGGGCTGAAGGCTTCAAAGTCTTCAAAAGCTTCAAAGGGAGCTCCCGGCCAAGGGACCTCCAAAGGTAATATTCATCCTCGGTTGACTTCATCGAATATCGTTCCTTTTCTACTTCCTTGTTCTAATTTCTTCCCCTATTGTAGGCGTGAAGAGGAAGATGGCAGTTTCAAAGAAGCCCTCCCGCTCGGTGACTCCTCGCACCGAGGCGGAAATTCCTCCCCAACCCGAGGCGGCAGTTGAGAGACGTCGAGGACTGATTGATGAGCCCGACGATGCAGCTGCTGAGGCCTTGGCTCAGAGGGATGTTGAGTTTATTGACCTCGAGGATCAAGAACCTGGATCCGAGGTAGCGGTTGCCAAAGCTAAGGGCAAGGCCAAGGTCGTGGAGGCCGGTACTGCTACATTTGAAGAGGGGGTTGGCACCGGCGCGGTTAGGTCGCATTCCGAACTCGCGAGGATTTCATCCTCGGTAGGGTCTTATCGGAGACTTGAAGTGCCAATTTCTTCGAACTTGTTGGCTTGTGACCGGGGCGACATCTTGAGTCTTACGCCTTTGTTGGGGCCGACCGAAGACAAAGTCGTGCAAGAATTTTCCCCTGGCCAGCTATACAATACCATGGCTGCCAACGCTATGAGGGTAAATTTCATCACACTCGAGTTATGCTTTTTTAAAAAAATTTCATCTTTACCTTCGGTCCATAGTTGACTCCGACTCTTTGATTGATCTTTGCTCAGAGCTTCATTCTATCAATGAGGGCCATCGAAGTTGAGTCCTCGAGGACTGAAGAGGTCCGGCGCGTATCTCGCCTATGGGACAGGCAAAAGGACAATTTCAACGCACAGATAGCTGCACTGAAGGCAGATTTGTCCAAGTCCCAGTCCGACCTGCACGAGGCCGAGGTAGCTTTCGAGGCTAAAATCAAAGCCTTCGGTGATGGCTTTCAGGTTGAGCACTCAAGGCTGGAGGCCGAGGCTGCGAGACTAAGCGACGAGTTGACTCAAGCAAAGGCCGAGGCTGGGGAAATGGCCAAAAAGCATCACGAACAGCTGAGGAAGCATGTGCTTCATATCAAAAAACTGGAAAGTGAGAACTCCAAGCTTCCAGCTAAAGATGCTAAGATTGAAGCCCTTCAAGATGAAATTACTGATCGGAAGAGTAGGGCTGCAATCAAGGTCAAGAGGGCCGAGCTGGACAAGCGATGGGCCATTATCAAGTCTCGGCTGAAGCTGCTCAAGCGATGCCGCGCCGAGGAGATCAACTTGGATGAGGAGATTGCAAGAGCCGAGGTCAAATCGGCGGAAGCCCAAGCAATCATTGATGAACTTCCATCAAGTGAGGCCTCGAGCGGCGACGAAGATGAAGAAGACGATGAAGATGCCGAGGGGGGCTCCGAGGATGGAGGTGATTCTCCCGAGGCATAGATTTCTGGTAGCATCGTCTTGTAAGCCTTCGGGCTTCTATGCTTGTATTTTGGACCTTCGAGCCATTTTTGAATGTATATATTCTCAGCCTTCGGGCTTTTTTAATGAAAGGTCGTTTGTGTTTTTACTTCAAGTGTTGGCTTTTACATATACCGAATACTTTCTTGAAAATAAATTACTTGCTTGCAAGGCTTAACTGAATTTAACCGATGCGAACTTAAAACGACGTCTCGTCCTCGAGTCGATGCATTTTGCAGCTTCGGAGTGCGAGATTTACACATAAAATAGATGAGATCAAAGTCATTTTATTGATATCAACGAGCCAGAAATCGGCTATTTACATAGAACCAAGTCGAAGCGGACCTTGGGTAAAAGACAAATATCCAATAAAAGCAAATTAATAATATGCCGCTACCGGGCCGATTTACAATGTACTAAATCTATTCCCCGGGCGTAAGTCCCCGGTTGTCGGATAGATAAGCATCGGTTGGGAGGCTCGATGTCGACCTCGGTGTCAACCCTTCTCACTCCCCCCCAGTGTTCGGTTGTGAATCTTGATGAAGATCCGAGCACTGAAAATCGTTCGGTTCGCTTCCTGAAAAGGTCAAGCACAAAATGGAACGAGGAGCAAGTTAGTACATTTCGATCGATGCCATAGGAGCGTTGTTCGGCTCGGGGCTGTTGATGAATTTAAAAAGATTGAAAAGCGTTTACCTCGACTAGAAGTAATACCGCTTCAGATTGGAAATATTCCAATTCAAAGGTTCGGGTTCTCCTTGCAGATTCTCAATTTGATAAGACCCTTTCCCAACGATTGCCTTGACTCTGTAGGGTCCTTCCCAATTTGCAACAAGCTTTCCCCCGTTGTCTTCCTTTGTTGATTGGTTTGTGGTTTTTAGCACGTAGTCTCCAACTTTGAAGTCTCTGAGTTTGGCTTTCCTATTGAGGTACGCCTCGATCTGCCTTTTTTGGGCGACTAGCCGAACCAAAGCTAATTCTCTTTTTTCCTCGAGCAGATCCAGTTCTATGCGCATTGCCTCTTGGTTTGCATCCTCGGCAGTGTGGGCGTACCGAAGACTTGGTTCGCCCACTTCTACGGGGATGAGGGAATCCATGCCATAAGCAAGTGAGAAGGGAGTCTCACCGGTGCTGTTCTTCTCCGTCGTGCGCATGGACCATAGTACCCCGGGCAGCTCCTCGGGCCAAGGACCTTTTTTCTCATCGAGTCTTTTCTTGAGATTTTCAAGTATGATTCTATTTGAAGACTCAGCTTGGCCAGTGGCACTTGGATGATAAGGAGTTGAAGCAATTCTTTTGATCCCCCACTGCTTGAAGAAATTGGTGATGGTTGCCCCCATGAATTGTTTACCGTTGTCACAGGCAATCTCCCTCGGGACGCCGAACCTGTAGATGATGTTCTTCTTGATGAAGTCGATTACTTGGTTTTGCTTTACCTCGGTGAGAGCCGATGCTTCCACCCATTTTGTGAAGTAATCGGTTAGCACTAAAATGAAGCGAACACCACATTTTCCCTTGGGCAATGGTGCAATAATGTCCTCCCCCATTTCATGAAGGGACATGGTGATACCACGGAGTGTAGAGGCTCGGCCTGCTAGTGGATCATCTGCCCATGGCGTTGACATTTATCACATTTCTGCACGAAGGCTTTCACATCGGCACTGATTGTGGGCCAATAATACCCAGCTCTTAATAACTTACGCACCAAGGATTTTCCCCCCGAGTGGTTGCCACACTCGCCTTCATGCACTTCGGCCATCACGTACCTTGCCTCATCGGTACCCAAACATTTGGCCATCGGGCCGCAATATAACCTTTTATACATGTTACCCTCGATCAGGTGATACGAGGCTGCTTGGATCCTTAACTTCTTTGCTTCTGTTTTGTCCTGGGGAACAGTCCCCGAGTCGAAGTAAGAGATGAACTTACTCCGCCAATCCCATCTGTTGTCTACTGAGTTGACCTGCAACTTCATCTCTCTCATTTGTGCGGACAACAACCGAACCACTGAGTCAGTCCCCGACTGAGCTTCGTCGATCGCCGAACCCAGATTTGCCAAAGCATCAGCCTCGGTATTTTCCTCCCGAGGCACTTGTTTAACTTGCCATTCTTGGAATTGGGCCAAGATCCTTTGTGCTCGATCCAAGTGTAGCTTCATTCTGGGCTCCCGAGCCGTATAATCACCGAGGACCTGGTTCACTACCAACTGTGAGTCGCACCTCAGTTCGATTCTTTCCACCCCCATTTCTTTAGCTAGCTCCAAACCCGCTAAAGCTGCCTCGTACTCGGCCTCGTTTTTGGTCACTTTTTTGAACCAAACCGAGTGCCGGACTTTTTTCCCGGTGGGTGCTCTCAAGACTATGCCTAAACCTGAACCTTTGGAGTTAGTTGCTCCATCGGTGTAAAGTATCCATAGCCCCGAGGAGGTTCCTTTTACCATGGATTTTTCCATTTCTGCCTCGGGCAGAATCCCAACACTGAAGTCGGCCACGAAGTCGGCTAGGACTTGAGACTTAATGGCTGTCCGAGGTTGATAGGTGATATCATACTCGCTCAGCTCTACCGCCCATTTTGATAACCTCCCCGATAACTCAGGTTTATGCAATATACTCCTTAAAGGAAAGGTTGAAACTACCGCTATTGGGTGACATTGGAAATAGGGTCGTAGTTTCCGAGCAGTAACAAGTAAAGCAAGTGCTAGTTTTTCCAAGTGTGGATACCTGGTTTCAGCGTCAAGGAGTGTCTTGCTCACATAGTAGATGGGCTGTTGCTTGCCATCTTCTTCCCGAACCAGCACAGCGCTGACAGACACCTCGGACACTGCCAGGTAGACCAGCAATGTTTCACCTTCTTTTGGCTTGGCAAGCAACGGTGCGTTAGCCAAGTATTGTTTCAAATCTTTCAACGCTTGTTTGCACTCCGGTGTCCATTCGAAGTGATTATTTTTTCTCAGAACGGAGAAGAATTTGTGGCATCGCTCCGAGGACCTTGAGATAAATCGACTCAAGGGGGCGACTCGGCCAGTCAAGCGTTGAACCTCTTTCACCCCGGTCAGCTCCTCGGGGATCTCTTCGATAGCTTTGATTTTGTCTGGGTTAGCCTCGATTCCTCGTTCATAGACAATGAATCCCAAGAATTTGCCTGATCCAACACTGAAGGCGCACTTCTCAGGGTTCAATTTCATACCGTATTGCCTCAAAACAGCAAAGGCTTCCCTCAGATGATTCAAATGATCCTCTATTCGGATCGATTTGATGAGCATATCATCTATGTAGACCTCCATAGACTTCCCAATATACTCCTTAAACATGCGACATACCAGCCTTTGGTAGGTCGCCCCGGCGTTCTTCAAACCGAAGGGCATCACCTTATAGCAGAAAGTACCTCGGTCAGTAATTAACGAGGTCTTCTCTTCGTCCTTCGGGTCCATGAGGATCTGATTATAGCCCGAATATGCATCCAAGAAGGTCAATAGTTTGTGTCCAGCCGTGGAGTCTATTAACCTGTCAATTTGTGGCAAGGGATATGAGTCTTTGGGGCAAGCTTTGTTCAAGTCAGTGTAGTCTACACACATTCTCCACTTGCCATTCTTCTTCGGCACGACCACCACATTGGCCAGCCATTCGGGGTATTTCACCTCTCTTATGAAACCATTTTCTTGCAATCTTGTGGCTTCATCTTCGATTGATCTCTTTTTGACCCCGGCGTGAGGTCTCTTCTTCAGCTTCACCGGGGTGAACTTTGGGTCCACATTCAGCTTGTGGGTCATGATCTCCGGATCGATACCAGTCATGTCTGAATGAGACCAAGCAAAGCAATCGTTGTTGGACTTTAAAACTTCGATGATTGCCTTTTTCTACTCCGGGTCCAACTCCGAGCCGATGTATACTTTTCTCTCTAGAAAATCTTTCAATAGGGTGAAAGATTCCAGCTCTTCAATGGTGGAGTCCTTGGCTTTTTTCTTCCGAGGCTCTTGAACGCATGCCAGGATCTTTTCTATCTCACCTTGGAGGTTCGCCTCGCTTGATCCCGGTTGCGTTGATTGCTATTTCTTTGGCCCGTTCGGGGCGACTCCACTTTTCAAGGCGACCGAGTAGCACTCTCTCGCTACTCGCTGTTCCCCTTTTATCGACCGAACCCCCCAAGGTGTAGGGAATTTGATCACTTGATGCAGCGTGGAAGGAACAGCTTCCATGGCGTGGATCCATGGCCTTCCGAGGATCACATTGTATGCCAAATCCTCGGGCATGACTTGGAACAGTGTCTCCTTAGTAACCCCCTCGGCGAATGTCTTGAGTGTGATCTCACCCAACGTTTTCTCCGTGGAGTTGTTGAAGCCGGCTAACACTGTTGATTTGGGGACAATCTCCCCTTTGAGCCACATTTTTTAACAGCCCCGTAGCTGATTATGTTGACCGAGCTATCGGGGTCGATCAAGACTCTTTTGATGTCAGAGTCGTTGATTCTCAGCATGACGACCAAAGCGTCGTGATGGGGGAACATCATCCCATCACAGTCATCATCGTCAAAAACAATTTCTTTACCCGAGCCGCCAACTCGGGTTCTCTTCTCCATGGTGATGGATAGCTTGGCGAATTTCTTGGCCGCGACGTAATTCACACCATTCACCTCTGATCCCCCGGTAATGACATTCACTACTCTCTCCGGGGGTGGAGCCCGAGGTGGTTGCCCATCCCCTCGGTTCTTGGAGAAATTATCTTTCCCATTGTCAGTAAGGAAGTCAGCTAAGACTCCCTTCTTCAGCAAGTGAGCTACCTCGAGGCGCAAAGCTTTGCAATCCTCGGTCCTGTGGCCGTAATCTGCATGGAATTCACAGGCAGATTATGGTCTCTTTTATCCGCCGGGGTCCTCATATCCTTGGGAACCCTTACCCCGGCAGTCCCTTTGACTACATTGACCAGCTCCGAGGTCGATATATTGAAGTTGTAATCTTGGATCCGAGGTAGATCCTTTTTTGGAGCTAAAGCTGGGCTTAAGGGATTTTTTTGGTTCGTATTGGGTTGAACCTTCCCTCCGAGCCGTTGGCTTATGTGTGAATTCGGGTATGAATTACCGAAGGATTTCCCAGCCTTTGGCTGACATGCTGCCTTGTCGAGGTATATGGCTCAAACCTCCCCTTCAGGTTGCTTCGCGACGCCTCGGCGCGGTGCGAAGATTCGCCTCGGTTTCTTTGATGGTAACCTCGGCTTTTGAATTCAGCCTCCTCCAATCTAATTTTGGAGTAAGTGCGCTTGTGCAGATCCTCCCATGTTAGGACCTGATATTGTTGGAGTTCCTTTCGCAATTCAACGGCAGCGTCAGAATTGCGAATATTGATACCTTTTTCAAATGCCATGATGGCCAAGGTATCGTCCATCCGAGGTAATTCCATGCACTCAGCGTGGAATCGCTCAAGAAATTCTTTGAGTGGCTCACCGGGCTTTTGTTTCACTTCGCATATATCCTCCTTCCTCTGGAGGATCTTTTGCGCCCCGGTGTGCGCCTTGACGAAGGCGCTAGACATTTCCTTAAAGGTGGAAATCGACCCCGCTGGCAGGCACATATACCAACGTAGAGCCCCCTTCTCCAAGGACTCGCCGAATTTTTTCAAGAACATCGACTCGAGCTCTATAGTCGTTAGGTCGTTGCTCTTCACCATTGCCATGTATTCTCTCACATGTTCTCTGGGATCGGTAGCCCCATCATATTTCTTCAAGAACATGAGTTTGTAATTCTTGGGGGTTGGGGCTGGAGCCGCTTCGGGCTTGAAGGGCAGCTCCCTGTATTGATCAATATCAAGGTCATCTTCCTCCTTTGTTATCCCCGGTACCCCCCTCGAGGCGCTTTTCCACGCGCGCCTCGATGCGAGCCTCAATTTCCCTGCTCAATTTTTCAACGTCAACCGAGGACGTTGTTTCAGTCACGGTGTGAATCGTCCCAAAGTGTGGCGTTGTAGTTGGATTGTTCCCCGAGCCCCCAGACGCGGCCCCGTTGTGAGGTCCCCCTGTTATCGCGCCCGTAGGAACGAAGAGCGGGATGCCTCCACCAGGAGCCGAAGGCTGGGTGCTGTTCGGTGCGGCACTGTTCCTCGCTTCCAACGAAGCGCGGAACTCGGCATTAATATTAGCCTGCTCATCCTGTCTATTTTGGAGAGCTCTTAACGTAGTGACAACATAAATCTGGAACTCTTCAGTTGTCATTGGTGAGACGGGCTGTTGGTTCAACGGAACGCCAGTCCGCTCATTATTGTTATCGCTATTGTCAGCCATAACGTTGTTGAATCGTACGCTTTGATGAAAAAGGACGTGAAACTTTGGAACAAAGCGTTACTGCTTATATCCCCACAGACGGTGCCAATTTGTATGGGCCTAAATCAGTTTTAGGATTATAAATTGAATTTGGATTCGAATATAAGCAAATCTTCGTATCAAAGTTGAATAAATACACGAAATAGACGTAAATGCGGAAAAATAACTGTATTTCAATATGTGATTGTGAGTACAAATTTGGGCAGAGTCTCAGTATAAATTTCTGGATCCGTACAATATAAAAGGAAATGCTATTTATAGATACAAACTGTTATCGCACGTTCCCCACTACTTCTTCATGGCCAACCCACGTCTGGAGCATTTATGAGTGGAGTTGATGGGCAAGGTAATGGGCTGAGGAAGTGGGCTGCAAAGCCGCTTGTACCGAGGGGATCCACCGAGGCGCGAATAACTGGCCTCGGTGGCAAGGCCCTGTTGCTTGACCGAGGTGGTTGTCACCGAAGCTCAGCCTACGGCTTGCCTTCGGTGATAACCTCGGTGCCTGGCTTCGGCGATTCATTGATTTGCTTCGGTTTATGACTCGCCGGTATGTGTTCGGTCGTTGTCCATTTGCATGACCAGGGCGAATCATCGCGGGTCGATTTTTACCCAATACAAGTAAGATTTAACATGGAATGTCTCACCTTATCATTCTTACTAAATATGGGAAAACCAATCTCTAATTTAGTTTTGAAATTATAATCACTTGTCCTTCCATCCAAATAACCCTATTAGGGGTGTCAAATCAGTGAATTGAACTATATTTTGACGGATTAAAGTAGATGAATTCTATCATAATCCCTCCAATGTTTGCTTGGGTAAAAAGACAGATTAAGTTGCTGTAAGCAATGGGCCATGGATAACTGGCTCACCTTAAGATCATATTTCATTGGGAATTTACAATTATATACAATTTTGAAGTATTAGTTACAAAAAATAAATAATTTTATTAATATTACAAAATAGCACAAGTTGCTACAAACAACTAGAAAAGGGTAAAACTTAGTCTACATCTCACATCCCTCCCCCCTCTACCTATTGTCCCCACTGCCACTGCCGCCACCTAGGTCTGCAGAAACAGTGCAAATATAGTTAGAATCAGTTAGATACAGTCTGAAACAGTGCAGATACAGTCTGAAACGATACTGATACAGTTAGATACAATGTAGAAACAGTATAGAAACGCAGAAAAAAATGCAAAAACAATGCAGAAATATCGAAAATAGTGCATAAATAGTTATATAAATAAAGTGGAGAAACAAAGAAGCAGTCAAGAACACCCAAGAAGTGCATAAATAGTCCAGAAATAATTAGATACAGTGCAGAACAGTGCCAAAACGCAGAAACAGTTAGATACAGTGCAAAACCAGTGTATATACAACGAGATACAGCGAGATACAACGAGATATAATAAAAGAAAAACATGAAAGCGACAACAAATCTAGTCGAAAAAATACCGATATGGTAAAAAAAATACTAGATCTGACTAGAAAACATCATAAAGTTGTTTTTAACGTAACCATACTAACTTTTTAGCTCGTGTGATTTTTTCTTTTGATGTTACTATCACTTGTGTTATTATGGCAGTTATTGGCTCATAATGGCCAATGAGATAATATAAGATTTGAATGTAAATAATGATACTTATTCTCACCGCCTGATTGAGAGAAACTAAAAATGTTAGAAGTTATACATTGAGTTCTTTTGCAAGTAAACGGGAAGGAGTCAAGGAGGAAGTTGTTTGTTTTTCTGTTTGTCATCGGTGATAGCTGTCAAAAGAATTTGATACTGCACGTCATTGAAACTCGTATGTGGATTGCAGTTAGTTTCTCGCGACGGGCATGCAATCTGCAAATTTTTATGAGCTTTAAAGTACAAATGAAAGGAGAAGTGAAATTGCGGGAAATGAAAGGAAGAAGGTAGAGTTTTGCTATTTTTTGCTTTGTTTTGTAATTAAGTTCTTCTTTCTTCTATATTGAGTAATTTTACTAAAATGTCACTATATTTTGTAAATAACTTCTTAAAAGTGTAATTTTGTGTAAAAATTCTTTTTTCATTTTGTTTCTTGGTTGGTTCTTTAATATTTCTGTACGTAATACCATATCAACTTAAGAAAAGTTTTTGCCTTTTACTGTTTTACATATCATCATTATATCATAAAATTATTTTTTATAGGTTAAGGCCCCGTTTGGGTGGGCTTATTTTAATTAGCTTAAAAGTAAAAAGTTATTTATAAGTAAATTTTAAGAAGTTAGGAAATCCTAACTTCTTACTTTTGGCTTTTTTAAAGTACAAAAGTGCTTATAAGTACTTTGTTTTTTTAGTTACCAAACACCCACTTTTTACTTAAAGGTACAAATATACTTTTAAGTAGCTTTTTAAGCTTACCCCCAAACGGGACCTAAATACCTAGCTTTATTATAAACCTTGATATACGCTTCGACTAGGCAAATAATGTGCCTTATTCAAACCTGTGTCCATGACACCAAGTATGTGGAATCATCTATAGTGGATATGTCAAGTGAACCATTCATAAAGTGACACTTGTAATTCGAAACAAAAAATTGACATGTTTAATCTCAAATCTTAATGGTCGTCATAACTTACTTAAAGGCAAGTTTTGCCCAATATAAAAGAATTCTCATGAACGGTCAAAATTTAGCAACAATTTTGACAGATAACCATAATTTAATATATCCATGAAATTTAGTGATCCGCCTGGTCCATAACAAGATTACAAACTTTGTTTGGTCCATAGATGCTTTGAAAGCAAAATGTCTTCATATGCTGAAAACCTTTTGGATGGGATGTTCTAGTCTAGACGAAAAATCGGACATTTGCATTAATGGGATATTTATAAGAGACCATCAACTTTAGTCCTGCTTGTTTCAACTTTTAGCCTCGACATCAAAATTTGGAAGCACTGTTTGGTGATCGCCATGACTTTAGCTGAAAAAAGTCCTGCCGATTTGCGTCCTTACGGATCACCATAAAAGACTATTTTGCACAAGTTCTTCCACTGAGGTTAAAATTTAAACAATAGCACTCACTAGCTAGTATACAATTTTGAAGCTTTAATTACAAAAAAAAAAATAGTAACATTATTGATATTACAAAATATAATATTATTTTTATATAGAAGTTGCTACAAACAACTAGAAAAGGGAAAAACTTAGCCCATCTCACATCCCTTCCCCTTGCCACCTCCTGCCGCCTATTGCTCCCATTGCCACCGTCGAGCTGAATCCGCCGCCGCCCAAGTCTGCAAAAATAGTGTAGAACCAGTTAGAAATAGTGTTGGTACAGTCTGAAATATCGCTAAACAGTGAAGATACAATGAGATACAATGCAGAAACAGTTCTGAAACGCCGAAATAGTACAGAAACAGTCCGATATGGTGCAAAAATGCAGAAACAGTGAAGATACAGTCAGATACGGTGCAAAAACAGCGAAGATACAGTGAGATACAATAAAATAAAAAAATAAAAAAAATACCATAAGTAAAATAAGAAGAATGATAAAAAAAAATGAAACACTAGCTACAGTGTAGATATATTAAAGTAAAAAAAAATAATAATAAGAAGAAATAAATTAACTAATACACTATTAGATACCGTCTAGAAACAACATGATACACAAAAATAAGAAGAAATAAATGAAATGATACAATATATACGATTTTGATATAGTAGATATACTACAGATATAATGTAGATATTACAGATGCAATGTTGATATGGTCGAGTTCACTGAACAAAAATGGCTAGCGGGTCAAATTCAAAGCTTAAAGTGGCTAATTTTGCAGTTCTTTTTAATTATTTTCTAACACCATTACTTTCTATAAACGAACTGAAATAATCCAAAATTCAAATAAAGAACATAAGCTTCTAATTTGAAAAGATCAAATACAGGATATGAAAATGAACTGTAATACCTTGGGAGCTCTGTATTGGAATCTCAAATAAAATTTGTATTAAATTTCAATTCTTTTCTCTTCGGTAAAAACTGTTATATATTTTTATTTTCTCCTCCCTTTCTTTTGGGCAATTGAGTTTGGTTGTGACATTTTGTTTTGGTTAGAGGAGACACTGTGAACAGTAATTATCTTAGATCAGCAAAGCAAAAAGTGATTGATTTTATGGTGTAAGTTGGGTAGGCACAACTTTTACATAAAAATTTAGCTAATTAACTCGAATCTACTGCTGCTTTCGTTAGAAGAAGCTGGGAGGAAGTGAAATTTTGGAAAAGGAGGAGGAGAAGTATAATTGGAGAAAATAGGACGAAGAAGGTACGGTTTTGCCATATTATGCTATTTTTTTCTATGTTTTATAATTAACTTCTCATTTCCTCTATGTCGGATAATTTTGCTAAAATGTTTCTGTATTTTGTAAATAACTTTCTCAAAAGTATTTTTATGTAAAAATTCCATAAATTTCAGGCAACTGGCGAATTTGCAAAAATATGACACCATAAGCAATGGTTCGCCTTTTTGCTCGCGCTAACAGATGTTTTGCAAAAATGTACCCGATAAGATTTAATGAAAAAAATATGGACGGAAACACCCATGTCAAGTTTTTAGGTCGAGGGCAAGACTTGCCTTTATATCTATTTGCTTTTCAACACTTATCCCTTCAAGTATTGGCAAAAGGCAACACTTGCCACACTTGGTCGTAAGTCTTGGCAATTGCCAAAACTTGCCCCTGCCAGTCTTTCCCTACATTCTCGTTATATAACTTGAAGTATTGGCAAAACAATACTTGTCTTTGAAGTTTTAGCAATTGCCAAGACTTACAAGATTTTTGCCTTGAAGACTTGGCTCCGGGCGAAAAAGGATATGTTGCTAAAACATTTTTTAGCGCCCGCATTTTTTGCAAAACCACTCCTTTTGACGGGCAACTAATAGTAGCTGGATCATTTGCAGAAACGGAACATGTCAACATCAGTGTTTAACTTCTAACTCCACTTATCTAACCTTTACAGAAGTAGCTTGCACCAGAATTTGGAGTTACTTCCTAGTAGGGATCACGGCAAATTACCAGGATTTAATTTTAAAAAACCCTAAAGGATTTCCGTAAAGGTTTTTATTTGCAAAGCTTTTCTGACGAGAAAGTTTAAATACTAGGCGCCTAGAAAGCCATTCTATGTAAAGACTTGTTTTGTAGCATGACACAATTGACTAAACTTCCGCGCCAATTCCCACACCTTTCTTAAAAGGAAAATCTACCATTATAGTCCCCTGTTACTGATAGGCGATACACAACATTTTTGTTTGAAATACGCAATTTATCACTTAAATATAGTTATTACTATTATCTATTTTTCATATGAATTTATCATTTAACTATAGTAAATTAATGTCCTATGGTGCAAGTATGGTAAGTTTTTTTTTTTTTTTCCGTAATTATCTCTGCCGAATAGATAGTTTTTGTGTAATAACATAAATGAGTGCCAAATTTCCACCACACTACTGCATTGCTATATATAAGAAGTTTCTGTATATTAAAAACCTTATACATTCCATTTATTTATATATATACAAGTTAGACCTCACCTCAACTCCATACTTTAGATACAACATTCATATATAGATACTTAATTATCTCAAGCACAATAATTTTTACAGAAGTTTACTTGCTTTTAGCCAAAGAAGAGTTCTTGATAACCACTATTTTGCGGTCATTCTTGCCTTTTGGAGAGTAAACAACATACTTATTGCTTGATTTTGGAGAAGGTGGCCATTGTCCACAAGCCACAGCCATGTCCCTTAGAGGTTGTATACTTTCTAAGGTTTCAATAATTGCTGGCATTTTTGGCCTATCCTTAGGGTTCAAACTAGTGCATTGTAAAGCAAGAAGGGCCAACCTCAAAATCATCACACGTAGCCTCACTATCTTCAACAACTTCTTTTCCTTTTAAAAGTTTACATGCAACAACAGGTACATCAGGACCTGCTTCTGTCATATTCAATTCCACCGAACTTTTTTCTTCCTCAGACAGAACAATTGGAACCATTTTAAATTTGTCAAAACTCTATAAAAAAAAAAAAGAATCCATGAGAAATATATTAGCACCATAGTAAAATAGAAGAATAAAACTTTTATATACAGAAATAGAAGTTTTGTCCTCATGGACTGAACTTCAATTGGTACTATTTTAAAAGTTCAGTCCATGAGAACAGATACATAGATGGAAGAGAAGTTCAGTATATAATGATAGAACTTCAGTAAGGATGAAGAAGTTCAGTACATTAGGATAGAAATTCAAGTCCCATGAGGGTAAAGAACTTGAGCAACCACACACACACACACACACACAGACACAGATATAGAAACTTACATTTACATTATGAAAATACTGATCAACCAAAGTGTTATACTGAGGATTTTTGAAACTAATAAACCTAACCATCCTTGGGAAGCCATGACCATTATATGTACAAAAGTTAGAACGAAGTGTTGGAAATAAATCCAGAAACCAAGCGCATAACATAAACGGAAATCCCAGCACATAGTAATTTACACCACTTTTGAGAGGTCTCATTGCAGAGTTAACTAGTGCTTCAAAACCCGCACTGCCCCAAGGATAAACTCTACACAGATCCTCATTGTCAATGATATCCAAGTAATGCACTTCAACCAAGCTTGTTTTTTTGTTAGAACACAAGATGATTGACTGAAAAATATAAAACTCTGCAATCTTCACTGCATCATCTTCATCAACCAGAGATGCCGGGGTCATTGATACTAAAAATTTATGAACGTCTGACACCTGAAGATTGCTTTTGCCACGAAAGTACTGCTTCAGAAGCCTCTGATCCATATTTATAGCAGGTCCATCAAACAATTCCTCACGGTTTGCAGAAAACCTCAAATCAGTGTAAACATGATATTCTTCCGGACCAAAATGGACGACATGACCAAAAATATTAAAACTTAATCTATTCGGATCACTGATCACAATACGTGACAATAATAAACAATGCAGTAACCTCATAGAAGTTTTGTACGACTGCAACTTCAGAAAGCTTCCAAACACACCATCTGAAAGCTTCTTACGCTGTGCTTTACTGAAATTTGAAATGATATGATCCAAATTGTGCTCCCCTTGCCAATATGCATTCATGTTGAACCAGCGGTCGAACGGATACACTAGATTACCTTCCATTCCAGCATCCATATTGCAAAAAGCTAACAATAAAAAAAAACTATCAGTCACACATACAAAATAAACAAAAATAAAGGTTTGAGAATACACACAGACACACGCACACACACAGAAGTTCATTCCTTGGAGACAGAAGTATAATAATAGTAGGCTGAGAGCACACACTGAGTGACAGAGGTGACAGAGTACTGTGACTCAACATTAGTTGGTGGCAAAGCCATTGAAACTGGATAAATGAAGAAGATGAAGTTTTAGCTGAAGAGAGTATTAAAGCTCTATTTACAATCATTTTCCTGTTCTACCTAAGGATGTCTCTATTCCAGTTATATATCCAGCAATTCCCTCAGTTTGTAATCAAAATAGTGAAGTACCTAGTAATATTAAGTCTGCTGCTGTTTACTCTTCTAATGTTAAGAGTTTAACCCCTGATGTAGCCTTATGGCATGTTAGATTGGGTCATTTACCTTTTAAAGCAATGCAACATATTTCCTTATCTTCCAATTGTTCTGTTATCAATTCTAATTTCCATGTTCCATTTGCCCTCTTGCAAGACAATCTAAGTTACCCTTTCTTTCTAGCTCTATTACTAGTTCACATATCCTTGAATTAATTCATATAGATACATGGGGTCCCTACAAGGATGCTACTTATAATGGTTATAAATATTTCTTAACTATAGTAGATGACTATAGTAGAGGAACTTGGACTTCTTTTATCTCAGCCAAGAGCAATGCCTTCTCAGTTCTCAAGAACTTTCTCTTAATGGTTGAAAGGCAATTTGGAACCAAAGTCAAGAAGATTAGATCAGACAATGCCCTTGAATTGCGCTCAAGTGCAATCTGTGCTGAATTCCTAGTTTCACAAGGGATTGCGCTTCAGTGAAGTTCAGTCCACACACACACACAGAGACACACACAGTATGTGTCTCACACAGTATGTGTCTCACACACACACACAGACACACACAGAGACAGAAGTTCAGTCCACAACATACAAAACACACACAAACATATACAAACACACACACACACTGAGTCACACGCATTGGGGAGGGGGGGAGGACTTCAGTCCACTAGGAATAAACATCAATCACTGGAGACAGAAGTTCAGTCCTAGTGGAACTTCAGTCCATCACACACACAAAACATAACTTCAGTCAAAATCACACACACAAACACACACACACACGCGCGCGCACACACACGGCGATCACAGAGACACGCACACACACATAACTTTAATACACACACACTTGAACCTGAATAAAAATTAACTACTAAATACGAAAAAAAAACATACAAATTTAAACTTAAATAAACGTTACTTAACTTAACAACAACATATTTCACAAAAAAATACAACAAAAAAAAATACAAAAAAGTAGTATATGAAAAGAGAGAAATGTTATACCTGCGAAAATGCAAAGATGAAGAGAGAAATGTAATTCAACGTACGTAATGCAATGCAACTAAAATTCAGTTCGTTAACTATTCTACGTTTGAAGGTGATTTTTGCATGAAGATTCAGTGAAGGGTTAAAATGCATGAAGAGAAGGGTTAGAATGAACGGTTAAAATGAAGAGAAGGGTTTTAAAAACCCCTGTCAATTCAGAAAAGATGAGGGGTAATTTGGACTTTTAAATGTGCCTCGTTTAGTGTACTGCCACAAAAGTGGCCTCTAATGTAAAGCCACTGAAAAAAGTGGCCTCAAACTAAATACCAGTGTTAAAAATGGCCTCTGGGCGAAATTTTTACAACTAATAGTAGCTGGATCATTTGCAGAAACGGAACATATCAACATCAGTGTTTAACTTCTAACTCCACTTATCTAACCTTTACAGAAGTAGCTTGCACCAGAATTTGGAGTTACTTCCTAGTAGGGATCACGGCAAATTACCAGGATTTAATTTTAAAAAGTCCTAAAGGATTTCCGTAAAGGTTATTATTTGCAAAGCTTTTCTGACGAGAAAGTTTAAATACTAGGCGCCTAGAAAGCCATTCTATGTAAAGACTTGTTTTGTAGCATGACACAATTGACTAAACTTCCGCGCCAATTTCCACACCTTTCTTAAAAGGAAAATCTACCATTATAGTCCCCTGTTACTGATAGGCGATACACAGCATTTTTGTTTGAAATACGCAATTTATCACTTAAATATAGTTATTACTATTATCTATTTTTCATATGAATTTATCATTTAACTATAGTAAATTAATGTCCTATGGTGCAAGTATGGTAAGTTTTTTTTTTTTTTTTTTTCGTAATTATCTCTGCCGAATAGATAGTTTTTGTGTAATAACATAAATGAGTGCCAAATTTCCACCACACTACTGCATTGCTATATATAAGAAGTTTCTGTATATTAAAAACCTTATACATTCCATTTATTTATATATATACAAGTTAGACCTCACCTCAACTCCATACTTTAGATACAACATTCATATATAGATACTGAATTATCTCAAGCACAATAATTTTTACAGAAGTTTACTTGCTTTTAGCCAAAGAAGAGTTCTTGATAACCACTATTTTGCGGTCATTCTTGCCTTTTGGAGAGTAAACAACATACTTATTGCTTGATTTTGGAGAAGGTGGCCATTGTCCACAAGCCACAGCCATGTCCCTTAGAGGTTGTATACTTTCTAAGGTTTCAATAATTGCTGGCATTTTTGGCCTATCCTTAGGGTTCAAACTAGTGCATTGTAAAGCAAGAAGGGCCATTTCTTTTGCTCCTTTCACTGAATATTGTCCTCCAAGTCTAGGATCAATTATGCAACGCAATCTTCTGCTACTTGTCAAGTAGGGTCTTGTCCAATCAACTAGATTTTGCTCATTCTTTGGTCTTGTTTTGTCCATTGCTCTTCTTCCGGTTAGTAGTTCTAATAAAACCACTCCAAAGCTATAGATGTCGCTTTTGGTAGTAAGATGTCCTACATTCACAAGTGGATATCAACAAAAACTACACATTAACATTTATATAAAGAGTTGACGGGGTAAAAAGTTTTTGCACTATCAGGTCATATAAAGATAATTACAAGTAGTCCTTGCAGTGGAACTAATCTCTTAGGAAAATAAGGTTGATAATATGCTACTATAAAATATTAAATTACACTGAAATTTATAAAATAAGTTTAGTGCAATGCATATATGTTAAATCTTCAATGAACAGAGGATTGAACAATCAAATGAGATGGTAAGCATCTAATACACATACCAAATACATAAAAAATTAATTTAGGACTCACGCAAGAAAATCATATAGATTATCACTGTTCACTCAATAAGAATTATGGTAAATCGGCCTCTACCTATGAACTCTTTTCTATGACTCTTGTGATTCATAAAATTAAAGTACCTGTGCTAACATATTCAGGGGCTGCATATCCATAAGTGCCCATAACTCTAGTAGTGACATGGGTGTTTGATCCTTCTGGGCCCATAGTTGCAAGTCCAAAATCTGATAATTTAGCAGTGAAGTCCTGAAAATATAGTATAGAAGGGGGGAAATAGGAAAAGCTATTAGCAAATTGAACCTTTTCTATTAGTCCAATAATAGCTGAATTAAAACTAGAAAAAGTACAACACAAAAGAAAAAAGAGAAAGAGGAAAGGTAGATTACATACAGAATCGAGCAAGATGTTGGATGTTTTGAAGTCACGATAAATAACAGGTTTCTCAGCACCATGCAAGAAAGCAAGACCTTTTGCTGCTCCTATTGCTATCTTCAATCTTGTACCCCATGGCAATGACATTGATAACCCTGCAATTTTATGCAAATTTTAAATAAAAAATAATCACTATAGAGGTCTAGCAAGTCAAAATTTGATTGGAGATGAAGGTTTATAAAAAAGTTTGTAACTATGCCTTATGATGGTCTATGTTTAATTAACTTTTCGAGTCATATAATATTGAAAAAGGTATGAAAAATAATACTAGTTTAGTTGTTAGTGCTTATTGTTTGTTTCATAAACAAGAAGAAAAAGAAACTTACTCTTAAATAGATGATTTTCGAGGCTGCCTCTAGGCATGAATTCATAAACAAGAAGGCGCTCTTCATCCTCGCAACAGTAGCCTATCAATCTTACTAAGTTTTGATGCCTTAGCTGTCCAAGAAATATTACTTCCGCCTGACAACCAAAAACACAAATAACTGTTAAATAATCAAAACATACATCACTACTAATTAATTATACAAAACCATAGTCAAAACAAAAGATTCTATGTTAATTGGTACTTTGACTTTTTAGCCAGGATGAGTGATACTAATTGTTACTATCAAGTTTGGGCCCATAAATTATAAAAACCTTGATAAAGAAATATAGGAATAACACCAATAATTTAACAGAACCCATGTGGATCCAAATAAAACTGTGAATCCAAGCTATATACTCTACAAGTCGAGGACTTCATAGTTTTTTTGTAAAGAGTTCCTATCGCTTCATCATATTTCATAATATAATTTACTGTTTTCCTTAAAGTAATACCAAAATTCAAAAGTATAATTCTAAAAGAAATCAAACATTTAATAATTTAATCAATATATTGAAGTTGCTAAGTAATTAAGAAAGAAATAATAGAACATGAAAGAGATAGTAGATGATTTTACCAGCCATTCCCTATGTCCTTGAAGTCCTTCAATATTAAGAAGCTTAACAGCAACAGCTTGAGATTTCAAACCAGGTCTCAAACTCTCATCAACATAACCTTTATGCACAGTTCCAAAACCACCTTCACCAAGCAAATAACTAGTCGAAAAATTCTGCGTTATGGCACGTAGTTCACTAAGCTGAAAATCAAACAAGTCAGGTCCAAATGATTGAGCAAGATCCTCATTAATCCTAGTTGATGATGATCTGCTCAAATCTGAAAATGACAACCTTCTAAAAGATGGCAATGGTGCTACGTTCTTTGAAAAGTCTGATCTTGATGTCTTACACCTACTAAAATTACCAAAAATTGTTTGATCTTCAACTGAACAGCAGTTTGCTGTAAAGGGTCTCCAAGGTTTTGTGTCTTTCATGTTTTGGTTGAGGAAAAAAGATGGAGAAGTTGATGAGTATTATATGAAGGAAGGTATTGAGGATTAGATTAGATATATAGTAATAGAGGTAAGATAATTGAGGGTTTATTTAATTTAATTTTGTATAGTTTAGTGTTCCTTCATTATTATCCACATTGATGTAAGGACATTCTTTCTGTAACTGCTCCAACCACTCTACTAAATAGGGTGTTTTTGTTCTAATATTTTTTTCATGGGATTTTTTTGTTGCTTGATTTGTCAACTACGTGCTTGTCTTCATGCAGAAAAGCTGTTAAACTTTGTACTTTAAAAGTTGGGGACAAATGTCACATATGCCGACTATTGGCTTTGGTTGAATCACATTGGAGAAAATTGTGTACTTTCAGGTGTGGAAAATATTTGCAGATAGTATTGGTAGTTTGGAAAAATATGATAAGAAAACTAGAGTTTGAAAGGCAAAGAAAGCAGAAATGTATAAAGACACTTAGTATAGATTATGAGAAATGCAACATGTTGTAACGCTGCAAAGTTAGTGTATACTAGTTCAAACTTTTTTGCTATGATCTGTTTATACTAGAATTATTTTGCTATCACTTTATATATTTTAGCTTGTTATAGCATGTAATTGCGATCCACCTATTATAGAATTGCATGTAATTATCTTTTACTCCCTCGGTTCCATGAAAGATGACATATTTTGACTAGGATCGAAGTTTAAGGAAAAAAAAAAATTTGTGAAACTTGTGGTCTACATAAACCATAGATATTTGTGTGATTATAAATATTAGAGGTAAAATGGAAAGTTTAAAATTAAATAATTTTCAAATTTAAAATTGTATCATTCTTTTTGGAACAAACTAGTACTAATAAGGAACTTTTTTAAATGAATGGAGTATATAACATGAACATATACAATTTTATTTACATTAGTTAACTTTTACATTATCTAATAGATATGCAGATATTAAGCACTTTGTTTTTTAGATTTACTCTTTTTTAATTTGGTTGTGAGCTATTGCCATGTTGTTTAACATACTACTCAGGTCTGAGCTCTATTCTCCATGGAATTCTTCTCTGTTTTTTGTAAATTTTTCCCCAGGCACTAATTATTTAATCAGGGAATCCAGGAATATGTCCTTGTAATGGTGAAGTGTATACATTTGTACACCTTTTCCTGATAGATATTTAACCAGTTCCTCAGAATCGGTGTGTACTGTGTAATGAATTTTCGGCGTACAATTTGGGATGATATACACTACAGTTCCAAGCATCTAAATAAATTATGCAATTTATTTAAAATCATTTAAATAAAACTATGCAATTGTTTATAACTGTGAACCTTTGTCTTTTTGTACATTTTTGTTAGCCTCAAGGTTTCACCTATTAATTTTGATGATAACAAACCAAGTTATTTAGTCAATGAACATTTACTTGTGGTTGATCTATTTTTGTGTAGGATTGCTCATGAAGAAGAATTTGGTGAAGAGAATATTATGGGAGAAAAATATTATTTCTAAGATTTGATCTTCAAGCTTAAGGGAAGAATTAATATGAGAAAAGTGATACTATAATGAAGATATTTTTTATGAGAAAGGAAGATAATACTACAATGTGGAAGAGGTATTTTCCAAGACAAGAACGGTGATTGATTAGCTCTTATGGAAAGCAATTTAACTGGTCAAGGAAAGGAAATACGAGAATATTGTGATTCAAGGAAGTTGTCCCAATGAAATATCGTCAACAAGGAAAGGAACGGCTATGGCGAAGCAAGAAACGAAGAAGGAAACTATGGCTCACCTTATAGAGAATATTTGAGTAAAGAAGCTACACACATGGAAAGAAGTTACTGGTAGATCTCTATTGCATTAAATCAAGGAAGAAGATTCTTGAAGAAGTGATATTATATTTGTAAATAGAAAGAAGATCATCTTCCCTTTAATTACGGAAGGTTGTGAATCAATTATTTTAAGCAGCAAGATACAAGGTGCACTAAATGGAAAAAGACCTCTCGAGGAGGATATGCTGCTACAATTATCAAGTGAATGCTATACTATTCAAGTCAGAAGCTCAGCATTAATATCAAGCAACGGTCAAGGCTTTGGAATTTAAGGAAATAAGAAAATTAGCTCTTACTTTATTCTCAAAGTGATCTCAATATTTTTGAGGATCAATTCTCTTGGGTTGATTATCTCTAATCACATTATAGGCATATCTCAATTAGTGCCACTATGGAAATAATATCAAGGAGCAAATCATCAAGTACAAGGAAGTCTCAACAACTAGTTCAAGACTCTCAACTATAAATTCAAGAAATCACAAGTGGAGAAGACACGCTTCTATTGACATTCTACATTCTCTCTTAGCTTTTACTTATTACAATTCACTGTATTCTTGAGAGTCTACTAGTGTACGAAAAGAAAAGAAAGAGAGTTAGGGTAGAGGTAATAGTTGTGTCAAGAAGTTGGTCTGATTAGCTATAAATCAGACAAGTCCGTTGTTGGTGAGCGTGTTGGAAAAACCATCAGGGAAAGACGTTTTTGGTTAGCGATAAACCATCACTGCGTTGTTGGTGAGCGTGTCAAAACCAACCTTGTAGATCGTTGGTGGTGAACGAGGAAAACCACAAACCTTGTAACCAAGATCAAAGAGCTAAAGAGATAACTCCTTTGCAACCCAAGGGGACTGGATTAGGATACCACATTGGTTCCGAACCAGTATAAAATATCGCTGTGTCAATTTTATATTCTGTACTTTAATTACTGCACAGTTTATTGCGTATCTTTATTCTGCTACAGTATTAGTTGACTGTCTTGGTAAAGCAGTCGACTGAGGAATTTTTAGAAAAGATACAATTCACCCCCCCTCTTGTATTTTCAATTGGTATCAGAGCCACGTCTCACATCTTTATTTTGCCTAACAGCAAGTGAGTAAAGATCCATGGCAGATTATCAAATCACGGGGGAGATCATTCAAGAAGGATATTCATCCATTAGGCCGCCATACTTCAATGGACAACGATACGGCTATTGGAAATCGAGAATGAGAATTTATGTGCAATCTATTAACTATCAAGCTTGGCTAGTCATCCAGGATGGACCACTACCTATTCCAAATGGTGGAGGAAAGAAATCTAAAGGTACCAAATCCAATTCTACAACTAGGTACTCGAAGGAACAACTTGATGTTATGCAAACTAATGCTAGAGCAATTAATTTGCTCTATTGTGCTATGAGTGGAGAAGAGTATGACAAGATCTCAAGTTGTAAAACTGCAAAAGAGATATGGGATAAGTTGGAAACGACTTATGAAGGGACTTACAATGAAAATGAGGAGAATGCAGTCAAGTCAACTTTTGACAAATCTGGAGATAAAAGCGATCAAGAACCGGCTAACATTTGTTTCATGGCCAATAATGAAACTAGTGAGACAAGTTCTTTTAAATGTGATAATTGTCTCGAGCTTCAAGAAGACTTAGACAATGTTCTAGATGATGTAGAAAAACTTTTCAAAGAACTCAAGAAGATGAAAAGAGAAAAGAAAGACTTGGATATTCGGCTTGAAAAATTTCAGAATGAAAATAAGTTACTTCAAGAAGAGGAGAAAGAGAAGACCATTCGCCTTGAAGGGTATCAAATTGAAAATAAATTACTTCTAGAAGAAAAGAAAGATTTGGAAACTTATCTTCAAGGATATGAGAGTGAAAGTGTCTTACTTCATGAAGAAAATTCTGAGCTACGCAAACAAATCAACAAATTGCAAAAATCCTCTAGCCAGTACCGTATTCGATCAGATAAGTCGACTCAGTTCCATAACAGCTCCAAGTCAACTAAGAAGGGATCTACTAGCAGACACCTCACAACAGATAAGTCGACTCAAAACTATCTCAAGTGGACTAACTCAGCATCCACAGGTAAACACTCTGCCTCTTATATTACATGTTATTATTGTGGTAATTCTAGACATAAAGCATATACATGCAATTATTCTAGAGATCATATAAGATCGAAATGTGTTTGGAGACCCAAACAAATACATGCACCATCCCCTACACATGTTACTAACCATGAAGGACCCAAAGAGAATTGGGTACCAAAAACAAACTAATATGTTTTGTAGGAACTCCTTGAGTCCAGCCTTAAAGAAAATAAATGGTAAGTGCATAGAGGCTGATCAAGGTCATTCAAGTTCTTCCAACTGTACTGAAAATGGACATCTCAATTGGTTTAAGTACAGTCGACTAACCTGGTTTGAGTCGACTCTCTGCTCTTTATTAGTAATCTGATTGAAATGAAAAGGTCAATATCCATATTATAGATGCTTTATATATGAATATTATGTCTTGCATATTTAACATGAAACATGTCATATTAGTTAAGCAAGCATGCCAAATTCTTTTTATAACACACGCTTGATTCATAATTTTGTGCTTAAGATAATTGTTGAATTGAATCAATTGTGATACATAATTCCTTGGTTAGAATATTAATGTCTTATTCAAGTACAAGAAAGTTATTTTTTATAAGGGCATTCGACACACAATACATTTGGCTATATTAAAGATGCGAATGTTGGAAAAGAAAATGTATGTGTTTTGACTATCCAGGCCTTACTTAAATTATATGTTTGATCAATTTATGTAATACATCTGAGGTCATTGAGGTAAGTTTAAAGATTATCTATTTTGAGCCCTTGATATTTTTCTTATGTTCCTCTTGGCTCAAAAATGAAATATGTGAGGTATTGCTCTTTACTATATTTGACTCACTAACATTTTTTGATAACCATATGTTTAATACTCTGTGTTAAAAGTCTTGTTATTACCATTTGCTTCATAATATAATTATCTCTGAATCTATCGTGGAGAATTATTCACATGTGATATAGAAAGGCAGGAAAATCAGTTTCCTCCTCTTTGCCGCATAAACGTATTCTCCATCATGGTAAGGACAATATTGGTAAGATTCAAATTTTTTACTTACACTTCCTTAATTCTTTTCAGTATGTTAGTTGAATAGAAACCTATGGATACTATTTTTTTCTAATATTATCTTGAGCAAAAGTGTAAATTGAAGTTGAAGGGCACAAGTTAGACACCAAGCAATAAAATGATATTTGTGCAAATTGAAATGGAGAATCCATAAAGGAGTATTAAGTAGTGTATCATACACTTCTTCATTCTCGGAAGAACTGAAAAGAAATTGCTAAAGACCAGGTACGGGGATTTATTATCAAGTCAACTATACTACAATCTTGAGTATTCAGATTCGAGCTTGAAGAAAGGGTAAGGTTGTGAGAAACATGGGTAGACTTGTAGCCCAAGGTTTCACACAACAAGAAAGTTCTTTTCTCTTTTATAAAATTACTCTTGTTAATATTTGTAAAGCTTATTGCATTCTTGATATTACTAATGAAAATTGATTGAAGAATTTATTAAGCTTTTTTGAGATGATCAATTTCGAGATGAGGATGATGAAGAATTAGCCCCCTTTTTCAAGTTCCATACAAGCCTTGCAGATGCTAAAGGTGGATTATTTCTCCGTGAAAAGTTGGTGTGGATGAACTTCAATGGAATATCACCAGAGTCAACAACTCACTCTATGCCATTAGATGAAGGGTAATATGTATGTTCCCCTTAGGTAAGAAAAATTCACCATGCGAATGTTTTTTTTTTTCACATTGAGGAAAATACTTGGTATGGAAATGGTGGATAAGGTATATCCTTTCATGGTGAAAATTAATACATACTATTCAATTGACTTTTATATGCTTACCTCATTCTATGTGCCTTCTAGCATATGGAAGTACTAGTCTCTCGATAAATTGGTCATTTGATTCTAAATGCTCGTCTATGTCATATGTGCTTAAATGGCTAGAAATGTTTTGATTGATCAGACATGTCTCAAAGTTTCTCATTTAAGTCAAGCTTTACCTATATATTTTCTCACCTACTCGAGTTGTAGAAGCATATGTTCTCAATGATTTTTTTTTTAATTTTATTCTCAAATGATGATATTCTGTTATTCTTAGTTGATTTATATGTCCAAGATGAATCTCTTGCCTATGAAGTATGATCCTTAGTTGCTTATGAATTATGATCCTTAGTAAGATGTAGGGATACTTTCAGTTTGTGGATCTGTTACATGTTTGGGATTTGAATATAAGTTAATGCTTCGAGTTATGAGTCCATATAGATCTATAATAGAAGTTTCCAATTGACTGTATCGTATCTGTCTATTACAAGTTCTGTAGTTGACTACACTTCATATTCCACCTTTTTGATAATGACAAAAGGGAATGATAGTTTCCTGTACAAGACATTTGCTTTGGTAGCACTTTAAGACAGGATATAAGGAGAAAGCATGAAGTAAGGGGGAGCATCTACCTAATGTCGTATATAGCTCCAAGAATTGAAGAGCACACACTCAGGGGGAGCTCACTAATTCAGGGAAGTCCACATCCTTCTTATAATCCTTGATTTATTTGTTTTATTAAATTAGAAGGTCTTGATAATCTAGTTAAATTGCATTGCATTGTTAAATTTTAATGGGTATATGGTATTTTTGGTACTTGGTATATGGTATTTTAATTGGTTTTGGTACTAGAATAATTGCCAAAGGCTGCCTACCTTTTTGATAATGTCAAAGGGGGAGAAAACAGTGTGTACAAAACCATGGATAAGATGCATAGGTTAAGGAGGAGCTCTCACTTAATGTACTTCAAGGAAGTAACCTATCTATCTTCATTAAGTAACCTATCTATCTTCATTGATTATAATTACATGTTTTGTACACGGTGGTTTGTCATCATCAAAAAGGGGGAGATTGTTAGCCTCAAGGTTTCACCTATTAATTTTGATGATAACAAACCAAGTTATTTAGTCAATGAACATTTACTTGTGGTTAATCTATTTTTGTGTAGGATTGCTCATGAAGAAGAATTTGGTGAAGAGAATATTATGGGAGAAAAATATTATTTCTAAGATTTGATCTTCAAGCTTAAGGGAAGAATTAATATGAGAAAAGTGATACTATAATTAAGATATTTTTTATGAGAAAGGAAGATAATACTACAATGTGGAAGAGGTATTTTCCAAGACAAGAACGGTGATTGATTAGCTCTTATGGAAAGCAATTTAACTGGTCAAGGAAAGGAAATACGAGAATATTGTGATTCAAGGAAGTTGTCCGAATGAAATATCGCCAACAAGGAAAGGAACGGCTATGGCGAAGCAAGAAACGAAGAAGGAAACTATGGCTCACCTTATAGAGAATATTTGAGTAAAGAAGCTACACACATGGAAAGAAGTTACTGGTAGATCTCTATTGCATTAAATCAAGGAAGAAGATTCTTGAAGAAGTGATATTATATTTGTAAATAGAAAGAAGATCATCTTCCCTTTAATTACGGAAGGTTGTGAATCAATTATTTTAAGCAGCAAGATACAAGGTGCACTAAATGGAAAAAGACCTCTCGAGGAGGATATGCTGCTACAATTATCAAGTGAATGCTATACTATTCAAGTCAGAAGCTCAGCATTAATATCAAGCAACGGTCAAGGCTTTGGAATTTAAGGAAATAAGAAAATTAGCTCTTACTTTATTCTCAAAGTGATCTCAATATTTTTGAGGATCAATTCTCTTGGGTTGATTATCTCTAATCACATTATAGGCATATCTCAATTAGTGCCACTATGGAAATAATATCAAGGAGCAAATCATCAAGTACAAGGAAGTCTCAACAACTAGTTCAAGACTCTCAACTATAAATTCAAGAAATCACAAGTGGAGAAGACACGCTTCTATTGACAATCTACATTCTCTCTTAGCTTTTACTTATTACAATTCACTGTATTCTTGAGAGTCTACTAGTGTACGAAAAGAAAAGAAAGAGAGTTAGGGTAGATGTAATAGTTGTGTCAAGAAGTTGGTCTGATTAGCTATAAATCAGACAAGTCCGTTGTTGGTGAGCGTGTTGGAAAAACCATCAGGGAAAGACGTTTTTGGTTAGCGATAAACCATCACTGCGTTGTTGGTGAGCGTGTCAAAACCAACCTTGTAGATCGTTGGTGGTGAACGAGGAAAACCACAAACCTTGTAACCAAGATCAAAGAGCTAAAGAGATAACTCCTTTGCAACCCAAGGGGACTGGATTAGGATACCACATTGGTTCCGAACCAGTATAAAATATCGCTGTGTCAATTTTATATTCTGCACTTTAATTACTGCACAGTTTATTGTGTATCTTTATTCTGCTACAGTATTAGTTGACTGTCTCGGTAAAGCAGTCGACTGAGGAATTTTTAGAAAAGATATAATTCACCCCCCTCTTGTATTTTCAATTTTTTCGTATTACATTTGAAACAACTTGCATACAAAGGACCCCAGGTTCTTAAACAAAAGAAGAAGGAAATATTTGAGATCAAAGTAACCAAATTTGGCAATTGCTTCACATATACAACAAATATCAAGGAGTAGTTACAAGAATGAGGTGAAGAGTGACGTTCGTTAGAAACATTTTTTCTGCTCCACTACAACCACCTTACTTTGGATGCTATACTTTTTCATTCCAAATATGTCACATTCATATTACTCCATTTATATACACAATAGAGATATGAGAATTTCTGGGTCCATAGGCATAGGGTGACCAAATTTTAGATGTAGCTTGGAGTCAGCACTCTATGACCAAAGTTGGTGAGATATTTTGCCCGTACATACTTGAGGTCAAGTAATTAACAGGAAGAATATCCCTTAGCTATTATAGTCATACGTGAGGAATCCAAAACATTTCAATAATGCACGAGTGAAGCGACTCAATTAGTCATTAATTATAAAAACTCCTTTGGAGCACCATACATAATTAATGAGGGACAAGTGTACCTTTAATAAACCCCCCCCCCAACCCACCCAACACACACAACATATACTATAACCCGATTATAGAGACTACACATGAATTTTTGACGATGTTCAATTTCTGTCCTTCTGTTTTTAATTAGAAGATTGAAGAATGGGTACATAGAAAGTAGGCTAAAGATCGGATCTGAAGTGGAGAGAGAGACAGTAAGCTGAAAATATTGAATAGCGAGCTTGGAGAATAGAAAGCAAATAGGCCCACCAGGCTACGTAGTAAGACTGAAGCATAATTAATGGCTCAACTGTTGAGAGTTGAGAGAGAGCTAGATGGAGAGACAAGGGCCTAAAGCGAATGCATAGTACGTAAGTGTCAAATATAATTAGCAAAGTTAGGCTCTGATACATGCCATGTGAAAGAACCACAATCCTTAAGGCAATAGCTAGAATGATTATTTGGACATTATAGAGCTCTTTGAAAATAAAGCATCGGATAAGAGACAATGCAAGTATATACTCTACGTCTAATTATATGCGAGAAATTTTATTTAGTGTTTCACACGCCATATCATATTTGTGTGAGACATGTCTTTAATTGACAAATAGATAATTTTTAGGTCCCAGTTGCCGTGCAATCAAAGCCAAATTAAGAAATACTAATACTAATCTTTCTCTCTCCTCAGCTAATGCTTTACCAAACGCCCCTTACTCTTTTCTCTCCTTCTATGTTCATACTTCAGTCTTCCTCCATCAACCCTCTTTACAATCTAATAATACTAATTTCTCCATTTTTCCATCGTAACCGGGGCAACGCCCTATTTTTCATTTGTTTGTTCTCTATTTTTCTACATTTAATTAATCATTACCAACAACTTATCTTTCTCTTTGTTCTTTATTTATTTCTCTTTTTTTTTTACTCTCTTAATGCTCATTTTTTTATTTCATGATAAGATCTAAAATAATTTTTGTATTTCAAAGTTTAATTGTGGAGAATAATTTTTAAAGATATTAGTTAATCTATTTATTTAGTTTAGCAATTTTTGAATCCACCTTTTTGTAATTAATTCCATGTATTTTTATAAAAATACAATTGAATAAAATAAGGGAAGAATTATTTAAGAAGAAAATGAAAAAGTATTCATGGCAGTCAGATGAACGTTGAAGAAGATGAATGAAGACCAAGGGGCTGTTTGGAAGAGGAGAAAATAATTACCAAAATTTAGCTTAGATTATGTAGAAAAAGGAAAAAGTTCTAAAAATGAAAAGCTTAGCATTAATTGCTTGCAAGTGAGACAAAAAATTATCCACTTATCAATTAAAGACGTGTCTCACACAAATATAATGTGGCGTGTGAGACACTAAATAAAATTTCTCATTATATGCAATTGGAATTATTTCAAAATTAATTTAATACTATTATATAAAAGGAAGTTCCACCAGCTTGGGTCGTGTCCTGCCTTTGGTTGGCACCACAAATTGAATAAAATAGCCACTTTTAGGGTTACAGTTGAAGACTTGCCAATTTTTGCATAGCTTATCTCCATGAGTAGTCACCATAACGGTTATTAATTGAAAATGTAGCCACTCCTTGCAACAAACCAAGTACCACTTCAGAGCTATAAATTAAATGATAATCAATTTTGCAAAATCAATTTGCCACTTATGGTTATTAGATTAAAACATAACCAATTTATGTGTTGGAATTTATGAATTTTTAAGTAGTTTAACTTTGAACTTCAAAAATAATTCTAGAATTTACAGTGTTGTAAGTGAAACTCCGAGATAGTGTTTGCACGACTTCCCAATCAAAGAGCCACTTTTACCACTATTAATTATGATCGGATTTTACACAATATTTGAAAAAGTAGCCACTCAAACCAATTGCTTAAACAATAAATAGCTGGTGAATAATTAAGATAGAGCACATCCAAAATAGATAACAACCAAATTATATATTGAACTGGGTATATGCTAGCACAAGCTATCGTGGCTAGTATATCAATATACAGGGTAAATTGCAAAACTATGACACCATATGCAGTGGTTTGCCTTATTGACATCGTTTAAAGTGGTTTTGCAAGAATGACCTCCACTAAATATAATGAATAAATTCCGGACGCAAATACCTTTACAAAATCTTTTAATGATGCCCGCATCCCGCCATCCCTTTCTTGTAAGTGCTTAGGCAGCACTTGACAACACTTCACTTTGATCCCCCCTACATAGGCAACACTTGCCCTTTAATCTCTTCTCACATTCTCCCAGATAACTTGAAGTGTTGCCTGAGCAGTACCCTTTTTATCTCTTCGCAGGCAACACTTACCTTTTTATATTTCTTGAAGAGGCATCACTTGTCGATTCATAACTTGAAGTGTTGCCTCCGAGGCCGTTTTGCTAAACGTTCTTAAGTGGGACAAAAATACATAACCAAGGATAAGGGGTACATGTGGTGAATTTTTTTTTTGCAATATATATATATATTGGGTGTGCAAACAAAGTTTCACATTTTGGAAAGCAAAAAAAAAAAATTAATAATATATATATATATATATATATATATATATATAGACACACACACACACTCTTAATGGAGTGAGGCTTTTTTAGAAAAATCATCTAGGCTTGACCCAAAGCGGATAATGTCACACCATTTAAGAGTATTTTGGAGCTGTTTTGACTCAACAACTAATATTAGACCCAATGGTTAAATGAAACGAGTATGGAGATGCAGTGGCGGACCCAAGATTTTCATCAAGTGGGTTCAACATCTGAAGAAATAAATACATGAAGAAGTCAACAAAAAGAAGCTATTAAATCAAGAAACTACATAATTACATTATTACAACGGCATTCTACGAGTTGTCATTTTTTGAAACGTATTCATAATACCCTCATCAGAAACACTGTTGAATATTTTTCTCTCTATATAAGGCACCATACAACAGCTCAAGAAATCATCATCCATTCGGTTTCGCAATTCACTTTTGATCAACTTCATTGCTGAAAATTCTCTTTCAACTGTAGCAGTGGCAACTGGTAGGAGCAAACAGGGACGAAACTACCTTAGGGGTAGGGGAGTCACGGGACACTGCTTTATCAAAATTTTTACCGAGTGTATATATACATAAATGAAAAAACTACAATATATTGCTATAAAAATGAAGTGTGACACTGCTTGAACTAAAGGGTCTTGGTGATGCAGTGGTTGGGAGTGTAGCTATCTCGCTTTTTTATGAATCTTTTAGTATTCGATTAAAAAAATTTGGTGTTAGTGAGGATCGATCCTTAGATCTTCAACAAATTTAAGAGGTGTAAAACCACTTATGCTAGGTGCAATCTTTTGCTAAATATAACAGTAAAATGTCCAAGTATAAAATAAGAGTACTACGCTTAAAATAAAATCCTTGACTTTAAAAGTTAATTGGGATCTTCAAAAAAAATTTCTAGATCTGTTGTCTCTATATGGAAGTGACAGCGCTGGCAAAAAATCCTGCATACGCCACTGGGAGCAAAGCAAATTTTTCAAGGCAAAATATCAACGGATAAGTTAAATGCTTCTTTGTCTTTACTAACATTTCAGAAAGATCACCTAGTCCCTTTAGATTGCAGAACCCTATATCAATATCACGGACATCAATAATATAAGTCTCCAACTGATTCTTTAGACAATCCATAATATTTTCATCAAAATCATCAAGATATAGTTCAGTCATTCTTAGTATCTTCTTGATGTCAAAACTGAAAAAGGAGTCAATTGGATTCAAACAACCTACTCCAATAAGCAAATCTGTTGCCACCTCATTGAAACGGTCATTGAGTTCTTGAAGTTGTCAGTCAATAATCTTACAAAATACATCAAAGCGATAGTGATGTAAAATAGAAATATCAGGAACTTTACCTGGAATTTTACGTCGAGACCTTCCATAATTAACATAGAGCTCATCAAAATTTGGTATTGAAATATCATTGTTGACACAAAATGCAGACACCTTTTTAAGAAATGAATCCCATTTATTATCCCTTAACCATTGCAACCGTCTTTTCACCGCTTCAACAAGTATAACACCATTTGCAATATCCTGCTCCTTATTTTATAAGGATGCATTAAGCTCATTTGTTATCTCCAGGACATCTCTCATTCAGTGTAACATGAAAGCAACCTCAAATGTTTGAATTTTTTCAATATATCCTGTTGTCTTTGCTCTTTCCTCTAAAGATCGACCATCATCAACAATAATATCAAGAACATCAATAATAGTGTCAAAAATACTAATGAAGTTCTTAAAAGATTTGTAATGTGATCCCCAACGAGTGTCCGCAACTCTAGCAATACCAAGTTCTTGATTCAAGCCCTTACCAGTTTCAAGTTCACCCATATCTAATGCTATTTGAAGTTTTTCTGCTTGAGATTTTCGAAGATCGCCCATTCGTTTGAAAGAACCCCCAACTACATTCAAGACTTCAGAAATAAACACTACAAGCTTTCCCACTTCAAGACGCTTTTTAGAAACTGCAACTAGAGTCAGTTGAAGTTGGTGGGCAAAACAATGAACGGAATGAGCATATCTACTTTCTTTTTTAATCAAAGTTTTAACACCACTTATATCTCCTTGCATATTGCTTGCTCCGTCATAACATTGTCCACGTATATAAGATAAACTCATAAATTGTAGAGCTAGGTAATCAGCAATAGCTTCTTTTAAACATAAAGCAATAGTATCATGAACATGAACGATCCCAATAAATCGTTCTACCACAGTCTACAGATCCTAATTTGTTAACTTATCGCACTGACTATTGTCATTTATTCTTTGCGTGAGATACCACAAGATTCATCGACTAGCAATACAAAATAGTCACTATTTAGATCTTCTTTAATAGCTTTAATTATTTCAATTTTACAAGCCTTGACAATATCTTTTTGAATTTTATGAGAAGTCATCTGATCATTTTTTGGAGCATTTTCCAACACAGAATCACGGATTTTATCACACCGCTTGGCATACCATGAAAGGATTTCAAGAAAGTTACCTTTATTTAATGATGATTCATCTTCACGATATCCACGGAATGAAAATCCTTGAGTCAAAAGGAGCCTCACCACATTAACTGAAGCACTTAAGCGAATTCGGTACTCAAGCTTAGTTTGACTAGATTGCTTAACAAATGCAGTTTGAATTGACTGTTCTTGTCGCATTAGATCTTCATACTTTTTTTGCCTGGTTGTGGATACTATTTTGCCCTCCAACATGCACTTTTAGTCTGTCCTTTTTGTTCCAACTCTTAAACCTTGTGCTAGGAAATGCTTCACCTCCACCTTGATGATTGCTTTCATCTTGAAATAAATAACAATACAAACAATAAGCTGCATCTTCTATCATACTGTACTCCAACCAATCGTGATATTGATCAAACTATTTAGTATTAAAACAACGCAGGAATCTAGAAAAATCAGTTTGAGGAAAGTTATGCTTTCGAGGTTGATAAGGACCTTTTTAGAGGTATGTTCTTCTAATCTTATCACGATCATTTGGATGATAGCTATTTATAGGTATTCTTTCCTTCAGGTCAGCCTTTAAAGAATTCAAGTCTATATTTCGCCTTTGTTTTTTAGCAGAATGGGTATTTTCTTCTGATTGGTTCAAATTTTCGTTCATCCGGAGAGCATTTTGAGCGGATGAACTTGATTGTGGCAACTTGGAAGATACATGTTGGAAAAACCTCTTCATTGAGCTTTGAAACTGTATTGCCAAATTAAAATTTTAGTTAGCAAAAAGACAAGTTAAGTCTTAAGAATGACAATCAATTTCTCACTGGAATGGTATTTGTCAAGGAGACAATATTATAAAATCCTAAACATATTTACTAATGATGGTACTAATCTCAAACTTGAAACGTAATTTACTATGAAATACCCAAGATCAATTGTAATCACCATCCATACTTAAATTGAAAAAAAATCACATCAAGCTATACTAATATTTTTATATGCAAAGGATAATTGAGCAAAAAAAAAAAACCTGTTAATAGCGAGAAAGTCGATGATCATAGAGAAGCAACAATGGGTAATGAAAATTTGGAGCACTGGCAACAGGTGGTGGTAATTGATGTTCAATTTTTCAATTTGTAATTGTTAAAGTGAAAATAAAAGAAGAGGCTGAAATAAAGAAGAGGCAGAAAATAGGGAAAGACAAAACATTAGAAAGAGACAAAAGGGTTTTTGGGGATTGGTAGTTCTTTTTTCTAATTTAGATTTCAGTAATTAATTAAAGAAAAATTAAAATAATGAAGTCAACTTAATTATTTTAAGTTCACGTGAGTTTGGGACCTGTGGAGTTTCGAACTCGAGACCACTTGGAAAAATTCAGCATTCTTTACCACTATGTTGTGTGCGCTCTTTGAACCAAGTGGGTTCAAAATTTCGCTTTGTATGTATGTTTTTCAAAGACAGTCCAAATATACCTATATACACAATATTATTTTTCGACGAAAGTGGGATCATGTGAACCCACTTGCACTCAAGTGGGTCCGCCCCTGTGGAGATGGCGAATGGCGTGGGCTTAGCTGTTACCCGTTACAGGCTGGTTTAATGTGTTTGCCTTTAACTTGAAGATTGGCTTGGTTAATTGTCTTGGCTTGCGAGCCAGTTTACTATGTTTACCGGTAACTTCAAAGTCGCACAAGAAGAAGCCTTGGGGCTTGGTGGCCATAAATACTCAGTTGGCGTGGGTGGCACACAATGAATTTTCGGATAAGCCTAGCCTTGGTGATGGATCATGTGGATCTTAATTAGTTCTAGGGGGAGATTAATGGGTGTCGGAATAAAGTCCACATTGAACGTTGGTAAGAAAATAAATTTAAACTATATATATAAGATGTAGTAATACTTTTAATAGTGTGAGACCTACCAAGAAAATCGTGCAAATTTTTTTCAAAATGGATAATATTACACTATATCAACAGTAATTTTTCAAGTTATTTTGGCCCAATATTATAGAGAAATGAAGGAAATCTTTTCCCAAGAAAAGAAAGAGGTTGACTCACTCGCTTGGCGAACTCATAGGTCAGTAGCTCCCATTAAAGCTAAAGCTCTTGTTGGGTTCCCTGCATACAAAAAGAAAAAAGACATCTCTCCCCTCCCTTCATCAGCATTCAAAATCTCATTAAGAGAAGTAACGTAGAAAAGAGGACATGAAAAATGGCTTAGATTGTAAGAGCAGGTGTAAGCTTATAGGCGGTAGCTAAGAAGTTCTTTCTTGCACTATGCTTAATACATGAAATTCGAGCAGTGATCCACTAACAGACACATGTCAAAAGCAATTGACTAAAGGCATCTCCAATTGGTGGCGTTGGGAGATCTTGCCCTCCAGAAGTCTTCGTCCCCGCTGATGGTGTTATTTATTCTAAAATTCTTCAAATTCATTTACTCTGCGGTAATCCCTTACGAGTCTCACGACTCTTTGGTCGCCGAAAAGTATCCTTTAGCCTTGGTTTGTGATATCACCTTTGATTTCTTTAATCCAGGATTACTTGGTTTCTGTCGCACAACCTAGAGACAGCAGATTTCTATAGAGTCCTGCCTATGCTGCATGTATATAATTGGAAGCCGTATGATGCATAAGTTTTATTAAGGCCTGTTTCTCTTAAATAAATTATTCTCTGTACATACCACTCATGTGGTATTTGGACCATCCACCGAAGGTGTTTTAGCGTTTTTAAATTTATCCACAAAAAATATTCTCCATACATGAAAAAAGATTTCCCTGAGCTAATTAAATTTTATATCTTCGTCTAGAATTATTTTTTAAAAACTTTTAGGTGTCTGGCTACACATACGAGGAGAAAACTTTTACTAGCAGTTGATACGAGGATGGTGCATGAGTTAGGTAATTTCGTAATGATTTTCGAAAGTGAAGGTTACAATAATATTGTTTGCATGTTGATTGAAAGTCATGCGCGGGGCAGAGTTAAATTAAAGAAAAGGAATCTAATTTAATCCCATGCGTTTGAGAAATTACACTTACATATAAAGGAAAAACAATTTTTTTAATTAGACTTACATTATTAAATCCTTCTATCAAAAGGTAAAATGTTAATCAAGTGGTAAAGTAGTTCAAAAATGCTTCAAATCATTAGATCAAATATCTTATATGACAATTTTAGCATTTTTTTTAATTTGCTTGTATAATTTCTTAGCTCCGCCCTAACACGAACTTGATTATATATTATTATAGCGTGGTTGTCATTGACAACATGAGATGTCAAGGTAAGCACGTAGGGAAAAAAAAAATGTAAAGCTTCTTATCATATGACCTTTCGAACTAGTTACCGGCTTCCAAAATAATGCAAAAAGTAACTACGATACAGTGCTAAGTTTCATTGTGATTCATTCCATTTTAATTTCACTAATCGTCAATCGATGTATGCATTAAGTTATACCATACATAAAGCACATTATTAATAGCTTTTACTATGCTATTTATTTTAGAGTTATTGAGTAACATTCATTCATTTAATTTGGAGAATTATGTGGGTTTTACACCCCAACATACAAACTTGCCCAACAATATTTAGCATACGTCCTCAACGTTGAGCCTTATGTTTTTCAATACCTTTCCTCAAATCACCCGAAACTTTGTACTACGTCTTGCCCTTGAACTTGTCCCAAAAATACTTTAAAGAAATTTTCCTCTTCCGCCTGCTTCTATCTTCCTTCCCTTCAAAGATCCATTCGTTTTCAATATATCCTTCCTAGCTTCAAGTTTACTTATTATACGTTTAAATTGGATATATTCATAAAGGTGACGACTGACATGCCCATATTATCAAAACAAAGTATCCATATTTTAAGCACTCGTATAGCAACAACCTAAAGGATAATGGCATTACCAAATCATGAATTGAATTGTTCCATCATGAAACTTAACATAACATGATCATATCTAATATCAAAAAGAACGACAAACTATTTGTTATATCCATTTAAAAGAAAACTTGAAGATATTTAATTTGAAAGTCTAATTTAAACTCTTTAGAAAAATGAAACTATGGCTTCATACGTTACATGAATAGCTTCACTTTGTGCCTTCTTCAATTTCTTCTACTTTCTCCTTCCTCGAGCTTTCTTGTTCTTTCTTTGGAAAATTGGAATTTTCAGCATAAATATTTCCATCCATTCCCCAATCTCCATAGTAGATAAATCCGGAAATCTTGGATTTTTTTCGTTCATCACTCTTTCTCTTCTTCCGTTGTTGCCAGAAACAACATGCTATTCTTGGTGAGGATGGTGAATCCATGAGGAAAGAAAAACTATAAAATAATAAATCAAATCTTACAAAATAATTGAGGACTTATGAGCAGAAAATACTTTATATTGGTGTGTGTTCAATGTGAACTATTATAATCAACTTTGCTTTTATTTTTGTGAGATTTGGATTTTGTAATCTTGCAGCATCTGTCATCTGGATTTTCTTTTCACATCCTATATATTGAATTTATTTATTTCTCTTTTCCCCTTTTTAAAAACTTTAGAGTGAAATTTTGGCCTCATAGCCTGTTTACTCCGCGCTAAATGAAAGCTAGCCAGCGATGCAAAACTCTTTGAAGATTAATCAGATCTCGAAAAATAAAATTTTTTAGATCTCAGTATTTTATATTGGTGTCACTTAAATATGAATCCCAGTAAAAAATACTGAGACTTTGAACATAATTCAAAAGTCCCAGTAAAAGATACTAAGACTTTTAATATGAACATCCGAGATAAATGTGAATCCCTTAAATATGAATCTCTTAAATATGAATCCCAATAAAATATAATAGAACTTTTAATATGAAGCTCCGGGATAAATGTGAAAGTTTAAAAGTCCCAGTAAAAAATAATGTGGCTAGTCTGGGTGTTGCCAATGCCAATAAATTGTAAGTATGCGCATGGTAATTTAGCTATTTCTCAATTAATTTTGAAACAGTACATAAAACTCACTTAAAACGCTCAAAATTGGCTAGTTACCAATATTTCACAACTTCAGTTGATACTCCTTTCAAGGATTTACAGATATAGGTAACTTCAGCTCCAAGGATCAACTTATGGCCTCCCTAAAATGCGTTTAACTATTAGCCTTGTTGCCTAAAACTTGGATTCGCTTCCTATCGGATCACCAGGATTCCAGTACAAAAGTTCTGATGGATCGTCGCAGATTTCCAATAAACACCAAAAATTAAACATCTTTAGTTGGAGCTAAAAGTTAAACACTTGCCTGCAAGGTCCACCGAGCAAAAAAATTTGTACAAAGAATGTTTGATTACAATTTTATCTTTAAACTTTTTACATACATATATCACCCTAACTATAAAAATTACAAAAAAAAATATAGACATTATACCTTTCTTCTTCAAAAGCTAGCACACCCGTAGTGGGTGGCTAGGTTGCACCACACGGCATAATTCATGATTCCAATATTAGAATGCTAGCACACACACATTGTGGGCATGAGCGTGGTTTAATACCACCTAAGTGGTACATTATACACTTTATAAATATATACAAATATCTTTTTAAATACTATATATAAATACCAATAAAATTAACAAACTAGGGCTTTTTTCTCCTTCTTCCTGCTGCTCCCTTTCACTGTTGCCACCTCAGGCGTTGCCGCCACCCAGTCGCCGCTGGCTGCCATCGACCACCCGCCAGAACCTGTCACAATTTTTTATTTTTCTGGATCTAAAAAAAATACACAAATATACACATTAAAATATTTTTGAAATTACGCTTGCACAATACATATAAACAAAAAATACATGAACATACACAAAAGTATATGTTATACATACACTAGACACATACATACAAATAAGGAACTACGGATATACAAAGTAAATATACAAATTTATGTGTACACAAACATAGACACATACAAGAATATATAATATATTCTCAAATATAAACATTCATACAATGATATATACATGCATATACATTTGGTATATGTAAGGATATTCATGGACATGCACAAATATACATACACATTTATAAACTAGACATACATTTATTTCCACATTCAAACAACCATCGTAACCACCAAGACATACACATACATGAAAGTAAAAAGGTATACACGGACACACATATACAAAACAAAAAAAAACAAAAAAAGAAAAATGAGAAAAGAGATCAGAGCTCCAACACCCGTCGTCGAAGCAGTCACGCAGCAGCAGCAGATCCCACAACACAACAACAACAAATCAGAGCAGCATGATAGTAGTAAATCAGAGCAGCTACTCGGCAGCGGAGCAGCATCGGCCACGCAACAGCTTCGGCGGCGAGTGGGTGGAGGAAGGGGAGAGAAATAAGAAAATAAATTTAGGGTTAGGTGTTAGAGAGAAGAGGAAATGTGTATACAGTATGTTTTTTAATAAACTATAAAAATATCGTTATGATTCGTAAATATAAATATCTAAATATTTTTTTAATTTAATTTAGATGATTAATGCGTCAACTGATGAAAATTTTCTACTACTTTTGGCATAAATCACATTATAGACATCAAAATTTACTGGATCAAGTCCATACAAAATTTTGGCTAAATTCCAAAATCAAGTCGCATTGATACACAATGTTAACCTTTTGCTTTAAAAAAGTTCGGACTAATTATTTCAGTTCAAATCTCACGATTTAAATAAAATCGAATAGCACTTGGGATCATCAATTGAAATGGGTTTCAAGAAGACAGGACCCACTTGGTATATAGATTTACAGAAATAGGACACTTTTGTGGGGAGATTTACAAAAATAGGGTATTTGACGCTAGAGGTGGATCCAGGATTAGAACCTTATGAGTTCTAAATTTTCGATAACAATCTCAAGTACACGTGATTGGATTCTCGACCAGATTTTTGTACACATTTAATATTTTTTTTACAAAAATACATAATCTGCTAAACCTGGACCTGTAGGTTTCTCTCTTCGCCACTGCTTGGCGCCCTCTCTTATTTTTAGCCCGAATAAAAAAACTCTTTAAATTTTAGTACTAATGGCTAGATGATTCAAGAAAAACTCCTACCAATTGCCAAGAGCTTTATCGTAACTTCTGAAAATTGGGGTTTCAAATGCAAAATTTTGATGAGTAGTCATTTTTCGACGTTCTAAGTGAGCTTCGTCCACCATTTCATAATTTATTGAGAAATAGCCAAATTATCTCCCTACACACTTACAGAAACTTGGCGTTAAAACAACATTCAGGCTAGCCACAGAACAAACAGAGTTTTATGTAAAAGTCTCAGTAAAGTCAAACTATAAAATACTTGGACTTTGAATTAACATAGTTCAAAGTCCCAGTATTTTATACCTGGGATTCATATTCAAAGTCCAAGTATAAAATACTAGGACTTTGAAAACTTTTTTGATTTTTGTTTTTTTTAGCGAATTTGTGCGCAGAGACTACAAATCAATTAGCGCGTTCCAAACAGGCTCCCACGCGAAATTTTTACGTTACGAACTAAATAGTTGCTTATAGGAGCCAGAATTGTTAAAGCAACGTCAGAGATGTCCAATAAGCAGTAAAAGTTGTACTTTTGTGCCACTGTCACATTTTTTCCTCAATTAAAAAAACTGTTTAAGTTTCACCCCCTCATCCTAACTTCAATCCCCACTGCTATAATACGGAGAAAATTTTGGGGGATCACCAGGACGTTTTCAAGAATAAAGTCTCAATAGATATCCTGGCGAATTACCAAGAATTTCTCCGCGTTGCGACAATGGGGCTAAAACTTAAACAATCCAAAATTTCTGCCCAGAAACTTAATGTGCCCCTCCCCCACCTGCAAGGGTCGCTAGGCACAAAAAAGGGATATCCACACAAATAGCCTTCAATATAGTATATTAACAAGACACCTAACCCTAACATAATCTAGCCACAATATTTATATTTAAAATTTGAATTATATTTAAAATATGTTGTATAATTAGATTGATATTCTTTATTTATAACTTTTATACACACAGACACATATACACACATATTTGTCTTATATTTTTTAAATATTTATGTCATCAAATTATATCTAATAAATATATGTATTATATTTTAATATTATACTTTTTTTTTACATATTATTGTCATAAAGTTATATCTAATAAATATTTGTACTATATTTTCTACATATTGCTTACATATTTATGTATGTGTATATTTTCACATGTGTGTGCGCTTAAATTTAAAAGGTTTCAAAATTCTACTAAGTGGCTAGGAAAAAAAAGAAAGACAAAATATGATTATAAAAAGTGGATGACGCTTGAAAATGGTTACGTCGGGTAATAATCCCTACAAAGAACATGGGCCAAATTTTATTTTCAAGCCCAATCGCCCACTAGAGTTGTTTGAAGGGATTTTTACATTAAGAACAGGCAAAAATTATTGAAGTGGCACTTATTTGCGATCTTACCTGAAATAGCAGTATTTACGCGAAATAGCAGCCCACCGCAAGTTTATACAAGTTTATACACTTATGTAAATGTGTATAAACTTGTATAAATTTATATAAATGTGTATGTACAAATGAATAAATCTGTATAAATTTTCAGATTTTTCCAGTATTTTGGATGTTTATATAAATTTTTAGCTTTTTGTATATATTTTTGTATTTCTCTCCTTGCCTATACATTAATCTATGTATATTCACGTATAATTTTTTTTTGAGAGATTTGTGTGTATAAACTTGTCTAAATTAATGATATAGACAAAACCAGCAACATAATTTTAGTGAAATATAAAAAAGTAATGCCACCGCCGATGAAGGAGGGTGTCTGCTGGCCTGTCAGTGGCAGTAGAGGGGGAAAACTGGTAGCTAGATTTTTTTTTTTTTTGAAGGAGTGCCTAAATTTATAAGGGACTGTGCTATGTATGTATGAAAAATATATGAGTGTGATTTCCCTTGTTTGAATGTTTTTCTGCTGTGAACTCTAGCTGACACCCATATGATGAGGTCACACATACCATTTAAAGATATCTTTTATATTCGAAGAAGGGAGCACAAAGCTTTACATACTCTTTCTACCGTGGTCTTGAGCATCCATGTTCTATTATCTTTTTTTCTATTAACACATTTCTTTTAAGATTTAGCTCTTTCACCACTGTTGAAGTTTAGGCACTAAGAAATTCTCATACCATAGGAAAGCATTACTTGGAGAAACTTCAAGTCTCCAAAGTTTAAGATGAAAAGTGGTGAATAATGCATACACATCACGAGCCGGATGGGCAGCCACGGCGTGTGTGTATGGAACGAAGGAAAAGTGGATACACTAGAATAAAGATAAAAAAAATTGGACCCACTAGACTAGACTATGATTTTGCATTACATTTTGGTCATTGCCTAAAGGTTAATACCATGTAGCTCAATCTTATGATTGGAACTCATACTTTAAAAAAAAAAAAAAACCTCATACTTTAAGACTATACTCGATATTTAACTCGTATTTGTACTATGGAAGGTTACCTCAATTTTGTTTGTATGTGATCTGCTCTCCTAACCTAATCAGGCAAATATTGCAAACTTATTAGAGTATTTGTCACTCTTGTGAGAAATGTGAAATTTCGAAACTACTATCCCATGCTAGCAATATAACATTACTGTTGTTCTCTCGTGAGCAATGTATATAATTTCAATGCTTTTGGCTACTCTCTCATTATCTTTTTAGTTGAAGGAAGGAAAAAACGAAGGATTACTTCTATGCCCGAACAATAGTACTTATTTTCTTCCTTCCTTTTCTACTTTGCACCACTCAACTAGAGTAAGAAAAAATTAAGATCTTCCTCTCATGCAATTTAATTAAGGTACTAAATTCATACATTATCATGATAAATGATAAATATGTGTATATTGCACATCCAAATTTTTTTTTTGATATAATACTGAATATGAGTAAGCATTTTACCTTCGTACCCCTTATCTCTTCCATTTCCAAGCTGCAAAGCAATTAATTTGTACACTCAAAATTTGGGGAAACAACATTAGGTTCTAGCCCTTGTATACTTCGATTTTTTTTGGGTGAAAAATATTTTATTTTCATAAAAAGGAATACTTCACGCTGTAAAGTGCAACAAAAAGTCCAATTTAAGCGCCTAAAGATACCAATAAGCAAGAATTGGACTTTAGCATGATTCAATAGTGGGTCCCACCATCCCACACGTTTTGACTCCATAGTATAACGTTCCAAAATCATGAGTTAGCCGTTATAGACATTGAAAACAAACACTCCACTCATGTAACCTCAAAAACACCTTTTAGAAACTCCCCTAAATTACCGAAACAAACCTTCCTAGTATCTCCCAAAACATTGTTGAATCAACTAAAATACAACAATGGCAGATTTCTCATTTCTTTCAGATGATAGTGACAATGAAAAAGCTGTAAATGAATTATTGTCACAAGCAATGGACCAATCTATTCTTGAACAAGTTGCTGCTATTAACTGTTCTGGTTTTACTGATTCTGTCCTTCCAACTCAACTCGAAACTCGTTTTCGTAAACTCAAATCCCTCCCTACAGTTCCAACAATTGCAAAACAACCCCCTAATCTTACAAGAAACTCCAAAAGTTTCCCAAAAACCAAGAAAAGTAATGATGATGATGAAAATGAAGAAAACCAAGTTGAGGAAAAAGGTTTTAAGGTTGATTTGGAACATGGGTTTGATCGAGAACAGAATGAAAAAGTACAGTCTGATGCACAAAGTATCTCGCATTCACGAAGGGTTGAGGGAAGGGCTACACCCAAAGAACAGTCAAATGATGGTTTTGACAAAACCCCGGATGGGAAAAAGGAGTTTAAGGTTAATTTGGAACATGGGTCTGCTAAAAAACAGTCAGATGCACAAACTATCCCGCATTCTGGAAGGGTTGGGGGAAGGGCCGCACCCAAAGAACAGTCGAAGGATGGTTTTTTGGAAACCCCAGATAGGAAAAAGGGGAGAAAGTCGAGATCTTTATCGTTTTCATCAGATTCTTGGGATTTTTCAAAGGATTGTAATTTGTCTCCACCTAATAAAACTGGGTGTTTTTGGTGTTCACCTAAAAAGGGGTTTAGTAAAAAGGGGAAAGAGAATAGGGGGCTGAAATGGGGGAAGGATGATGAGATTTTATCGGATTTAAGTACGTTTTCGTCAAAAAATCAAGAAAAGTTGATGAAGAAAGCAATGATGGAACAAGAAAAGATTAATAGAGAAGCTGAAAAGATTGTTAAATGGGCTAAACAAGCATCTGCTAGGATGGATGTTTCTAGCATTGAAGATGAACTCAGTGATGATGATAGTTTCAAATGATTTTTGATCATTCCGTGTTATAATAGCGCATACTACTCCCTCCGTTTCAGTTTATATGATATAGTTTGACTCGGCACGGGGGTTAAGAAAGAAAAGTAGTAGGTAAAAGTTCTCTTTATATGCTTTCTTTTATAAAATAGTTCTCTGTTTTGATCTACTATGGACCATACTGGCTGTATTATTGTAAAGTTTATACATCTTTCGGATTGCTATATGTATAGGAAAGTTAAGAAAATGGTATGAGAAGTTTGTCTTTCGAGTGCATTTAAGTCATTAATGCCATACATTTTGCAAGAATGTGTTACTACTATATCTGTTTGATTTTAATCTGTTGTCAAATTGTTGTGGTTTACTGTTTGGAGGGTTGTAGGTGTTAGGTTTTCAGGGGATAAAAAGTTTCCCAATTCATAGTACCGAATATGTGGAGCAGCAACTGTTAAATTGACTGTAGATTCTTCTTCATCTTCTTAGTTAGTTGCATTCTTGACTATTGTATCTTGTAAACTGTGGACATTAGAACTAGCCGAATGAACGGATTGAACTTTTAGGAAACTTTGATATTGAGCTAGGGGAGTGGTAAGTAGAATGGCCAAAAAGGAACATGTGGTGATGTTTTGATAAAGCTTATTTTTTCCAAGATTCAGAGGCAGTAAATGGCAATGAATGGAACCAGCAAATCAGAGTAATGGATGAAGGTTTGTTTGTCAATGGACTTTTTCTGGTTTTTCTACACAGAGGATTATCTGACAGGACTTTGCCATGTAATTTCACCTGCACTGGGAATCCTTGGCCTAAATTATCTTATAGAGAACAGGGTTACCATTATCGACCTTGACCGGGAAAAGAATGAAAACCGGGAAAAGAATGAAATTTTGTGTTTGATTTGAGTACTTCTGCACTTAGATAAAAGTCTTTCCTATTAGTGTTGCTTCTCCAAATATGTTGTACTTTCCAAATCATGAAAGCCTCTAATAGAACTCAACCTAGGGTAATTCTGTGCTCATTAAAGGATAAACTCGGTAGTAGTGTAATGTAACACAATAATTAGACAGATTGCAGAATCTAGCTCTAATATATCTACAGAAAATTTGTACTTAATGTTTTCTTGATTTGTCTGTATAATTCAACTGATCTCATTAAACTACAGGTAAATTAAGGCAAATAAGCCGCATATCATAGCCTTTTGCTGACAATTGTATTCTTTGAACATGAATACAAGGGAAAAATAGTATTGAGCATTTGTACTTGGTGTTTTTTGGTTTGTCAGTCTAGTTCAACTAATGTCATTAAAAGCACAGGTACATCAATGGATATGATCGATCCATAGAACACAGCCATTTGCTCACTGTTGTATTCTTTGAACATGAATACAAGGGAAGATTTTGAGAAACGATTGGAATCGCGTTGTCATTAACTTTGGAATTGTCACGAACTAGGCAAGTGAGATGATGAAATTCTTTCAGATTATTCAATTTGTTGCAAATGGCAATTAATCTTGACTGAGATAGTAAAGCCATTAATTACTTATTGGCATGTTCTGCCTTGTTTATTGACCGTTTTGTAGTATTCATGCCTTCATCACTATCTATCAGTTTATCCTCCCTTTCAAACTTACCTTTCATGCATTTCATTAACTTCCATTTCAAAGCTATCTAGCTATCTTGGCTCTGCCTAGGACTCATTCTTTCCCCTCCAAAATTTCTCATCTTCAATGAATTAACTGCTTTCTGATCTTCTTCTTAGATCATCAATCTGTCATAACATTGTTTTCACGTAATTCACATGCACTAAGATCTTTATCCTAATTTAGCTTCCACTATGCAATTTTTTATGCACATTCCTTTGAGATATTTCTAGTTGGAAGTTATATGCAGCTCCTATATACTTGGATTGTGTTTATATTCCTTACAGGGTTTTTTTTTTTTTTTTTTCCTTTTCTGTTTTTATACTTTATTTTCTTACTTGCAATGATGTCCATGGCTCTATGTTGTACAAAAGAGGTGAGCCAGGACTTGAAATTTATGGGTTTGGAATGCCACTGAACCCACTGACTATTTGAGTTAACACATTCGAAATTTAATACTTGTACATATTTGTAGTTTTTTAACACATATATGGGGTATGAGCCATAAGTTAGTGGCTTAGGCCGAATGCGTAGCTCATATGCTAGCTCCGCCCCTGTTGCACGGTTGAATAGTATGATATTGGTCATTCTTCATCCCTTCCTCTAATGGGCACAAAAGAAGGATAATATTAGGGCTGCCTCATCCTTTATAGATAATCTATATGCACATTTGCTTAGCCAGTTCAAAAACTTGACCTTTCAGAGTGGTTGTCACTTGTCACTTAATATGTTCAGACCCTACTTGCCTCACATCTGTGCTCTCGTTGCTGCATTTACCACTTTGGTAAAACTTTTAACAATTGCCATCTCCAAGAACTTGAGCTTTTAGAATGCTATATTACATAATAAGATAGACCTTGCTGGTGTGCTTATCGCTGCTTGGCCACTTTGACATTTGTAACATGACCAATTTTTAGTTCAAATTTCACTGCTTACATTACCAAAATGATCATTATGTGACGAGAGGCTAATGTCCAATTTTGTCCTTGTACAGTTCGAAATTATTCAATTTTACTCATTACACTTTTGGTACATTCAACTTTACTGTATGGGGCGGAGTGTATCCCCACATGAATGGGGAATGATGGAAACATGCATGGAAAAAAACTTGTGTGATTCGCAACTAAGGACTAATTGCATCGGGATAAGTAGGTTTCCCTCTGAACTTTCCGTAGTGAACATATATCGGATATACTCGGTCAATCGGTAGATTTGATATCTTTGAACCGTCGAGCTTTAGTGTATACCTAGACAATATATGTCACACAATTAATCCTTATCCATTTTTTGGTTCTCATTGTTGTGTTCGTGTTAGCCATGAACACCGCCTGGTTTAATAAGTGCATAGAGAATTGGCCTTACAGAATCCTTCTTGAAGCGGCTTCTACTTCACACTTACATAGCTGATTTGTAAACGTGTAATTCCGTAGAGGTACACTGTTTGATAATCCCCATATCAAACTTAGATAATCATTAAAAAGCGATGGCGCTTTATCCTTAGTACTGAACATTGTCTCATCATGAGAAAGGACCAAAATAAATTTAGTTTGACAATGTTGAACCGTCACTCATAACTTTGTTTGAGCTCCTTGAACCTAGATCTTGGGATCTCCAGTCTTCTAGGTAGAGTTACCGCCATGAGTCACTTGTCCTCGGCCATAGTCCCATTCCCTTTGATGACCATTCTACTGTCTCTCTAGTTATGTCTTTTGTAAGCGTATCCGACACATTTTCTTTTGACCTTACATAGTCAATTGTCATAATGCCCCTAGAGATCAGTTGTCTAACGGTTTTATGTCTTCGTCGTATATGACGATTTTTACCGTTATACATGACATTCCTAGCCCTTCCTATAGCTGATTGACTATCACAATGTATGTATATTGGTGTCAATGGCTTTGGCCAAAATGGAATATCTTTCAAGAAGTTTCGAAGCCATTCAGCTTCCTCACCGGCTTTGTCTAAAGCTACAAATTCAGCTTCCATTATGGAGCGGGCAATTAATGTCTATTTGGACGACTTTCAAGACACCGCTCCCCACCAATTGTGAAAATGTATCCACTTATGGATTTAGACTCAGTTGAACCGGTGATCCAGTTTGCATCACAATATCCCTCAATAACTGCAGGGTACTTAGTATAATGCAAAGCAAAGTCTTAGGTATATTACAAATATCCCAAAACTCGTTTCATTCCCATCCAATGAGTTTGGTCTGGATTGTGTGTGTATCGACTCAATTTACTTATAGCACAATCTATATCTGGTCGAGTGCAATTCATTATATACATTAAACATCCTAACACACGTGCATGATCCAGTTGAGACGTACTTTTACCTTTGTTCTTCTTAAGAGCAAGAGTTACGTCTATTGGAGTTTTTGAAACTTTGAAGTCCAAATACTTGAACTTGTCAAGTACTGATTTGATGTAATGAGATTGAGACAGAGCCAAACCACCAGGAGTTTAATGTATCTTAATACCCAAGATTACATCGGCAACTCCTAAGTCTTTCATATCAAATTTGCTAGTCAACATACGGTTTGTAGCATTTATGTTGGCAATGTCATTACTCATTATCAACATATCATCCACATAAAAGCAAACAATGACTATTTGTTTTGGAGTGTTTTTAATGTAAACACATTTATCACACTCATTAATCACAAAATCATTTGACAACATTTTATGGTCAAATTTCTTTTTCTAACAGATAAAAGAATATAAAAATCAATATTCGATTGAACTGTTTGCATGCCATTGCTTAGGTGCTTGTTTAAGTCCATAAAGAGACTTAACAAGTCTACAAACCTTCTTTTTCTTTTCCAGGAACCACAAACCCTTCGGGTTGTTCCATATAGATTTCTTCCTCCAACTCTCTATTTAAGAAAGCTGTCTTAACATCCATCTGATGGATTTCAAGACCATACACAGCGGCTAAAGCGATTAACACCCGTATGGATGTAATCCTTGTTACCGGCGAGTATGTGTTGAAATAGTCAAGACCTTCTTTCTGTCGATACCCTTTGACAACTAGTCTCGCCTTATACTTGTCAATAGTGCCATCAGCTTTCATTTTCCTTTTGAAAATCCACTTAGAACCTAACGGTTTATTCCCAGAAGGAAGATTAACCAACTCCCAGTATGGTTGCTCAAAATAGATTCTATTTCACTATTGACTGCCTCTTTCCAAAATGGTGATTCTGAAGAAGACATGGCTTCTTTAAATGTTCGAGGCTCATTTTTTAATAAGAACGTCACAAAGTCATCTCCAAATGAAGTGGATGTCCGTTGACGCTTTCTGCGCCTTGGCTCTACTTCATTTGATGTACCCTCGTTAGTTCCTTCCCGAGGTCGTTTAGATTTCTCACCAAACGATTCATGATACTTTTTATACGGATATATGTTTTCAAAGAATTCAGCATTATCTGATTCCATTACCGTGTTAACATGAATGTCAGGATTTTCTGATTTACAAACCAGAAAACGATATGCTCTACTATTTGTAGCATATCCTATTAAAGCGCAATCAACTGTTTTCGGTCCTATCTTAACCCTTTTGGGTTTAGGAACATGCACTTTTGTTAAATACCCCACACTTTGAAATAATTCAAGTTAGGTTTCTTTCCTTTCCATTATATTGTTCATATGGAATGGATAGTGTTTTGCTATGGGGCACTCGATTGAGTATTGGATTAGCTGTAAGAATAGCTTTCCCCCCACAAGTTCTGGGGTAAACCCGAACTTATCAATAAGGCATTCATCATCTCCTTTAAAGTTCTATTCTTCCTTTCCGCAATCCCATTGGATTGAGGCGAGTACGGGGCAGTTGTTTGGTGAATAATGCCATATTCCAAACATATTTCTTCAAAAGAAGATTTGTGTTCACCGCCCCTATCACTTCTTATCATTTTGATCTTTTTGTTAAGTTGCGTTTCAACTTCATTTTTGTATTGCTTGAATGCAGCAATTTCCTCGTCTTTACTACTAAGTAAATAAACATAGCAGTAACGAGTGCTAGCGTCAATAAAAGTTATGAAATACTTCTTTCCACCGCGAGATGGTATTGACTTCATGTCACAAATATCCGTATGAATTAAGTCTAAAGGTTCAGAATTCTTTTCAACTGATTTGTAAGCATGCTTGACATACTTAGACTCTATGCATATTTAACATTTTGTTTTTTCACATTCAAATTAGACAATAATTCCAAATTGATCATTTTACGCAAGGTTTTAAAATTGACATGTCCCAACTGAGAATGCGATAAATTGTTTGACTCAAGCAAATAAGAAGAAGCCGAAATTTTATTCATATTGTCAACGACCATTACATTCAGCTTGAAAAGGCCCTCATTTAGGTAACCTTTTCCTACAAACAGATCATTCTTAGTTAGTACAACTTTATCAGAAATAAAAACACACTTAAACCCGTTCTTGACGAGAAGTGCAGTAGAGACTAAGTTCTTCCTAATTTCAGGAATATGAAGGACGTTGTTTAGAGTCACCACCTTGTCAGAAGTCATCTTAAGAAAGACTTTTCCATATCCTTCAATCTTGGCCGTTGCAGAATTTCGTAGGTTTGGAAAAGGAAGGTAAAGTGGTGTGAATGGGAAATGAATGGAATATTTATTAAATATTAATATAAAATATTAATATTTATTTATTAAATATTAATATTTTATTTAGGCCGTTTTCATAACGGAATAAAAATTAAGATTACTGATGCAAATGTTCCAAGGGTTTTTGGAATTGCCGCAACTGTAACGTTTCTCATGAAAGGTTGTCTCACATGAACAACCACCTTGAAGGCTGTCTTTCATGAACAACCACTTAACCTAAAATGAAAAGGCACCTTCATGCCTTTTCATTCCAAATCCAGTGGCTATAAATACCTGTCATTCCTTGCAGATTTTCCTCAAGAAAATTTCTACATACTCCTCCTTTCTTTCTGCATTTGTTTTCAAAAGAAAAAATTTGCATAAGTGTGATAAGCAGCCGTTGATTAGTTCGCTAGCACACCGGCATTTGAGGTACCGCTACACCGGTGACGGTAAGTCCGTTCTATCCTGGGAGGAAATAATCCGTAATCTCGGGTACTATGGGGGATTAAGTTCCTTAAGGAGATGCTGTGAAGTCAGCAGGCTCGGATTTTGATCATCGTCTTTATCCTTATTTTTCCCATTTTTATTTCAGATTATTGTTCAAATATTATTTTACTAACAAAGGCCACTCATGTCCAGAGGATGAGTATAGCAGAGATGTGAATGCTTAGATGGATGTGTGAGAATATTAAGATGGATAAGATCAAGAACGAAGCCATTAGAGACAAGGTGGGAGTGGCCGTAGTGGTGGACAAGATGCGAGAAGCGAGGCTGAGGTGGTTTGGGCATGTGAAGAGGATAAGCACATATGTGCCAGTGAGGAGGTGCGAGGGGTTGGCAGTGCTAACACTACGGAGAGGTAGAGGTAGACCAAAGAAAAATTGGGGTGAGGTGATTAGGCGGGACATGACCCACCTCCAAATTACAGAGGACATGACCCTTGATAGGAAAAAGTGGAGGTCGAGATTTAGGGTAGAGGGATAGATAGTAATCGAGCGAATTTCGGTATAGTATGCTTTCAGCTTACTCTGCTTACTCTGGATTTTATTTGTTATTGGTGTTTTCTGTTTATCTTGTATATGTTTGAGTGCTTCCTAGCAGTATTTTATTACATTGATTTGATATTGTCATCTTGCTTCTCTCAAATATGTTTCTCACTGATGTTATTTAGTAGAGGTAAGGTCTGCATACATCTCACCCTCCCCCGACCCCACCTTAGTGGGATACCACTGGATATGTTTTTATTGTTGTTGTATACTTTTGGTACATTCACACCGTCGATAGTAAATTGTTTCATATTTGCTCTTACTATTGCCAGGTTCCAACATGAAATGGGTAGTTTTCATGTGGCCAAATACTTTGACAGAAAAGGTCCGAAATTGCTACTCTACTTTTGACTTTAAATCTAAAATAATTTGCATATTGGAGCTCCATTAGAGGTAAAGAGTACAAAGGAGACTTTTTTCTAACGGTGGGGATATTTAAATGGATTGAAGTGCAACTAACGGTAAAATTGAGCAACCTGAAAAAACAAGGGCAAATATGAACTTTCATCCATTTTTAAGATGGGAGTAGAAAGGAAATGATGTTGGTAAGTAAACAGGCTTGCCCGGCAGATTTTTTTTTTTTCTAATATAAAGTGGCAACATAGATAAGAAGAGGAAATAATCGTTTTCTAATCTTTCAAATTCATTTTTCTCCTTATTACGATAGTCTTACTTGATCCTACGGGCCCTTCTGATGGAAAAAATTATTTATTTGATGAATTTCATGTTCTATTGGTAGTTGTTTAAAGCTCAAATGAATAGAATAAATGTAGCAAACCAACTTCTTTGACAGCTTGTTGGATATCAGAATATGAAATTATGCCCCAAAGATTTTATTCATGGCAATCCTTAGTAGAGAAATCCATTAGAAATCAGGATGGGGAAACAAAATTGTAATTAGCGACTTCTCGAAAAAAAAAAATCAAACATCACGGAATTTGAATCTTTCTGTCAATTCATGAAATAAATGACCAAATTCTCCAGTTTGTTTTGATATCTGCATGATAAGCTATTTCTTAATTTTTCCTAAAGGATGTCTCTAAGAAATATATGCCAATTGTACCAAATCTATGTACAAGTATTGCAGCACATAATAAGTATTGCATCTTCGAACCGTAATATATAGAGTTGATGACTCAAATGGTCACTCAACTTTGAGTAATTGGCCATTAAAGTCATTTTTCATTCATTTGTCGCTCAAAAATCATCTAACTTTAGATAATGGCTCAAAAGGTCATTTTTTGACTGAAAAATGACATGACATATTTTTTTCTTATTTTTTAACCTTTTTAAATATTAAATTAAACATCCTAAACAATATAATATCAAACACCCAAATTGTATTGGATAAAAACCATCGTCACTTAAAAAGGTGACACGTGTCTGCCACGTGGCATGAGCAGAGGTTTCCCCGGAGAGACATCTAACGGGCAGATGACTGGCTAGGCGGTTACCGTGGACAGCCCAAGGCAGTTACGTAACGCCTCCTCGAATTAGTGCTATTTAAATGAACAGTTACCCGTCCATAACGCGATTGCTCAATAAATGGTTGCAGGAGTAACGGCTACCCAGCGGTTACACACCCAGCGGTTACGTATCCAACGGATACATACCCAGCGGTTACAAACCCAACGGATGCCTAGTAAATCTATATATAGCATTTGATTTCGAATCATTGTAATACACATTCTCTTACCTATTTATAATATCAATAAAATACTCTCTCTACTCTCGCTCTCTACTGTTCATCATTTACATTATTGCCTACTTTATTCTTAAGTCTGCGAGTGTAATCAATGTCAAGGGATCCTCACCGAGATCAAGCGACCTAATACGGTTCCTTCTACTTATTTAACTTATGCTTTGATCTTATTTATCTCTGATTATCTCGTATTACTTTCACATTGTCGACTAGTTATCATTGCATATCCATCGAAAATCGTGCATATATATTCGTAATCCAGTAATTAACGAAATTCTATATTCAAATCGGCTAAACTCTTAATCTAAACTATTGATCGTGACTCTGCAATATAAATTTAATTGTTAATTGGCCTAAAATCAGATCTAGGTTAAACAATTTGGCGACCACAGTGGGAGCCAGTCAATAGCCTCTATAGGTTAATAGTTTATCTTTTCCCTGTATTGTATTCTTTTCTGTCGATCTTTTGTTTGTAACTAACATGGCAGAAAGCGGTTCACAACGGACTGTGGTGGGCGGAGATCAAGAACGTACTCCTCCATCAAGCCTTAATTACTCTCCAGATTACTCGTCCGATGGGCAAGACCGTTCTTCCCAGGAGCCAAGTAGGCAACGAAACAGACGTGAATACTCCAGAGTAGAACCCCGCCTAGAAGACGACGCCATAGAAGTCTCTCCCCTGGCACACGCCGCAGCCCGCCACCTCGAGACCAAAGGAATCTCCAAGAAACAATCTTTGGATTTCTGCAGCAACAAGCGGAGGTCAACAGGGGAATAAATGAGGCAATCAACTCTCTTCGAGGTCAAATCCCATTAGTTATGGGGGCTAATCCAGCAGCCCAAGGTCGAGATGTTCCTTCTTCACATACCTCAAGGCAAGGTGGAGAACCAAATGCGGCCAACAATGGAGGGACCGTGGATCCAGCAACCCAGGCAAATCAAAATCAGAATGGAGGATCTATGGGATCCACCGAAATGAGCGTCGTCGTGGAGGCACTCACCAAGCAATTCAAAGAGAGCCAGGAAGCGCTTCAAAAGTCTCTCCACGAGAGAATTGATCAAATACCGGGCGCTCCACCCACATTGAAGAAAATTGACGTTCAATGCTACTCGCAAAGGCCTTGGAAGAAGGAAGCAGCACCAAAGGCAATACAAAAAACGTTCAAAATGCCAAACATTCCGAGATATCGTGGGACATCTGACCCCAATGATCATCTCATGATGTTTAGCAATTTTATAGAAGCAAGTGATCTCACCGATGAGGAGATCGAATCAGTGCAATTGAAGAAATTCGTGGAGACCTTAGTGGATGGAGCTCTACGATGGTATTCAATGTTGCCACCAAACTCTATCGGGTCTTTTCGCGGAGATGGCTGAACTGTTCGTAAAAGCCCACACAGGCCCCCAGAAGACGGAAACCCACGTGGAAGACATCTTTGAGATCAAGCAAAAGCCTGGCGAATCTCTCCGGAGATATGTGGACCACTTCCAAAGGGAGAACATGTTGTTGCCCAAGGTACCGGACTGATGGGCGGCCATTGCGTTCACAAATAGTTTGGATGTCAGAAGCTCAGAGGCTACGCGCAGGCTATACGAATCTCTTCACGAGTTTCCAGCAGCCAATTGGTCAGATGTCTACAATTGCTACAACTCAAAGGTACGCATTGATGAAGACAAGCTGATAGGAACCAGTGCCCTAGGAAAGAGTCAATCACGAAGCAGTGGCTCCGGCGGGAAGATAGAATCAGAGAGATCAGATGTACGTTACGAGCCATACCCTGACCGATCACTCAACAATTCCAAAAGGCGCGGTCACAATAACAAAGGGCTAGCACGAGGGGACGATTCGGAGTCAAATGCTCGGGGAGTTCCAAGTCTACCAAACTTCAACGTAGAAATGACTGAACTGATCGCAACCCTCAAATATATGGGCGAAAGGGTCAAATGGCCAAAGGACATGAAAACCGATCCAAGTAAGAGAAATCAGGACCTTTGGTGCGAATTTCATCGTGACTAAAGTCACACCACTTGTTTAACCTAGATCCGATTTTAGGCCCATTAACAATTAAATTTGTATTTGCGGAGTAACGATCAATAGTTTAGATTAATAGTTTAAAATGAAGAACTGCGTTGGTTACCGTGATATCAATATATTCGCGATTCCAAATGATAACTAGTAATGTGGAGATAAAATATATTCAGAAACGAATAACGATAAAGAGCAAGTGAAGCAAATAGAAGTAACCGTGTTGGATCGCTTGATCCCGATGAGACTTCTTCCTTACTGATCGCACTTAGAAACTAAAGAATGAAGTATGCAAGCCAAGAACAGTATTCGAGAGCAAGAGAATAGTATTATTGATATTGTAGATAGAGAATGAAAAGTTGTGTTACAATGGTATAGGATGAGTGCTATTTATAGGCCTGATAGGCGTCCGTTGGGTTTTGTAACCGCCGGGCACGTATCCGTCGGATATGTAACCGCTGGGTTGTAATTATTGCCTTTATGACCATTTATTGTCTGATCGCACATGATCAGGTTAATAACTCCTCATTCATATCGTGTTGACTGATGGGGCGTTACATAGTTGCTTGGGATCTGCTCATGGTAAGCATCTGGCTAGTTGTCTGCTCGTAAGATGTCTGCCCGGAGTAACATCTGCCCGTGCCACGTGGCAAATACGTGTCCTTTATCCAATACAGATAGTCCCCGCACTTCTCGGGCAGAGTATCTGTTCGAGGAGTGGATATGAAATTTGGCGCGAATTTCTGCTTTGTAAAATCCTTCCTTTGTGTGACGAAGCTTAGTGACGCATGTATCTTATCAGCTACCTGACAAACCCTTATGACGTGCGCATTAAATGCGCTGTATATAAAAGTAACTGCAGCTGGCATGCCTGCGTGTTTGCAGTCCACTCTGAAGTGATTACTGCGCGTTCCAAGGGTAAAAGTAATGATTTTAACCGCCTCGACCACGTGCACACGTCGACTGTTGATTGCGAGGTGACCGCTGCACTTCAGGGTAATGATGATACTGTAAAAGTTGGCGAAACCTATTCCTTCCTTTAACGGTCGGATCTGATCGTGGTCTTTTGGATAACCTCCACGTGTTTCGAAGGAACTTGATGGGCCGAATTTCTACTCTTATAAATAGAGGTTTGCTGAATGAGAAACCTTTTACTTGCTTTTATTTCCTTTCTGTTAGCTCTCGAAAATCTTTAAACAACTTTCAATTCTTCTTGCGAACTTCTTTAACTCTTCTGAAATCATGTCTTCAAGAGCTAGAAAAAATCAAGACGTAGACACGGCTGGTAGTTCTTCAGTGGCCACTCCTAGGCCCAGGGCTACTCAGGCTACTGCTGCGGAGATCATCCCCAAGAAATGGGGTGAGTTAGAGGCAGACTGTAACATCAAGGCCTTCAATAATCACTATGGGGATACGCGCAACTGGCCGGCGTACAGATTTAAATCTGGGATCTCATCAAAACTGATCCCACAAGTTAGGATGGACTGTCACTGGGATGATAGGATTCCCCTATTTCCGGTTTCTAAAGAGGAGAATATTACCTCTCATAGGGCTGGGTGGACAGATGTGCACCTACCCTTTCACAGTGGGGTGTAAACTACCCCTGCATCCTGTGCTGGAAAGGCTCTGCAGGGAATATTTACTCTGCCCGGGGCAACTGTGTCCCAGTATATATAGAACCATTACACTTTTGGATTGGTTTGCGACGGAAACCGATCAATCTTTTGGATACGAACATTTTATTTCTTTGTATAGCATACAAATTTTCAAAGATGGCTATGTGAACGCCAGGATGCGCGGGAGCAAGGGCTTGGTGCGTAGTTCTGAAGACATAGGTGACCGGGGTTGGTTACACCGGTATGTGTTTGTGCATTCCTCGGCTTTAGCTTTCGACTCTCAGGCTTATCTTGCCGAAGTTTGGAACAAGAAGCGTAAGTCCCCGAGTATTTTTGAAATTTTTCGTGTTCTTCTTTTTCCTCTTATTTGCTTACTCCTTTGGAACTCCTTTTGCAGCGGCCAAGCGACCGTACGACGGGCTCATATCTGTTGATAAGCTGACGGCATGGGTCGAGGCAATTTTGAAGGAATTCACCCCTGAGAAGAGAGAATGGGCGTATTTTGCTGCGCAGAAGAGTTTGACCGTGAAAACTCATGGTGAGAATATTTCTGCTATTGTGATTTATCCCTTTCCTTTGTATTTTCTTCGTGTCTGACTATTTTATCTTTTGCAGGTCTGGGCACCCAAGGGGACTTTTTCCCTCCTCCCCCCCAGGACGTCCCTCCCGAACCTGTCGCCGATCCAGATGCTGAGGCCGCATCTATCCTGGCTTCGGTGGAGGCACTGCGCGGCAGGGAGGGTGGCGAGGAACTTTTGTCTGGTGGCTTTGGTTCTTTGAAAAGAAAGAAGAAGAGCCAGGACGAGGGCGGAGCACAGAAAAGATCTGTTCGTAAGACTTCCGTTGCTGCCGGGCAAGCCTCCACTGCTGGGGGTGAGCCTTCGCCTAGAACCAATGTGTCAGAGTCTGCAGAAGAGAATGTCAAGAATACTGCCGAAGTCCCCGAGTTTGCACGGGGAGAATGTCTAGACGAGGAGGTTATCGATCTTTCAGATACTGATATCGAAGCCAATGAACCCCTTGTGCGAAAATCTTATCTCCGAAGTGACAAGAGGAAAGTTGAGGAGGAAGCTGCCCGCACTCCGGAGAGGAGTTCCCGAGTTGATGACGGGGTGAAGGCGGCTCCTTCTCGTGCAGACAAATGGAAAGGAAAGGTGGGTGAAGAAGAAGAAAGAAGAGAAGAAGAAGGAGAAAAAGAAAAAGGAAAAGGGACCCCCCAAGAGGGTGGCCGCCAAGGTCCTCGTGTTTTTCATTTCGAGGATCTGGAAAACGTGGCCACTGAAGGGGCGACGCCGGTTGGCCTCCACGAGTGCGATACGATGGATCCCGGAGTGGAGGGCGATTCCAACCTATCATCAACACGGCTTGTCTGGCGGTCCATCATTGATGGTCATATTGGATTGAAGGACATCAGGGGTCTGCGCTACAAGTTCGGTCCAAACTACCCCTCTGAACAGGCTTGGGAGCCCAAGTACTGCGAGAGGAAGCATACCATGAAGCTAGCCCCTGACGTTAATTTTATATCCAGGCCGGGCAGTTTGGCCATGGCCATCTCTTCGCTCATTGATCCTCGGGAGGAATGGACAATGAGGGAGATGAGTGACGAGGAGTTGGCCTTTACAATTGCTGCCGACTCTGCCCAGGTAAGTGTTTGCCGCTTGTGCTTAGAAGTAATTTGATTTCATACTTCTAATAATAATTTTTTTGCTGTCTCTTCAGTCAAGTATGATGGCTGCTGAACTAATGACCCGCTCCAGGATCAACAATGTCGACCAAGTAGTCGAAGAGAAAAAAGAGTTGCTGAATGCTCTAGAGGAGAACAAGATCCTGGCAGAGCAGTGTGGTCTCCTTGGTGGCGAAGTTAACCGATTGACCGAGGTTAACAACGAGCGGATTGAGCGGATTAATGAGCTCACCAAGGAGAAGGACCTTCTCTCCGAAGAGAGGGAAGGGTTCGCACGTTCTGACCAGGGTCTGGAGATTTTTCTTGAAGAATACAAAGCTTCGTTGAACAGGTCTCTCAGTGAGCGCGACTCTCTCTAGACGGATTTGCAAAGGCCTAGTGAAGAGTCCGGTAAAGCCAGAGCTAAGCTTCAAGCTGCTAAGGACCAGGTTGCCCAATTGCTAAGTGTCCGAAATGCTTTATCCAAGGACCTGGCAAACCTGCGAGATCAATCTGAAATCAAGGCGAAGCTTGCCGCGCTTGAGGCTAAGCGTACGTTGCTTGAGCAAGTTCAAAATAAGCAAATCAACATCGAGGAGATGCTACTCAAAACCAAGAGCGCTGTTCGCGGAGTCAGACAAGCATTGAATCTTTCTCCTGGTGGCGATGGAAGAACTGACGGAGCTGGTGCGTTGAGTTCTGTTCGTAGCCCCAAAATTTGATTGAGTTGCAAATTTGTGCATCTGGCAAGAGCCGGATTAGTTGGTTGTGGATAGAGGTTTCATAGAATTTCTCTGATCCTTATATGGCCGGTTCCATTTGGCCTTTTGATCACACTGTAAACTTCTGTCAGCCGTTTTCGGCATCTTATCATTTTACAAGATTATATATATGATTTTAGATCTATTCAATGACTATATTTAGCCTGAATTTTCGACCTTTTGTTTGTATGTATTGTGGCCTTCGTGCCTTATGTTTAGGAGCTTTTTTGAAGTTTGAACTTTATTAAGTTCTGGTCTCCAAAAGTCTGCCCGAATATTTTAACTTAGCATTTCCTTAGAAAGAGGTCGTAAATTGTGAATAATCTGCGCAGATATTTTGTTTTGACCGAGTCGTGGTCGATAGATTTCTGGCCGAGTCATTGGCCTTGTGAACGACTTCTCTTATTTTCGTGGAAGCTTGTCACGTAAAAAGTTTTTGAAATTTCGCCTTTTCACAAGGTCTTAAGATCTTTTGCCTTTATGAAGGTCTTGTCTGGCCTACGGGGCCTCTCACCACCCTCCTTGTTTTTATGTTGGAGCACGGTAAGTGATAACATGAAAAGAGTTAAGGCAAGTCATAGATAGAAGAACACGTATAACCAAACGAGGAGTGTGTCCGTTGTGGGATTCGAACCCACAGCCGCGAAGTTGAAGAACTTAGAGCTCTACCAGTTGAGCTAAACAGATCTGACCTTGTTCAGGCCGTTAGTACTATTTAGAGAAAATATGATAAAAGTAAGAACTTTGTAACAGTAAAAGGTAAGCATAAGATAACTAACCGTTTTACCACTCAAAAGTGGTACCTTTTGAGGTGAATTGCGTTCCAACTGTTCGGGACAATGGAACCGTCGGGTCGTTCTAGGCGATAAGAGCCTTTGCCGACTGAGGCGATTACCTTGTAGGGGCCTTCCCAATTAGGGCCTAGTTTCCCTGAATTGGTTTCCTGTGTGTTCTGGGATACTTTCCTTAGTACAAAGTCTCCGACCTGGAAACTTCGTACGCGCAGTCCCCGATTGTAATACTGTTCAATTCGTTCTTTTTGGGCGACTACTCGTACAAGGGCTAGTTCCCTTCGCTCTTCAAGGAAATCCAGCTCTTCAGAGATATTGATTGAGTTCTACTCTTCAGTGGCATGTGCATACCGTAGGCTGGGCTCTCCAATTTCAACCGGGATTAATGCATCTGCGCCGTATACTAATGAATAAGGTGTCTCATCTGTACTCATTTTTATCGTTGTCCGATAAGCCCATAGCACACCAGGCAGTTCTTCTACCCAACACCCCTTTGCCCGTTCAAGGCGCTTCTTGAGTGAATCAACGATGATCTTGTTTGTCGACTCCGCTTGTCCATTAGCAACTGGGTGATAGGGGGAAGACGTGATCCTTTTGATGTGCAAATCGTCGAGGAACCTAGTCACTTTCTGACAGATAAATTGCGGGCCGTTGTTCATGACTATTTCCTTGGGTGCTCCAAAGCGACATACGACGAAACGCCAAAGGAAATCGATGACTTCTGTTTGTCGTATCTTCGCATACGCTGCTGCTTCTACCCATTTGGTGAAATAATCGGTGATGATCAACAAGAAACGTACTCCTCTTGGCACCGCGGGGAGAGGTCCTACTATGTCCATCCCCCATTTCATGAATGGCCACGGGGAGATTATTGAGTGTAGCGGTTCTGCCGGCTGATGAAGAAGATGCGCGAACCTCTGGCACTTGTCGCACTTTTTGACAAATTCATCCGTATCCTTCTCCATTTTATCCCAGTAGTATCCTGCACGAATCAATTTTCGTGCTAATGCTTTGCCTCCAGAATTATTACCACAACAGCCTTCATGAACCTCCCGCATCACGTAGTTGATTTGGTTTGGTCCAAGGCATTTTGCGAGGGGTCCAGCAAATGTCCTGCGGTAGAGTTCTCCATTGAGGATGGTATATCGAGCAGCTTTTATCTTGAGGTTGCGTGCGGCTTTGGCGTCAGCGGGCAAAGTTCCATGAACAATGTAGTTCATAATTTCATTCCGCCAGTCTCAAGTCGCATTTATGGCATTGACTTCGAACTTCTCCCGATCCACGGTTGTGTAGAGAAGTTGAACGACAGCTGAAGAGCTGGTCGCTCCCATTTCTGCTACTGATCCGAGATTTGCGAGAGCATCGGCTTCATGGTTTTCTTCTCATGGAATTTGGAGTGCTTCTCATTCATCAAATTGTGTTAGGAGATCTTTCACACGGGCGAGGTATACTTGAAGTCAATACCGCTCAAATCAAAGCAATTGAGTCAATCCCAGACGTGCTGCACAGCCGGAAAGACGTCATGAAATTGACTGGAAGGGTGGCAGCCTTGCGCAGGTTTATATCCCGTTCATCCGACCGGTGCAAAAGTTTCTTCGATGTTCTGAAGCAGAACAAGGAATTCAATTGGACTCCTGAATGTCAACAAGCGCTGAGGGATCTGAAGAAATATCTATCCAATCCACCACTACTCTCTACGCCTCAGCACGGGGAGCAGTTGTTGATCTATTTGGCGGTTTCAGAGTCTTCGGTAAGCGCAGTTTTGGTTCAAGAAGAAAAAGGTACGCAACTTCTCATCTATTACATTAGTAAAGCTTTACTTGATGCGGAAACACGTTACCAACCCTTAGAAAACTGGCTTTAGCACTCGTAACTGCTGCCCGTAAATTGCGTCCTTATTTTCAAGGTCATTCAATAGCTGTAGTAACAACCTTTCCTTTACGCAATGTTTTGCATAAACCTGAATTCTCGGGAAGGTTGTTTAAATGGGCTATAGAGTTAAGCGAATTCGATATCACCTACCAGCCCCGGGTAGCAATTAAGTCACAAGCCCTAGCAGACTTCGTAGTAGACTTTAGTGCTAATATATATCCTGATGCGGAAAAGGATGCAATTCTATTCGCTGGGCAGGCCCCTGGTGTATGGACCCTATTCACTGATGGCTCCTCGAGCATCCAAGGGTCCGGCCTTGGACTGGTTCTTATTACCCCGTCCGGAGAGACCGTCAGGCAAGCCATCAAGTGCCCGTTTATTACTAATAATGAGGCCGAATATGAGGCCGTAATTGCAGGATTGGAGTTAGCCCGAAGCTATGGCGCAAACATCATCAAACTCAAGAGTGATTCTCAACTAGTAGTCAACCAAGTGACCGGAGGTTTCATCGCACGGGAATCCAGAATGCAAGTATACCTTGCCCGTGTAAAAGAACTTTTGGCTCAGTTCGACGAATGGGAAGCGCTCCAAATTCCACGAGAAGAATACCATGAAGCAGACGCCCTGGCGAATTTAGGGTCAGTAGCAGAAATTGGGGCAGCCAATTCCTTGGATGTCGTTCAACTCTTCTGCACGACCATAGATCGAGAGAAGTTCGAACTTAATACTATAAACGCAACTTGGGACTGGCGAAATGAAATCACAAATTACATCATTCACGGAACTCTGCCCAATGACGCAAAAGCTGCTCGCAAACTTAGAATAAAAGCTGCTCGATATAAAATCGTCAATGGTGATCTCTATCGCAGGACGTTCGCAGGGCCCCCTTGCCAAGTGCCTGGGGCCAAACCAAATCAATTACGTGATGCGAGAGGTTCACAAAGGCTGTTGTGGTAATCATTCTAGGGGCAAATCATTAGCGCGCAAGTTGATTCGCGCCGGATATTATTGGGATAAGATGGAAAAAGATACAAACGAGTTTGTCAAGAAATGCGATAAATGTCAAAGGTCTGCGCATCTTCTCCATCAACCGGCAGAACCGCTCCACTCAATAATCTCCTCATGGCCGTTCTTGAAGTGGGGAATGGACATAGTCGGTCCTCTTCCTGCTGCGCCGAGAGGGGTGCGTTTCTTGCTAATCGTCACCGATTACTTCACCAAATGGGTCGAAGCGGCAGCATATGCAAAGATACAACAAATAGAGGTAATTGACTTCCTTTAGCGATATGTCGTATGTCGCTTTGGAGCACCTAAGGAAATAGTCATGGATAATGGTCCACAATTCATCGGCCAGAAAGTGACTAGGTTCCTCGACGACTTACACATCAAAAGGATTACTTCTTCTCCATACCACCCAGTTGCCAATGGACAGGCAGAGTCAACAAACAAAATAATCATTGAATCTCTCAAGAAGCGCCTCGAGCGGGCCAAGGGATGTTGGGTAGAAGAACTGCCCGGTGTACTATGGGCTTATCGCACGACAATAAAAATGAGTACAGGAGAGACACCTTACTCGTTGGTATACGGCGCAGATGCTCTAATCCCAGTTGAAATCAGAGAACCAAGTCTACGGTATGCACATGCTACCGAAGAATCCAACTCAATCAATTTCTCCGAAGAATTAGATTTTCTCGAAGAACGAAGGGAACTGGCACTTGTACGAGTAGTCGCCCAGAAGGAACGAATCGAGCAATACTATAATCGGGGACTACGCGTACGAAGTTTCTAGGTTGGAGATTTTGTGTTGAGAAAAGTATTCCAAAACACACAAGAGGCAAATTCGGGAAAATTAGGCCCTAATTGGGAAGGCCCCTACAAGGTAGTCGCATCAGTCGGCAAGGGATCTTACCGTTTGGCACGACCAGATGGCTCAATCATCCCAAACAGTTGGAACGTGATTCACCTCAAAAGGTATCACTTCTAAGTGGTAAAACGGTCAGTTATTCTATTCCTACCTTTTACTCTTATGGCATTCTTACTTTTATTATATTTCTCCTAAATGGTACTAACGGCCTAAACAAGGCCAGATTTGTTTAGCTCAACTGGCAGAGCTCGAAGTTCTTCAACTTCGCGGCTGTGGGTTCGAATCCCTCAACGGACACACTCCTCGTTTGGTTATATGTGTTCTTTTATTTACGACCAGCCTTAACTCTTTTTATGTTACAACTTCCCGTGTTTCAACATAAAAACAAGGAGGGTGGTGAGAGGTCCCTGTAGGCCAGATAAGACCTTCATAAAGGCAAAAGACCTTGTAAAAAGGCGAGTTTTTTTTAAACTTTTTATGTGACAAACTTCCACGAAAATAAGAGAAGTCCTTCACAAGGCCAGCGACTCGGCCAGAGTTAAAACTTTCTGCGTCGACTTTCAACTATCAAAAATGATAAGCAAAGTTGTTCGCAGGGCCAACGATTCGGCCAGAACCTATTGACAACGACTCGGTGAGAGTAAAACATCTACGCAGATCATTCCCAACTTATGACCTCTTCCTTGAGAAAGGCTAAGTTAAAGCATACGAACAGCCTTTTAAAAGACCAGAACTTAGCAAAGTTCAAACTTCTAAAAGAGCTTAAACAAAAGGCACAAAGGCCACAATGCATCCAAATATAATTGCCAACAGTCATTGAATTAAAAGGTTTGAAAATATATACATGGTCTTGATAAAACAATAGAAATGCCAAAAATGGCTGACAGAAGTTTTGTTGAGTGATACAAGGCCAATGAAACCGGCCAAACAAGGATCAGAGAGTCTCGAAGAGACCTCTATCCACAACCAATTATCCGGCTCTCGCCAGATACACAAACCTACAAACTTGATCAATTTGGGGGGGGGGGGCATTAATTTTGGGGACTACGACCAGAACCCGATGCACCAGCTCCATCGGCTCCGTCGTCGTCACCCGAGCTCTCATCGCCATCTTCTTCTTCATCTTCTTCAGACTCTTCGGGAGAGAGATTCAGCACTCGCCTCACTTCGCGAACGACGCACTTTGTTTTCAGCATCGCTTCCTCGATGTTGATCTGACCTGCGTGGACCTGCTCAAGCAATGTTCGCCTGGTCTCGAGTGTAGTAAGCTTCGCCTTGATCTCAAACTGATCGCACAAGTTGGCCAAGTCCTTGGATAATGCATCTTGAACGCTCATGGACTGGGCAACTTGGTCCCTGGCAGCTTGAAACTCAGCTCGAGCACTAACGGATTCCTCTTTAGCTTTCCGCAGGTCCATCTCTAAAGATCCACGCTCATCGAGTGCCTTGTTCAACAAAGAGTTGCGTTCTTCAAGCAGAGCCTCTAGGTCTCGAGCAGATTGTGCGAACCCTTCTTTCTCCTTAGAAAGAAGGTCCTTTTCCTTGGTGAGCTTGCTAATCTGTTCAAATTGTTTGTTGTTGGTCTCAGCCAACCGGTTAGCTTCACCCCGAGGAAACCACACCTCTCTGCCAGAGCCTCATTCTCCCTCAGAGTCCTTAGCAGCTCTTTTTTCAGTTCGAGCACCTGATCAGGTTTGTTGATCCTGGAGCGGAACATCAACTCGGCAGCCATCAGGCTTGACTGAAACAGACAAAAGAGATAAGGTTAGAAGTGTGAATTCACAATTACTTCTGACTTGAAAAATGATAAAGAAGCATTTATCCGGGCAGAATCAGCGGCGATGGCAAAAGCCAAATACTCATCGCTCATTTCCCTCATTGTCCACGCTTCACGGGGACCAATGAGCGATGAAACTGCCTTGGCTAAGCCGCCCGGCCTGGTCACGAAGTCGACATTGGGGGCCAGCTTCATAGTGCATTCCCTCTCGCAGTACTTAGGCTCCCTAGCCTGCTCAGAGGGAATGTTTGGGCCAAATTTGTAGCACACGCCCCAAATGTCCCTTGCTCCAGTCAGACCGCTGATGGTGGTCCGCCGAGTGAGCCTTGTCTTCGACATCTCAGAATGATTCTCCACTCCAAGATCTCTTGTGTCGCATTCAAGCAAACAGACATGCACCTCCCCCTCAGCGGCCACGTTCTCCAAGTCCTCAAAGTAAAAAACACGGGGACTCTGGCCACCCTCTCGGGGGGTCCCTTCTCCTCCTTCTTCTTCTTCTTCGCCAACCTTTCCCTTACCCTTATCTGCACGGGAAGCACCCGCATTACCCCGTCACCACCTCGGGGACTCCCTTCCGGAGTACGGGCAGACTCCTCCTCGACCTTCTTCTTGTCACTTCGAAGAAAGGGCTTTCTCACAAGGTTTTCGGGAGTTTCAGTTTCAGTATCCGAAACGTCGATCACCTCCTTGTCAAAACCCTCTCCCCGTGCAGACTCGGGGACTTCAGCAGAGGTCTTGACACGCTCTTCTTCAAGCTCAGGCACACTAGCTCCAAGCGGGGACTTACCTCCAACAACTGAGGTCTTCTTCCGTGCTCCGCCCTCGCCTTGGCTCTTCTTCTTTCTCTTCAGAGAGCTAATGCCGCCAGACAGTAGCTCCTCGCCACCTTCCCTCCCGCGCATTGCCTCCACTGCGACCCTTATGGCTGTGACCTCATCCTCAGGGTCAACAGCAGGGCCTGACGGCATAGCCTGAGGGAAAGGGGTAGGGAAGAAGTCTCCTTGTGTGCCTAGACCTGCAAAAAGGCGGAACGGTTAGATGCAGCAAAGTCGCAAAGAGAAGAAATAGCTGCGACAGCGAAAAGTTCTCACCGTGAGTTTTTGCGGTCAGACTGTTTTGCGTGGCAAAGTACGACCATTCCCTCTGCTCAGCAGGGAACTTCCTCAGAATAGCCTCGACCCACGCCGTCAGCTCATCAACCGATATGAGCTCATCATAGGGCAGCTTGGCAGCTTTAAGGCAGAATCAAAGGAATGAATACTCAAAAAGAGGAAAATATGAAAATTCCAAAGAAAAACTCGGGGACTTACGCCTCTTATTCCAGATCTCGGATAGAGGAGCCTTGGAGTTATAGGACAATGCCTGGGTGCACACAAATATGTACCGGTGCAACCAACCCTGCTCATTGGTGTCCTCAGAACTACGTATCAAGCCCTTGCCCCCACGCATTCTGGCGTTGACAAAACCATCCTTAAAAATTTGTATGCTGTACAAAGAAATAAAATGCTCATATTCAAAATTTCAACCGGTTTCCTCGGCAAACCAGTCCATGAGTATTATCATTCTATACATACTGGGGCTCAGTTGCCCCGGGCAGAGAAAATACTCCCTACATAGCCTGTCGAGTACAGGATGTAGGGGTAGCGTGCAACCAACTGTGAATGGGTAGGTGGATATGGCCATCCACCCTGCCCTATGGGAGTTAATGTTCTCATTTTCAGGCACCGAAAAAATGGGAACACTCGCATCCCAGCCGCAGTCTGCTCTAACTCGTGGGATCATCTCCGACGTGATCCCAGATTTAAATCTGTACACTGGCCATGCGCGTACATCTCCATAGTTATTGAAGGCCTTGACGTTACAATCCTTCTCCAATTCACCCCAGTTCTTCGGGATAATCTCTAAAGCAGTGGCCTGAGCGGCCCTAGGTCTGGGGGTAGCCGCGGAAGAACTACCGGTGGCAGCGTCCATATTCAAATTTTTTTAGCTTTTGGAGACATAATTGAAGAAGAATCAAAGGTTAGAAGAAAGATTGGAGAGAATTCAAAGGGTTTTTCAAGACTTGGGAGTTGTAGAATGAAAGCAAGAAAAAGGGTTAAAATTCAGCAAACCCCTATTTATAGGAGTAAACGGGTCCGGCCCATCAAGTTCCCACAGGACACGTGGAAGTCATCAAAGAGACCACGATCAGATCCAACAGTCAAAAGAGAAAGTAGGTTTCGCCGAGTTTCGAAGCAGCATCATTGCCCTGAAGTGCAGCGGTCACCTCGCAACTGACAACGGACGTGTGCATGTGACTGAGGCGGTTAAAATCATTACTTTTACCCTTGAGACGCGCAGTAGTCACTTCGAAGTTGACGGCGGACGTGCAGACGTGCCTGTCACAGTTACTTTTTACATCGCGCATTTAATACGCACGTCATTGAAACTTGTCATGTTGCTGATGAAGTGCGCACGTCACTGAGGTTCGTCATGTTGCAGATGAAGGTTGGACTTTGCGAATAAAATTTCCCGCCAAAATTCACATCCACTCCTCGAGCAGAAACTCTGCTCGAGAAGTGGGGGGACTATCTGTATTGAATAAAAACCATCGTCACTTAAAAAGGTGACACGTGTCTGCCACGTGGCATGGGCAAAGGTTTCCCCAGACAGACATCTAACGGGCAGATGACTGGCTAGGCGGTTACCGTGGACAGCCCAAGGAAGTTACGTAACGCCTCCTCGAATCAGCGCTATTTAAATGAACAGTTACCCGTCCATAACGCGACTGCTCAATAAATGGTTGCAAGAGTAACGGCTACCCAGCGGTTACAGACCCAGCGGTTACGTATCCAACGGATATATACCCAGCGGTTACAAACCTAATGGATGCCTAGTAAATCTATATATAGTGTTTGATTTTGAATCATTGTAACACACATTCTCTTACCTATTTACAATATCAATTAAATACTCTCTCTACTCTCGCTCTCTACTGTTCATCATTTACATTATTGCCTACTTTGTTCTCAAGTCTGCGAGTGTAATCAATGTCAAGAGATCCTCACCGAGATCAAGCGATCTAATACGGCTCCTTATACTTATTTAACTTATGCTTTGATCTTATTTATCTCTGATTATCTCGTATTACTTTCACATTGTCGACTAGTTATCATTGCATATCCATCGAGAATCGTGCATATATATTCGTAATCCAGTAATTAACGAAATTCTATATTCAAATCGGCTAAACTCTTAATCTAAACTATTGATCGTGACTCCACAAATATAAATTTAATTGTTAATTGGCCTAAAATCGGATCTAGGTTAAACACAAATACCAGTGGCGGATGTAGAGTGTTCCATATGGGTTCGGCAGAAACCAGTAGGTCTGGCGCAGACAGTGTATTTGTGTTAAAAAAAACACCAAATATGTATAAAAATCAAGGCAAGAACTCAATTACTAACACTTAAGATCATTATTCTGAAATTTAGAACCCATAAGGTTCAAATTTCCAATCCTCCTCTGCCAAATACAACTTCACCCAAACCCCCACGCACTTTAATAGCCACAAATTCATAAAAAATAAACTAAACATGATTTCTTTCACTATTCACAGAATCGTCATACTTAGCAGATTCTTGTAAATAGTTTTTAACATTCACTGTTGTAGAAAAATGTAGTGATTTTGTTTGTTTGGATCCCACAATTTGTCAAGGATATTCAGATGTGAGAACCTTGCTATGAAATTTTTCCATGCTGACTTTGTTCATCTGAGTTATTCTTTGCTTTGTCAATATTTTTCAAGAACTGGATGAGTGATAATAGTCTCTGAAACATTATTCCCCAAAAAACTGCCCATATATATTAACATGAGTAAACTATTGCACTTCAAAATAACGTAGCAATGCAAGTTATAAAGCTACTAGCGGTAACATAATACTTCATCAATAAATGAGCGGTAACTATTAGTAACTATTTTAACTGATCGAAACCACAAAAATTCACTTGTCGCATTTTGTAAAATACTATTTATCCCCCACCTGTTATATTAATTATATGAGAAAATAATAAGATACAGTCATAGAAACCAAGATCATTGATTATCTTCTATAGGAAAAATACTACATCAAAAGGATACATCATACTAGATATTGTATTGGATAAAAGCTGACTGAACTTGGAAGGATGACACGTGTCCCCCACGTGGCACGAGCAGACATTTCAACGGACAGACATCCAACGGACAGACGTTTCCCACGAACAGACCTAAGGAAGTTACGTAACACTTCAACGGTCAACACGGTTTAAATGAGCAATTATTAGCATTATTACCCACGATCATCGATTTAATGGTCATTAAGGCAATCATTACAGCCCAGCGGTTATGACTTCGCTGAATAAGTGCCCAGCAATTACTTATCCAGTCGGATCCACGCCCAGCGGTTACAAAATCCCAACGGGTGCCTATCAGGCCTATAAATAGCATTCACCTTAGTCGATTGTAATAACAACCTTACTTCTTGTCTACACTATCAATAAGAATACTCTCTCGCCCTCGCTCAGATATTCTCTTTACTCATATTTTGGTTATTATCTTAGCCCTTTGGTTGTCTGAAGTGTGGTTGGTATCGAACAACTCTCCCCGGAGACGAGTGATACGACACGGTTACCTCTCCTTATTTCTGTTTACGCTTTAGTCTGATCCTTTATTATTTATATTTCGTTCTCGTATTATCTATATCTTAACTCACCGTATAAATTCTTAATCTCTACTATTGACCGTGACTCCGCAAATACAAATTTAATTGTTAATTGGCCTAAAATCGGATCTAGGTTAAACAATTTGGCGACCACAGTGGGAGCCGGTCAATAGCCTTCGTAGGTTAAAAGTTTATCTTTGGTATTATATCTACTTCCATCCATCTTTTTGCTCTATAACTAACATGGCAGAAAGTAATTCTCTACGAACTATCGTAGGCGGACAACAGGTAAATACTCCTCCACTCAGTCCTAATTATTCTCCCGATTATTCGTCCGACGGGCAGCAACAATCTTCCCAAGGACCGGTCAGGCAGCGATATAGGCGTATGCGCTCTCAGAGTACTACTCCACCTAGGAGACGACGTTATAGGTGTCTCTCCCCCTGGCCAAGGGAACCTCCAGGAAACACTTTTGCTTTTATGCAGGAACAGGCAGAAGTGAATCGAGGAATCAACGAGGCACTCACCTCTCTCCGGAGGAGTAATCCCTCAACTGCAAGGGCTAACGCTGCAGCACCTGGCCATGACGCACCTTCTTCCCATACTTCGAGGCAAGGTGGAGAGCGTAACAACGGTGGTACTGCAGATCCAACGACCCAAGCCAATCAGAATCTAAACGGAGTGTCTATGGCGCCTATGGACATGAGCCTTGTCATGGAAGCTCTCACCAAACAATTCAAAGAAAGCCAAGAAGCACTTCAAAAATCCCTTCACGAGAGAATCGATCAGATACCGGGCGCTCCACCCACGCTGAAGAAAGTCGACGTCCAACGCTATTCACAGCGACCCTGGAAAAAAGAGGCAGCCCCAAAAGCGATACCTATGACGTTCAAAATGCCGAACATTCCAAGGTATCGCGGGACATCTGATCCTAATGACCATCTCATGATGTTCAGCAACTTTATAAAAGCCAGTGATCTCACCGACGAGGAGATCGAATCTGTCCAATTGAAGAAGTTCGTGGAAACCCTAGCAGATGGAGCTCTGCGACGGTATTCAATGTTGCCACCCAAATCCATTGGGTCTTTCGCAGAAATGGCTGAGTTGTTCGTGAAGGCGCACACAGGTGCTCAGAAGATGGAGACCCGCGTAGAGGACATCTTTGAAATCAAGCAGAGACCCGACGAGTCACTACGCAAGTACGTGGACCGTTTCCAGAGAGAGCGTATGATGCTTCCCAAAGTACCAGATCGATGGGCAGCAATCGCGTTCACCAACAGCTTGGATATTAGGAGCTCAGAGGCCACGCGTAGACTTTATGAGTCTCTTCGCGAATTCCCAGCAGCCAGTTGGTCGGACGTATACAACCGTTACAATTCCAAGGTACGTATCGATGAGGATAAATTGATTGGAACAGGTACTCGAGGAAGGGCTCAGGCACGCAGCAGCGGATCCGGCGAAAAAAGCAGAGACGGAGAGGTCAGATACACGATACGAGCCGTATCCTGACCAATCGCGTAACCATTCCAAAGGACGCAGCCGTAACAGCAACACAGGTTTATCTCGGAGGGAAGATTCCGAATCAAATCTCCACGGAGCCCCAAGCCTGCCGAGCTTCAACGTTGAAATGACAAAAGTCATGGCGGTATTCAAAGATATGGGGGAAAAGTCAAATGGCCGAAAGACATGAAGACTGATCCCAGCAAGCGAAATCAAGACCTATATTGCGAATTTCACCGCGACCATGGGCACACAACCGAAGACTGCAAAGCTTTAAGGTATGAAATTGCTCATTTGTTGAAACAGGGATACTTGAAGGAGTTCCTGACCGAGAGGGGAAAGCAAACTCACGCGAAGGCTCAGCAGAACAAATCTGGCCCTCCGCGAGCATCCTCCCCGAAGCGGACAGTCAATGTCATTTCAGGAGGGATTGAGGTAGATTCCGTTACCTTCACAGCGAAGAAGTATGCAAAGGTCTCCATTACAAACAACAAGCGCCCTCGATCAGAAAAAGTAATCATATTCGAGGATTCCGATGTTGATGGCTCGCAATTCCCGTATGCTGATGCGTTAGTCATAACGTTAGGCGTAGCGGAGTTCGACGTCAGGAGAGTACTCATTGATGCGAGCAGTTCAGCGAACATTATCCAATCACGAGTTGTGATCGAAATGCAGCTAGCAGATAAGATTGTGCCAGTATCTCGAGTTCTTTCCGGCTTCAACAATTCAAGTGAGAAGACTCTCGGGGAGATTACCCTGACGACTCTTGCCGAAGGGGTAGCAAAGGAGACAACTTTTCATGTTGTCGACGCGGATCTAGCCTACAACATCATTTTGGGCAGACCTTGGATCCACGATATGCAAGCTGTTCCTTCTACCTATCATCAAGTGTTGAAGTTCCCATCCGAGTGGGGAGTACGTGAAGTCCGAGGAGATAAACGCTCTGCACGAGATTGCTACTCGGTGGCCCTCAAACTACCGAGGAGAACAAATAGCAATTACAGCAATCGGGGCCAAATATTCCACCTGAAGAGGTTAAGTACGAGGTCCCGGAATTCATCACGAAGATGGACGAGAGAGAAAACCATATGCCAACCGTAGAAGCTCTGGAACCTGAAGAACTATTCGCTGATAAGCCAGAGCGAAAGGTATACTTAGGGACTGAATTGAGCGAACGCCTACGGGAAGACATCCTCAAGTTCCTCAAAGAGCGGCATACAACATTCGCCTGGTCCCATGCAGATATGACAGGTATTTCTCCTGATATTGTCAGTCACAGGTTGAACGTTGATCCATATCACCGCCCGGTGAAACAGAAGACGCGCCAGCAAGGAGTTTTTCGAAACCAGGTAATCAATGACGAGGTCGATCGGTTGCTGAAAATCGGTTCAGTACGTGAAGTCAAGTACCCAGACTGGTTTGCCAACGTGGTGGTCGTGCCTAAAAAGAACGGCAAGTGGCGAGTCTGCATTGACTTCACAGATCTGAACAAAGCCTGTCCGAAGGATTCATATCCTCTCCCCCGGATAGATCAGTTAATCGACGCAACAGCCGGACACGAGGTGCTAACCTTTCTCGACGCGTACTCCGGGTACAATCAGATACTGATGGATCCTGAAGATCAGGAAAAAACGGCGTTCATAACCTGTCGAGGTACGTATTGTTATAAAGTTATGCCATTTGGACTAAAAAATGCAGGTGCAACCTATCAGCGTCTAGTCAATCGAATGTTCCATGACCATATCGGAAAAACTATGGAAGTGTACATCGATGACATGCTGATCAAATCCAAACGAGCGGAGGACCACCTGGCGCATCTGCAAGAAGCTTTCTGGATCTTGGATCAGTATAACATGAAACTGAATCCAGAGAAATGCGCTTTTGGAGTCGGGTCGGGGAAGTTCCTGGGGTTCATTGTTTCTCAGCGTGGCATTGAAGTCAATACCGCTCAGATTAAAGCCATTGAATCAATCCCGGATGTACTTCACAACAGGAAAGATGTCATGAAACTGATAGGGAGAGTAGCCGCTTTGCGCAAGTTCATTTCCCGATCGTCTGATCGTTGCAAAAAGTTTTTTCGATGTCTTAAAGCAGAGCAAGGAATTCGAATGGACTCCCGAGTGTCAGCAAGCACTGAGAGATCTCAAAAAATATCTGTCCAATCCTCCATTGCTCTCCACACCTCTGGAAGGTGAACAGCTGCTAATCTATTTGGCAGTTTCGGAGTCATCGGTAAGCGCTGTACTAGTTCGGGAAGAGAAAGGTAAGCAGCTCCCTATCTATTACATTAGCAAAGCTTTAGTTGATGCAGAAACCCGTTATCAACCTCTAGAAAAATTAGCATTGGCACTAGTAACTGCTGCCCGTAAGTTACGACCTTACTTCCAAAGTCATTCGATAACCGTGGTTACAACTTTTCCTTTACGAAATGTTTTGCACAAACCTGAATTTTCAGGCAGGTTAGTAAAATGGGCTATAGAATTATCCGAATTTGATATCAATTATCAGCCCAGGGTAGCAATAAAGTCACAAGTTCTGGCGGACTTCGTGGCAGACTTCAGCGTGAATATATATCCTGAGGCAGAGAAAGAAGCCATTCTTTATGCAGGGCAGGCTCCTGGCACCTGGATCCTTCATACAGACGGCTCCTCGAGCGTAAAAGGGTCAGGACTCGGAATTGTCCTCGTTGCTCCATCCGGGGAAATGGTAAGGCAAGCTATCAAATGTCCATTCATTACTAACAATGAGGCCGAATATGAGGCCGTTATTGCAGGACTAGAACTAGCCCGCAGCTATGGGGCAACCATCGTCAAACTAAAAAGCGACTCTCAGCTAGTGATCAATCAGATCAATGGAGGTTTCATTGCACGAGAATCCAGAATGCAAGTGTACCTCGCCCGAGTCAAGGAACTTTTGGCACAGTTTGGCGAATGGGAAGCAGTTCAGATTCCACGGGAAGAGAACCATGAAGCTGATGCTCTTGCAAACATGGGACCGGTAGCAGAAATAGGGGCGGCTAGCTCTTCAGCTGTTGTTCAACTTCTCTATACAACCATGGACAGAGAAAAGTTTGAAGTCAACACCATCAACACTACTTGGGACTGGAGGAACGAGATAACAAATTATCTTATTCATGGAACTTTACCCGCAGATGCGAAAGCTGCTCGTAAACTCCGAGTAAAAGCTGCCCGATATACGATTCTCAATGGCGAGCTTTACCGGAGGATGTTCGCAGGACCTCTCGCAAAGTGTCTTGGACCAAACCAGATCAATTATGTGATGAGAGAAGTCCACGAAGGCTGTTGCGGAAACCATTCCGGAGGTAAGGCTTTAACCCGGAAATTGATTCGTGCAGGTTACTATTGGGACAAAATGGAGAAAGATGCAAATGTGACAAATGCCAGAGGTTTGCAAATCTTCTTCATCAGCCAGCAGAACCACTACATTCAATAATCTCCCCGTGGCCCTTCATGAAATGGGGGATGGACATTGTTGGTCCTCTTCCCACGGCACCAAGGGGGATGCGTTTTTTATTGATCATCACTGATTATTTCACAAAGTGGGTCGAAGCGGCAGCATACTCAAGGATACGACAAACGGAGGTCGTCGATTTCCTCTGGCGATTTGTCATATGCCGCTTTGGAGCACCCAAGGAAATAGTCATGGACAACGGCCCGCAGTTCGTCGGCCAGAAAGTAACCAGGTTCCTCGACGATTTGCGCATCAAGAGGATAACTTCCTCCCCATATCATCCTGTTGCCAATGGACAGGCGGAATCTACCAACAAGATCATTGTTGAGTCCCTGAAAAAGCGCCTTGAGCAGGCAAAGGGATGTTGGGTAGAAGAGTTACCCGGAGTATTATGGGCTTATCGCACAACAATAAAAATGAGTACCGGAGAGACTCCTTACTCATTGGTATACGGTGCAGATGCTTTAATCCCAGTTGAGATAGGAGAACCCAGTCTACGATACGCGCATGCCACTGAGGAATCAAACTCAGTCAACCTATCTGAAGAGCTGGATCTCCTCGAAGAACGCAGAGAACTTGCCCTCGTACGAGTGGTTGCCCAAAAAGAACGAATCGAAAAATATTATAACTGGGGACTACGCGTACGAAGCTTCCAAGTCGGGGACTTTGTACTCAGGAAGATCTCCCAGAGCACACAAGAGACAAATTCAGGGAAACTTGGCCCTAATTGGGAAGGTCCCTACAAAGTAATTGCTTCGGTTGGCAAAGGATCTTATCGATTAGCACGACCAGACGGCTCGACTGTCCCGAACAGTTGGAATGTGGTTCACCTCAAAAGGTATCACTTTTAAGTGGTAAAACGGTTAGTTACCCTACACTTACGTTTATCTTCGCAAAAAATTCTTACTTTTATGAATTTTCTATAAATGATACTAATGACCTAAACAAGGTCAGATCCGTTTAGCTCAATTGGTAGAGCTCGAAGTTCTTCAACTTTGCGGCTGTGGGTTCGAATCCCACAACGGACACACTCCTCGTTTGGTTATATGTGTTCTATATGTGACACACCGACAACTCTTTTCATGTTATCACTTTGCGTGCTCCAACATAAAAACAAGGGGGGTGGTGAGAGGCCCCTGTAGGCCAGAAAAGACCTTAACAAGAGGCAAATTTTTGAAGTTTTTCAAATCAAAAACTTCTACGTGACACGACTTCCACAACAAATAAGAGGAGTCAATTCACAAATAAAAAAAAACTTCTACGTGATAAAACTCCCACAACAAATAAGAGGAGTCATTCACAAAACAAAATTTTGAGTGACAAGGCTTCCGCGAAAATAAGAGAAGTCGATCACCAGAGCCAATCTACAAAGCCATGTAATAACTTTCAACTATCGAAACGATAAGCAAAGTTATACGCACAAGGCAACGATTCGGCCGACACTCTAAAAAAAAAAACGACCATCATTCGGTCAGACCAGTAACAAATCACCTCTTCCTAATGAAAAGGATAAGTTAAAAACATCTGGTCATTTACAACTTACGACCTCTTCCTAACGAAAGGCTAAGTTAAAATCATTCGGGCAAAACTCTTGAAGATACGAACTTAATAAAGTCCTTACTTCAGAAAACTCCCAATCACGAGACTCGAAAGCCACAACACATGCAAACAAAAGATCAAGAAGTTCAAACTAAATATAGTCACTGGACAGATCTAAGCAACATATACACATCATCTTTGTGAAATTATAAAATGCCGAATACGGTTGACAGAAATTCGCAGAGTGTTCAAAGGCCAAACAAACCGGCCATACAAAGGACCAGAGAGTCTCTACTAGACCTCTGTCCACCAACAAGCAAGTCTGGCTCTCGCCAGACAAAATAAAAAATATACATAGATTGAGGAAAAAGAGCATTAGCATGAAGGACCATGACCAGGACTTAACGCACCAGCTCTGTCAGTCCTGCCGTCATTCCCTGAATCCTCGCCATCATCTTCATCGCCATCATCATCGTCATCACCTTCAGACTCTTCAGGGGAGAGACCCAATGCTTGGCGTATTCTTCGAACAGCGTTCTTTGTTGTCTTCAGCATCTCCTCGACATTAACTTGTCCAGCCTGGATCTGCACAAGCAATGTACGCTTGGCTTCAAGGGCCGCAAGCCTGGTCTTGATTTCTGACTGATCACGCAGGTTTGCCAAGTCCTTGGTTAATGCGGTCTGAGCACTCGTTAACTGAGCGACCTGATCCTTGGCAGCCTGGAGATCAGAACGGGCTTTAACTGATTCTTCATTTGCTCTCTGCAGACCCGTCTCAAGAGATGCACGGTTGTCGTTAGCACTGTTCAAAGAATTTCGGCACTCTTCAAGCAGTCTCTCCAAACCCTGGATAGAGCGTGCGAACCCTTCTTTCTCCTCGAGAAGAAGGTCCTTTTCCCTGGTGAGAGCATTGATTTGCTCAAGACGATCATTGTTGACATCAGTCAACCGGTTAACTTCTCTACCAAGGAAACCACACTGCTCAATCAGAGTCTTGTTGTCCTTCAGAGCTTCTAACAATTCTTTTTTCACCTCAACCACTTGATTAACATTGTTAAGCCTGGAGCGGAACATGATCTCGGCAGCCAGCATACTCGACTGAAAAAAGCAAAGTACGTCATGGTTAGAAATCCGAGGCTAAGAATTATTCTCAAAACAAAATAAGAAAATACTTACTCGGGCAGAATCAGCAGCAATCTGAAAGGCTAACTCCTCATCGCTTAGCTCCCTCAGCACCCATTCTTCACGGGGACCGATGAACGAGGAAACCGCCTTAGCCAAGCCGCTTGGTCCAGTTATGAAGTTAACATCAGGGGCAAGTTTCAAAGTATGCTTCCTCTCACAGTACTTGGGTTCCCAAGCTTGTTCGGAAGGATAATTTGGCCCAAACTTGTAACGAACACCCCTGATATCCTTCAACTCTGTCTGACCACTAATGACTGACCGCCAGACGAAGCTCGACGATGAAAGGTTAGAATCACTTTCCACTCCAGGGTTTATCGTCTCGCACTCGCGAAGACCAACCGGTGTCGCCCCCTTAGTAGCCACGTTCTCTAGGTCCTCGAAACGAAAAACACGAGGACCTTGGCTACCCTCTTGGGGATCTTTTTCCTTGACCTCTTCTCTCACTTCTTCTCTCACTTCTTCTTTCACTTCTTCTTCACCTACTTTCTTTTTTCCCTTGTCTACACGAGAAGGACCTGCCTCCACCTCGTCGCCAACTCGGGGACTCCTCTGCGGAGTACGGACAACCTCCTCCTCGGCCCTTCTTCTGTCACTTCGAAGATGAGGTCTTCGCCTAAGAGGGGCATCAACTTCGGCTTCAGTGTCCGAAAGATAGATGACCTTCTTGGCTAAACCCTCTCCCCGGACAGACTCGGGGACTTCAGCAGCGGCATGGGCATTCTCTTCTACGGGCTCCGGTAGACTGGCCCTAGGAGGAAGATCGCCACCAGTTGACGAGGTTTACCCGGCAGCTACGGAAGTCTTACGAGCAGACTTCTTCCGTGCTCCGCCCTCTCCCTGGTTTTTCTTCTTCCGTTTCAAAGAGCCTAGTCCGTCGGACAGGAGTTCTTCGCCCCCCTCCCTGCTGCGCAGAGAGTCCACCGAAGCTAGTATAGCCTCAGCCTCAGCAATGGGGTCAGCAACAGGCTCGGTAGGCCCGTCTTGGGGGGGAGCAGGAAAGAAATCTCCTGAAGTGCCCAAACCTGTAAAAAGGTGAAACGGTCAAACATGAAGAAGATTCAAGGAAGAAGAACTATCATGGAGGCAGAAAAATTCTCACCATGGTGTTTTACAGTCAAACTCTTATGAGCGGCAAAATACGCCCACTCTCTTTCTTCCGGACCAAACCTCTTCAAAATCGGCTCAACCCACGCCGTTAGCTCATCGACAGATATGAGCCCGTCATAAGGGTGTTTGGCCGCTGCACAAAGAAATTAAGCGAAATTAACAGAAGAAGGAAGGAAAGCAAAAAAAATAAGGGGAAAAAAAAACTCGGGGACTCACGCGTCTTATTCCAGACTTCTGGAAGATAAGATTTGTCATCAAAAGTCAAGGCCGAGGAACGCACGAACAGATACCGGTGCATCCAGCCTCGATCACTGGTATCCTCAGAACTGCGCACCAAGCCCTTGCTTCCGCGCATCCTGGCATTTACATAGCCGTCTTTAAAAATTTGTACGCTATACAAGGAAATAAAATGCTTGTAGTCAAAAGATTGATCGGTTTCTGTCGCAAACCAATCTAAAAGTGTAACTATTCTATATGTACTGGGGCTCAATTGCCCCGGACAGAGAAGGTACTCCCTGCAAAGCCTCTCCAGTACAGGGTGCAAGGGCAACCTACATCCCACTGTGAAAGGGTAGGTACACATGGCAGTCCACCCAGCCCTGTGGGAAGTAATATTCTCTCCCTCGGAGACCGGCAGGAGGGGAGCCTCATCGCCCCAGTTACAGTCTATCCTCACATGTGGGATCACCTCCTTCGTGATCCCAGATTTAAACCTATACGCCGGCCAGTTGCGCGTATCTCCCTCTCTATTATGAAAGGACTTAATATTACAGTCCGCGTCAAGTTCACCCTATTTTTTGGGGATTATTTCTGCAGTAGTAGCTTGAGCAGCCCGAGGCCTAGGAGTGGCCACCGAAGAACTACCAGCAATATCAATGCTTTGATTTTTTCTAGATCTTGAAGACATGATTGATTTCAAGAAAAATGTAAAGTTATCAAGAAAAACTCAAAAGCTAGTTCAGAAGCTTTCAAAGAACAACGGAGAAGAAATAAAAGCAAGTAAAAGTTTCTCATCAAGCAAATTCCTATTTATAGGAACAGAAATTCATCCCCACAACTTCCCTCGAGACACGTGGAGATCATCAGAGAAACTACGACCAGATCTAGCCGTTGAAGGAGGAAATAGGGTTAATCAAAACTTTATAGTATCATCATTATTCTGAAGAGTAGCGGTCACCTCGCAATCAACAGACGACGTGTGCACGTGGTTGAGGCGGTTAAAATCATTACTTTTACCCTTGGGGCATGCAGTAGTCACTTCAGAGTAAACTGCGGTTCCGCAGACGTGCCAGTTGCAGTTACTTTTTTATACGGCGCATTTAATGCGCACGTCATAAGGGCTTGTCACTTATCTGATAAGGGTCATACGTCATCGAGATGCGTCACATGAAGACAAAAAGATTACGAAAATTCCCGCCAAAATTCTTATCCACTCCTCGGACAGGTACTCTGCCCGAGAAGTGCGGGGACTATCTGTATTGGATAAAAGCTGACTGAACTTGGAAGGATTACACGTGTCCCCCACGTGGCACGAGCAGACATTTCAACGGACAGACATCCAACGGACAGACGTTTCCCACGAACAGACCTAAGGAAGTTACGGAACACTTCAACGGTCAACACGGTTTAAATGAGCAATTATTAGCATTATTACCCACGATCATCCATTTAATGGTCATTAAGGCAATCATTACAGCCCATCGGTTATGACTTCGCTGAATAAGTGCCCAGCAGTTACTTATCCAGTCGGATCCACGCCCAGCGGTTACAAAATCCCAACGGGTGCCTATCAGGCCTATAAATAGCATTCACCTTAGTCGATTGTAATAACAACTTTACTTCTTGTCTACACTATCAATAAGAATACTCTCTCGCCCTCGCTTAGATATTCTCTTTGCTCATATTTTGGTTATTATCTTAGCCCTTTGGTTGTCTGAAGTGTGGTTGGTATCGAACAACTCTCCCCGGAGACGAGTGATACGACACGGTTACCTCTCCTTATTTCTGTTTACGCTTTAGTCTGATCCTTTATTATTTATATTTCGTTCTCGTATTATCTATATCTTAACTCACCGTATAAATTCTTAATCTCAAGTATTGACCGTGACTCCGCAAATACAAATTTAATTGTTAATTGGCCTAAAATCGAATCTAGGTTAAACAGATATAATGTTGTCCATTTTGCTTACATGTACATTAAGAATTTGTTGCATTGACCAAGTAATTTATGTCAATCATGGATTCTCAAGTTAGTGGCAGGATGACCAAGAGGGAAGAGAGCAGCAGTGAAATAGGAAACCATTGTTTAGTTCATTTTCTATAATAATAAAATAAAAGCTGTATTTTTTATATGTGAACCAATTAAAGTGGGTGGGGTTTAAGTAAGGTTGTGTTTGCCTATTGAAGGATATATTTTTTAGGATATTTAATTTAATATTTAAAAGGTTAAATAAAATAAGCGCAAAACATGTCATGTCATTTTTCAGTCAAAGTTGACCTTTTGAACCAATTACCTAAAGTTAGATGACTTTTGAGCGACAAATAAAAGATGACTTTAATGGCGAATTACTCAAAGTTGAGTGATCATTTGAACTATCAACTCGAAATATGTATATATACTCAATAATAACAAGTAACAACAATCCAAAAACGTTTTACCTTAGTTATCAGTAATTTTTTTGAAAGTAATTTCGTTAACATGTGTAGTTTTCATCTTATTATTGTTAGCATATTTTTGGATATTTTTCCTTCAGCCGAGGGTCTATCAGAAACAGTCTCTCTACTTTGGTAGGGGTAAGATTTGCGTACATCTCACACTTCTCATATCCTATTTAATTATGGGACTATAATATGTATGTATGTATGTTGTTGTTGTTATAACAAGCCAAAAACGTATTTTATAACCAATGCTATATAGACAACTATATATTGTAAAGCATGCAATAAATGTCGTATCATTTAAACTGAACATGTATTATAATAGTTTATTGTTGTGTTCGATTAATAACCAAAATCTAGATAACCATTTATCCGTAGAAAAAGTTACAGTGCCTTCATGTGAAAACTTCCAAAGTTCTTTCATTGAATTAAGAAATCTTTATGCCCCTATATTCATATTAATACCAAAAGGCCAAGTGAATATCACGCAAAGAGATATATAGTGTGCACAACAGTCAACACAATGAACATATAAATTTTATCAGAATTTGGTGTTTAAATCGAATTAATAAATATTAAAATATGTCATGCATATACTTAACTATAGTTAGATGATGAGCATTCTCATTTTAATTTGTTACCTCAAATTGCTTGGTTTGCATTCGTTGCAGATTGAATGTTTCTTCCTTTTGAAAGGAGTTATTATTTTGTTCTATTCTTAAACAAAGACTAAAGTAACACAAACATAAATCATTCTACTCCCTCCGTTTAAGTTTACTTGTCCAAATTTAGCAAAATCAAATTCTTAATTTACTTGTCCTTTTAGCAATTCAAGATAAAATAAGCTATGTTCTTCTTAATTTACCCTTGACATTAAATGGTCAAATTCTTCAAAATTCCTTTCCAATTAATTGGAAACTACAACAAAGTATAATAAATAAGGGTAGATTTGTCAAGTTTAATTTTTCTTATTTTGTCTTGGTTGTAGTGCAAAAATTGAATTTGGACAAGTAAACTTAAACAGAGGGAGTAGTATTATGCAAT
>JBBBVM010000495.1:0-34699 GCA_037355625.1 Petunia x hybrida | reverse complement strand
AAACATTGTAGGGCTTGAAACAAGCACCGAGATGTTGGTTTGCAAAGTTATCGGGCGCTTGAAGACTTAGGTATTAGACAATCCTATTCGGATTATTCCCTTTTTACACTTCGTAAAGGGTCTATCACCTTAAGCGTACTGGTGTACGTAGATGATTTGATTATCGGGGGCAATGATTCGGACGCTATTCGTCTTTTTATGTTGTATCTCTCTACTTGCTTTCATATGAATATTTGGGCAATACTAAAATATTTTTTGGGAGTTGAAGTGGCTAGAGGACCTAAAGGTATTTTCTTATGTCAACGGAAATATGCCTTGGATATAATTACTGAGGTTGGATTATTGGGAGCTCGACCGATTGGAACTCCTTATGAGCAGGATCATCGTTTGGCTTGGAGAGTGGCTGAGATATTGACGATCCCGAACGCTATCACCGTTTTTATGGCCATTTGATTTATTTAGCTTTACCCATCTGGATTTATCATATAGTGTTTATGTGTTGTCTCAGTTTATGCTACAACCACTAGTCGAGCACTGTAATGCAGCTTTCCCCGGGTTGTCCGTTATTTGAAAGGGTGTCTGGGACAGGGTATTATGATGAGTTTGAATTGTGATCTTCATTTGCATGGTTGGTGTGATTCTGATTGGGCTGGATGTCCTTGACACGCCAGTCTTTAACCGTCTGGTAGTTTCTCTCGGAGACTATCCTATATCTTGGCGATGGAGAAACAAATATTGTCTCCAGATCTTCGGCTGAAGCAGAATACCGGTCAATGGCTATGACCGTTTGTAATTAAAGTGGTTGAAGGAGTGTTTTGGAGTCTTGGTATAAATCATCCGTCTCCTATTCAACTAAATTGTGATAGTCAGGCAGCATTGCATATTGCACGGAACCCGGTCTTCCACGAGCTGACCAAACACATTGAAGTCGATTGTCAATTTGTCCATGATGAAATCATTGGAGGGACTATACGCCCCGGACATGTGCCAACGAACACACACGGCTGATATCTTTACAAAAGCACTAAGCCGAGCACAATTTGATTATTTTTTGAGCAAGTTGGTTATTCGGAACCCTCATGCTCCAATTTGAGGGGGAGTAATGAGGGTTTTTTGGTATAAATTATGTAATTGGTAGACTAGGTGTGTAATTTTGTATTGGCTTGGCCCAATTTGAGTTCAATGAAAGAGGCAAGAAAGTTTACCTACACAAATCATATTGGCTAAATTACATTGTATGTCAATTTAGGGAACCTTTTTTAAAAATATAGCAATATTTTATCACTTGACCAAATCTCCTCCTCCGGCACGACAATAGAACCTCCGGTCTGCTACAGTTGCCGTCGCGAAACCCCTCGCCGCCGATTTGGTGCTTTTTGACAACACTCACACACACCTCGGCTGAGGTATGAACGGTCATCACAATACAATTTACCCAACTAGAGTCGGGGGCGAATCCACAAGGAACAAAGTGATGCGATCAAAGTAGTGGAGAAACTAAATCTATTGACTAAGCCAAACTCGGATAACAAGGTGATGGAATGGATATTAACAACTACAAACTACACTAGGAAAGCATGTAAATGTGATCAATAGCCTTCTTACAACCAAGGAAGACAAGTTTTGAGCCTAGGATGCAATTATAGCACGGGGTTTATATATTATGGTTCGAGTAGGTTCTAATGTAATCCCTAGAATCCTTCCGGCCTAGAAGGGATTTGCCTCAACGACGCTCGTCAAAGCCATGGTTGAGCGTATAAAGCACTACCTATTACCCGAGGAAAGAAGACCTCTTCCGAGCGTAACTTCTTTTAGATGAGTTAGTCTATGAAATAGCCTATCAACTCAAATCCTCGCTAGCTTCACTATTCTACGCTAACTAATCTCTCCTGAGTCGTTAATAGCAAAGTAGATATGTAACTTAAGTGTCATGAGCACAAAAGTCAAGCAACCACAACAATAGAAGCTAGATAATCAAATCTCATAAATATAAAATCCTAGTCATACTTCATTCATATATTTATGTCCAAACTTATACTAATTAACAATACGAATAGCCATGAAATATATTCACAAATCAAGCGTTCAATAACATCAACCACACTAAATATATACAATACAAAGCAAGGAAATAAAGAAAGGAGTACAAAGGATCAAGAAATTCTCAATGAGTTGCTCCAAATCTTCACTTTCTAGGTGTTTGGTTGATGGATTCTTAGCTCTCAAGATGGAGAATTGGCCAAAAGATATGCCCTTGGTCGTGCAAAGGGCTATTTATATGTTCCCAATTCAGCGGTGTGAATCCAAATCTGTCCAGCACAGCGCGTTCTTGCCGATCGCGCAAAAACGGGCACTATCGCGCTGCACTCCTTTCCTGAACTTCGCGATCGCGTGAAATTTAGCGCTATCGCGCTGCATAGTATTCTCAAGTTCCGCGATCGCGTCTTCTTTAGCGCCTTCGTGCTAGCTTGCCTTTTCTTCTGCGCGATCACATGCGGATCTTCACGATCGCGTTAGGTAATGTTCCAGTCCAGAAATAGAAACTTCTCATTTTGGCTTGTTTTGATTTGTTTCTATCTCTTCATTACAGCTGCTCCAATATCCTGCAATATGCAACTAAACATGATAAGTGCGCATATATAATCCATACACACAACAAAAGCTCAAGTAAATAGAAGGGAATGTGCGACATTTTGCCCACATCATTTTTTCCCCTCGCCCTCAACGTCAAACCCCAGCCTTGATCTGGTTTCGCGATCTGGTGCTTTCTCCTTTCTGTGCAACGTCAAACCTCGCCGATCTAGTGCTTTCTCCTTTCTCAGCAGCGTCGGCGACGGCGTTGCCATTCTCCGGGCGATGGCGCTGGTTGTGGTACTGAAACAGATCTGGTTGTTCTTTTTTTTTTCGATTGTACACGGCAGCGGCGGTAGTGTATGTTTGATGTTTGTAGATTGTATGGAATGTATGAAATGTGTATTGTCCGGTAGGACACGGTAGAACCACGGTGGTTGTGGTGTATGTTTGGTATTATGCTAAGAATATACAACACGTACTCTGGGCTATGAATTTATTTTTGGTGTGTATGTACGGTGAATGAATATGCATACACTGTCCATACAGTAACCATACAGAGAATATACAAACATAATACTTGTATGTGTGTGTATCTACTCTATTTTCACTGTATGCATAATGTATACACTGTCCATACAGTGAAAATACACCAGATTTACAAAAAAAAAAAAAAAAAAAAAAAAAAAATTCCGACGACTGGCGACCGATGGCAGTGGCAGTGATGGTGGGTGGCGGTTGGGGGTAGTAGGAAGTGGATCTAGGGTTTTTATCACCCCTTTGTATGTTTTTTGCTATATTTTGAAAAAAAATATTGCTATGTTTTGAAAATATGATAATATTGACATTTTAGTGTAAGAAAAAGTGTTAGATTGTATAGTTTTGTAAATTGCCCAATTTCTCTCTCAAATTTAGCATAGGTAGAATTTCTCCTTTTCAGAGCTCATATGAGTCAATGGATCCATCTACTGGCTCCCTTTTTGTCCCTGGGTCTTGACGCGTTAAGAGTACAAAGATTAGGAAGCGTCCCACTTCCTTAATAGATTCAATACTAAAGCTACAAAGTTGGAAATTTCTTCATTAATCTTTACTTTATCAAAGGAGTTCTTGGAAAGGTCATATAATGAATCTCTTAAGAGGATCGCGCACAACGAAAAAACAGTACTATTTGAAGAACGGAGCTGCAGTTCTTGAGGAGCTTATTGCTGTATGCGATGGTAAAAGCCGAATTCCCCTCCGTTACTTCAGTGCCATAGAGATCAAGAAGGCAATGAAACACTCTGAAACGAAAATGGAGAGCCCTTGTGGCTACATGTTTATGGGTTCACTAGAGAAACGCCGTGTATTAATAAGGTTCTTTACCATTCGCTTTCGTGTGCACAAAGATATAGCTATTACTTCTCAGATGAGCCATCTCAAGAATGTGCTGAGGCTTGTTGGTTGCTGCCTTGAATTTGAAACACCAGTTATGGTGTATGAATATGTTGAGACTATATCTCTTCGAGTTTTACTATTCACAAGGTGGAAACATGTTCATGCTAGACAATCATTATTATCTTGGGGAAATAGATTACGAATTGCCAATGAAGTCGCTGCCACGGTCGTATTTCTTCATACAGAATTTACTACGCCCATCATCCACAGAAATTTAAGGCCATCAACTGTTCTTATAGATCAGAAGAGTGGCGTTTCGAAAATAGTGGACTTCTCATTGTCCATACCATTGCCTCTAGGAAAACTTGAAGCAGAGGAGTCTGTGTGTGGAACTATAGGGTATTTAGATCCTGTATATGCTTTATCAAGTATTGTTAGTAAAAAAAGTGATGTCTATAGCTTCGGAATTCTTCTCTTTCAGCTGTTAACTGGAAAAAAAGTGGAAATGATTGATGGCAAGATGAAAGACTATGAAGTATCGCCCAATGACTGCGTTGAATCCAATATTGAAGAGTGTAATATAATGGATATAGTTGATCCTGCCATTTGGAAGAGCATGGAAATAAGATTAAACAACAATTCGAAGACTGTTTGGATCTTGTTAAGAAATGCACTGCTTTACAGGGAGAAGATAGGCCATACATGCTTCATGTTGCAAAAGAATTACGCCGAATTGAAAAGTGTTTCCGTTCCTTCACTCTCTCTCAGAATTAAATGTTAATACTACTTATTTTAGTACATGAGGTGAAAAAGAATTTAAGTGCACCTCGCTATAGTCTTGGAAATTTGAAAAAGAAGAAGAATAATATCACCTTTATTTTTATAAAATGTATCGGTGCCAATTCAAAAAGCAAAATTCTTCATCAGTTTGTTTGTACCCATTTAAATGATATCTGCATACTACGAAATTGAAAAATTTGTTTGTTATTGACTTGGAAAGAAGTTATTACTAGTATATGCTAGTACTAACTTAGTCCAACTCCGTCTTGTTTGCTCCCATATGAATTGTTGGATTTATCTGTAAAAGAGTCCACCCATAAAGGGGTGCTCTTAATATCTATCCAGGTAAAAAGATAAGTTACCTGATAGAGTCCTACAAGAGGACAACTACTGTATTTTACAGTTATAAATACAGTAGTATTAGGCTCAGATAAACACACTGAAATCTCTACAGCTCTTCCTCTTTCTCTCTACCAAATAACCAGGTGTTTAAACTGTGGATAAAGTGGTTGATCCGTCAAGCACGTTGGATAAAGTGGTTGATCCGTCAAGCACGTGACAACCACCGACGACCAGTAATTCCAGCCACGGTTCAAGATTCTACCGCTTCCGCTTACGAGAACAACAAGTAAGTTCTCGGTTTATGTTTTAACAATCTATTTAGTATAGATTTGTTGTTATATGAATATATGCATATTTGTATGTATCCTTCATTGGTATCAGATGTCAAAAGGCTGGTTTTCTGAAAATATATATATGCCATTTGTTCTGTTTATCACCGTGAGTTTAGAACTATGTAATATATGCAGTCTGCAATAGGGTAGCAATAAATTATGCCTAAACACGGATGTATAAACGTTGCTTCATATGATTTTTCTATAAGCAGAAAAATCAAATAACAAATTCCATTAAATGAATGATACTGTTGTTTGTTCAATTATGGAGACTGAATTTTTTTTTGATGTCGGATTTGAAATTAGTTTTCAAATCAGATCTAAATTATTATTATACATATACTTTTGAAAAAAACTGTTCACCACCGGAAGAGGCTCCGGCAAGGAGCGGCTTATTACATAAAAAAAAAAATTAAAAAAAGGTATTTTTTTCTCACTGCCCTGACGCCGCCGCTTTAATCCACCGTGAGCCACCGTCGGAACTACTATAAATAGCGAAAACATCCATTAATTTTTCTTGGGAGCTTGGTGCTCCAACACTAGAGACGATGGCAGTGAAGAGAAAAAAAAAAGTTTGTCTTTCTTTTTTTCTCAAAATAAAAAAAAAATAAAATCTGAGTATGGTGGATTAGTAGAGTAAAGAGGAAGAAGAAGATAAGACGCACAATGGTTACCCTCATCCCTGTAACACACGGCGCCGAAATAAAGAAGAAAAAGTAGATAAACATCTCTCTGGCTTCTTTTGTGTTAAGTAAGAATAAATAACTGACATGGCTTCACAGCCAAAAGTATCTCACGTTTGACCCAAAAATAAAGTTTTTTGTTAAATGATTAGGCAGCAGAAATATGAAATGGGCTATAGGCCCACATACTTATTTGTTTTTTTTCGGTAGTTTAAGAAAGGGATAGGCAAATGGCCCTGTCTTGGTTTGTTTTTGGGCTAATGGCCTAAAATTGTCTAGTTGGTTCTTAATTTGAGAAAATTAGTTAAGTAAGCTTAATTTTCTCTATATAAATTAAGTATTCTTGATAAATATATATTATTAACTCAATTATATGAAATGTTAACTAGTTTAACATTAAGTATATTTGTTGATTAGTTTAGCAAATTGAATGAAATGTTAATTAGTTTAATATTTATTTTAATTATTACTTAATATTGTTAATTTTTTTAACATATTAGAAATATTAATGAGTTTAATATTACTCTATTTGTTAATTTATTTAACGAATACATAAATTTTAATTAGTTTAACAATTGCATGATTTGTTAATTAGTTAAAATAAAAATGCCTAAAATGTTAATTACTTTAACATTAATTTATTATTGTTAATTTATTTAACATGTTAGAAATATTAATTAGTTTAATATTAAATATATTCGTTAATTAATTAACGAATAAATAAATGTTAATTAGTTTAACTTTTGACCTATTTTATTTAATATGTTAAATAAAATTTAAATTAATTAAGTTAATTTGTTTAACTTAGATCCATACGGGATTAATCATAAAAACAAAATGTTGTTTTTAAATATGATAAAAACATTAAGCTAGGTAGTTGACTAGGTTAATTTTCATGTGTTTAATTTTTTGGACGATGACTGGGAACATAGTGAACTTTCGACTCCATTGTTAATATATGTGTTAATTAACTTAATCAACTTAGTGCTTATTGTCCGAATATGTATGTTGAACATAGTACTTGCGTTTAGAAATTCCTTCTTTAGATCCTCACTATATTTTTTTAATTTTGTTAAAAGAATGTCTACTGCTGCTAAGAACATTGTTGCTGAGCTCAACAAAGGGTTGAAACTCAATGGTGACAACTATGAGACTTGGAGCTTAAAAGTCCAATATGTGCTTGAAGAGCAAGAGGCTCTGGAGGCAATTAACATCGTCATGGATGAGCCTGAGCAAGGCACCACGGCTCAGCATAGGCGTGACCGTGCGGCTTATGACGCTTGGAAAAAGAAAGACTCTTTGGCTCGCATTACGTTGCTGAGCACCTTAGATGATGATATCTTAAGGGAATTTAAGGATCACCAAAGAGCTATGGGTCTTTGGGTTGCTTTGAAGAATAGGTTTGGTACCTGTTCTATTGAAAGGCTACGATCCTTAACAATCAAGTTTGACTCATACAAGAAGCGCCCAGAACATTCAGTGAGAACTCATATGCGGCTTATGACAAACATGATTGGGGAGTTAAAAGACGCTGGTCATGTGTTGACTGATGAGCAACAAGTTCAAGCTGTCATACGGTCCTTACCTAATTCTTGGGATCATATGAAGATGCATTTGACCCACAATCAGCTTATCAAAACTCTGGAAGATGTCCGGAGATCTCTTGAGCTTGAAGAGGATCGGCTAGAGGCTACTAAGCCAACAGCTGAGTTGCATATGGCAACATCCTCTAAGGCCAAAAGTGGCTCAAAGAAAAAGAATTGGGTTAAGAAAAGAGGACCTACTCAGTCTCAGCCTGCTAAAAGAGCAAGGACAGAACAGCAAGGCAATAACAAACATCCCAAACGTGTAAATGTTGCAAAGGTGAAATGCTTTAACTGTGACAAAAAGGGTCACTATGCTAAGGATTGCTCTGAGCCTCCTAGAAAGGTATTGCACAAAACTCAAACTAGTGAACTTTGTGTTTCTAGTTCAGTGTTTTTTACTGAATCTAATCCTTTGTGGATTGTAGACTCGGGAGCAACAGACCACATAACGAGGGAACGCAATTCCTTTGTGGTGTTTCGGCGTATTTCACGTGGAACAAAGTGGATTTATGTAGGCAACAACAATAAGGTTGCTGTTGAAGGGATCGGTACATGCAAGTTAGTCTTGCGTGGTGGTCGACACCTAATACTACATGATGTCCTGTATCCTCAATTTAACGAGTTATGTGATGGAAAGGGAATTGTTCATCAGTTGACTATTCCAAATACTCCACAACAAATGGTGTTGCGGAGAGAAGAAACAGGACGCTTCTAGAGATGGTTAGGTCAATGATGGCACAAGCTAACCTCCCAATTAGTTATTGGGGTGATGCATTGCTAACGGCTACCTATGTACTTAACCGAGTGCCTACAAAATCAGTTGCAACCACTCCATATCAGTTGTGGACTGGAAGAGCACCCAACCTAAGTGTATTAAGACCTTGGGGTTGCGCTGCCTATACACACGATTCTTCTCACAAACATGGCAAATTAGGCCCGAGAGGAAAGAAAAGTATCTTTATAAGATACTCAGAAACCTCTAAGGGTTATGTGTTTATAGGTCAGCAAGACAGTGGGAGCGTAACTGAGTTTGAATCATGAGATGTCACATTCTTAGAGGATGAATTTCCTAAAAAGGGAGAGGTAGGTCAAGACCTAACCTTGTTTGAGATAGAGGATCATGATCAACAAAGATCACTTCATTCGAGTGGGAGAAATTTAACTGATGATGAATTAGTTTCACATCGACAACCTCCTTCATCATCGGATGCGAATGTAAGTAATCATTTGACATCAAATATTGACCAAATGGATCTTGTTCCAAGTGGGAGCGAGATGGTCACTGATCTTGTTCCAAGTGGGAGCAGGATAGATGTTCTTGATCCAAGTAGGAGAAACGTTGATCCAAATGGGAACAACAAAGAAGAATCACAAAAAGGACGTGGTTTACGTAAAAAGATTCCCCGTCGACGATTTGATGTCGAAGGTGCTGAACTTTTTATGTTGTTCTTACAAGTAGAAAACGAGCCTAAAAATGCAAAAGAGGCTCTCTCATGCCCTTCAAAGGAAAAATGGATAAAAGCAATGGAAGATGAAATGGAGTCAATGAAAGTTAACAAATTCTGGGAACTAGTTGATCTCCCAAAAGGATGCAGAGCTATTGGGAGCAAATGGGTTCTCAAGATTAAGCTCAAGGCTGATGGCACAGTTGAGAGATATAAGGCTCGACTGGTGGCGAAAGATTATACACAACAGGAAGGAATAGACTACGAAGAGACTTTCTCACCTGTTGTGCGATTTAACTCAATTCGCCTGATTCTAGCCATAGTAGCAAGTTTAGATCTTGAATTACATCAAATGGATGTAAAGACTGCCTTTCTCAATGGAGAATTAGATGAAGAAATTTATATGGAACAACCCAAATGTTTCATTGAAAAAGGCCACGAACAAAAGGTTTGTAGACTTATGAAGTCTATTTATGGCCTCAAACAATCTTCAAGGCAGTGGTATATACACTTTCAAAATGTGATCATATCCAATGGTTTTACTATGGTTGATGAAGACCATTGTGTTTATACCAAGAGATCAAGAAATAAGCTTGTAATTCTGACATTGTATGTCGATGATATACTTATAGCTGGAAATGATAAGGAGTTATTAAACGAGGTAAAGGCCTGGTTGTCGTCTCAATTTGAGATGAAAGATATGGGTGAAGCTGCATATATTCTTGGAATCAAGATTTCAAGAGATCGTCCTAAGAAACTATTGTATCTCTCTCAGGAGAATTACATTAAGAAAATTCTTGAACGATTTAATATGCAGAATAGCAACCCAATTGACACTCCTATCAGCAAAGGCCATAACTTGGGAAATCATTTGTGTCCTCAGACTCCTGAAGAGACAGAAAAGATGAAGCGAGTGCCTTATAGAAGCGCAGTTGGATGTCTAATGTATGCTATGGTGTGTACTAGACCTGATATTTGTCAAGCAGTTGGCTTGGTAAGTAGATATCAATCCGATCCAGGTCCAGCACATTGGCAAGCAGTAAAGAGGATCATGAGATATATGAGAGGAACATTTGACTACGCGCTTTGCTATCAAGGCAGCAAAGATTTGCGATTAGTTGGATACACTGATGCTGATCATGGAGGAGATTTAGACGAGATGAAGTCTACCTCAGGATACGTCTTCTTACTTAGTAATGGTGCCATATCATGGAAGAGTAAGAAGCAATCATGTGTAGCACTATCCACGATGGAAGCCGAATATGTGGCTCTGTCAAAAGCAACAAAAGAAGCTGTTTGATTGAATAGGCTCTTCAAAAGCTTGTTGGGTAACACTGATGATGAACCAGTGTTAGTCTACTGTGATAGTAAGGCTGCAGTTGATGCAACCAAGAATCCTAAGCATCATTGTGATACTAAGCACATAGATATCAAGTATAACTATACAAGAGACATGTATAAACGCAAGAGGTTGAACCTGGTGAAAATATCTACAGAAGATATGGTAGCAGACCCATTGACCAAGCCTTTAGCTAGAGATGCATTTGTGAGACACACTAGGTCTCAAGGCTTGCGTAGACTTTGAGTGATTTTGTATTATTCTTTGTTTTTCCAGTTGTTCAGAAAACTATGTTCTTTGATAATCAATAAAGTTGATTTCTTATATACATATTCATGATTTATTGAGTGTTTAGTACATTCTTCAATTATATTTTAGTATGTCGGGTAGACAAGAGGTTGACCTTCTCACACAGGCAACCGCCTCCTTATCTTAGTGATAAGTGGAGATGAGACTTGATTTTAAGAAAAAATTATCAAATGGATAATTTGAGAGCGATATGCTTAAAATCAATAGAGTCGTTTAAATAATGACATAAGGTTATTAAGGTGAAAATATGTTCACCTAGTCTACTTAGTAAGCTAGATGCGAGTTTAAGGAACTCAAATTTAGATACTCATGGTGTCTGAATTGCATCTATACAACATTATTTATAAAGACATACGCTCCTTAAGGAAAGGAGAAAAATGTTGTAGCACGTGTTTCATACCATGTGTGCTAATGTCGACCTTGGGTTAACATAAGTTTGATCTCAACTTACTGTTGCGTGAGACCCATAGCCTTTATGCTGGCTCAAATTATGTACCCTCAGCGACTCCGATCAGATACTTGAGACTTAGTCTAATGTTAGCTATCTTAGTGTGTTTCCAAAAGACCATGAAAATGGATGCGGTCTGGCGGGACATATCTAGAAAAGCAGTTGAGCTAATGTTAAGAGAATCGTGAGAAGAGGAAGTTCATTAAAGGAATCTCATTAATTTTGTATTCACAGGTGCACCAGTTATAACTTATGAGTTATAATTGTGAATACATAAAAGTGATATTTGAGATTTTGAGAGGATATCAAAATGTGATTCATATGATCTAGGGTATTGCATACTTTATAATCTACTTGCAGGTTTGCACTCGACGAGAGGCTATATACTCCTAACAGATGTATAACACGTAGCTCTCACAGTATGCTGGTCGCACGGTCTATTTCACTGTATGAATATTTGTAGAGATGAGATGAGAATATGTTTCTCATATTGTAAGAGTACTCCCATTATGTGTGAGTGGGAGATGTTGGATTTATCTGTGTAAAAGAGTCCACCCATAAAGGGGTGCTCTTAATATCTATCCAGGTAAAAAGATAAGTTACCTGATAGAGTCCTACAAGAGGACAACTACTGTATTTTACAGTTATAAATACAGTAGTATTAGGCTCAGATAAACACACTGAAATCTCTACAGCTCTTCCTCTTTCTCTCTACCAAATAACCAGGTGTTTAAACTGTGGATAAAGGGGTTGATCCGTCAAGCACGTGACAACCACCGACGGCCAGTAATTCCAGCCACGGTTCAAGATTCTACCGCTTCCGCTTACGAGAACAACAAGTAAGTTCTCGGTTTATGTTTTAACAATCTATTTAGTATAGATTTGTTGTTATATGAATATATGCATATTTGTATGTATCCTTCATGAATTTTCGCTGTGTATATTGTTCGACCTCAAGATATCCTGTCTCCCTACATGCTTTTCCAATAAATAATACTCCTAGTAAATAAGTTTATCCAACTCGTTTTGCTTTTAAAAAATAGTGTAAACTTATAGTAAAATATCTAATATAGAACAACGTTCATATAGGAAATTAGGAGGCAATGTGTAATCTAGTTATCCATCAAATTAGCATAAACTATGAACATCATGATTCAAATCTCAGGATCAGAGACAAAAAACATTAGACCATTTATATCATCTACTGAACCTCCATGGTGAGAGGTAATCAGCATCTAGTGAACACCATCATTATATAAGGAAAACAGTTGTATATAAGTGAATACTATGAGTCTATGTCCCACGGTCTCTTTTCTTTTAAGTTTTCAAACTTTCTTTTTCTTTTGCACTTTATTAGTAAGTGTTCCGACTAGTATGTCCTTTATATAGACGAGCAACTACTTTGGCAATGAAATTGATTCACAAAAGTCCCAGTCAATAGCCATGTGACGCAATTTGTCATGTTGTGTGGAATTTTATGCACACGCTAAAGAGTACAAAGACCAGGAAGCGTTCCAACCAACAACAATGTAAATTTTTTCATTTCCTAAGCAAGAGGTCTTACCAAGAACAAATGCATCACTTTGGGAGACTTACAGGGAAGAAACAATCATCCTCTGCCTCTGCAGAAAGGCTGAAGAGAGAGCAGAATTCTTATATAAAGCATGGCAGTGGAGTGCTAGAGGAGCTTCTAGCTTTATGCGATGGGAAATGCCGAATTCCCATCCGTTACTTCAGTGCCATAGAGATAGAGAGGGCAACAGAATGCTCTGATGATAAGAAAATTTGTTTCCCCTACGGAAGCTATATGGTAAAAGGTTTACTAGACAAACGCCTTGTTTTTGTTAGGTACATTACATTTTGTCGTAGCAATATCTACCGAGATATAGCAATTACTTGTGAGATGAGTCATCTCAAGAATGTGTTGAGGCTTGTTGGTTGCTGCCTAGAATTTGAAGAACCAGTTATGGTATATGAATATGTTGAGGCTATCACTCTTGATAAGTTACTATTCAACAAAGATAATCATGATCAAACTAGGAAGTCATTGTTATCTTGGGGAAGTAGATTAAGGATTGCTACTGATGTTGCATCAGCAGTGGTTTTTCTCCATACCGAATTTCCCACGCCCATCATCCACACTGATATAATGCCATCAAGAGTGATAATAGATCAGAATAGTGGTGTTGCCAAAATTGTGGACTTCTCAATGTCCATATCATTGCCTCCAGGAGAATTGGAAGTAGAAGATATGATATGTGGATTAATGGGGTATTTAGATCCTGATTATTTTAACTCAAGTATTGTTACTCAAAAGATTGACGTCTACGGCTTCGGAATTGTCCTCCTTCAGCTACTAACGGCAAAGCAAGTGATGTTGGTTGATGGCAAGATGAGAGATTGTGAACAATGGAACATGGAGTCCAATACTGATGGGTGCAATATGATGGATATGGTGGATCCTACTATTTTGGAAGAGCATGGAATTGAGAATATTCAACAACAATTGGACGATTATTTCGATCTTGTTAAGAAATGCACTGCTTCAAAGGGAGAAGATAGACCATACATGATTTATGTTGCAAAGGAATTACGCCGAATTGACAAGTGTTTCCGTTCCCTCACTCTTGGTCAGAGTTAAATGTTTATTTAACATGAATAGAAACAAAAAAGAATTCAAATGTTCACCTCACTAAAGTTAACTTTGATTTAAAAACAAAAACACTTCATCTTTATTTATAATAGGTTCAAGTGTCAAAATTCAGTTCGTTTACACTCTCATATTATGTTGAACACATATGGGATCTGCAGACTGCAGACATTGAAAATAGTTGTTACAGAATGCGTCCTCCTTTAACTCTATGGATTACAATTTACCTTTTCTTATTTTACACATAAAAAGTGTGACCACTTTAGTTTTGTATTTGGCATCTATTCATTTTAGCAGTTTCAAACTATTGTCACTTGATATTCATACTTTCATATTTTGTGAAGTCTGTGTTTGAAGCATTCCAATGGAATAAGCCATGCTGGTTGAAAGGAAAATAGGTAAAAGAGCATGGGAATGTAACTTTTTAGCTCATCTTGTTCCTCTCTACTAGTGATAAACCAAATTTTTTTCGAGTTTTTAACGCATTGATGGTCTTGCACTGGAAAGCTGGAGAATCTGAATTGGCTAGGTTCACCTAATTATAATTATGACTTTGTAATTACTACGTGTAAGCCACAACTTTAATCCCTGCGTTATGCAATTTTATTGTGATTACGATTAATTGGAGGATACGCTATGAAATAGTACCATGTGATATAAGGCTTTACAATATTTAACACATATCAAAACAAAAGCAAGTGTGAATCTCTTTATTCATAGGGAGAAACTTCGAGTCCATCTCTTTTCTTTGTATTGTTCCTAAATGGTCACTCAGCTTTGCATAATTGACTCAAATAGTCATTCTTGCTATCTCAGGTGAAATATATTGACGTGATATTTTTTTCTAAATTTAAAATATAAAAAAATTAAATTCATTCATTTAACCAACTATCCAATTTATTTATCCAAGTAAAATCGACCCGAACAACTTAATGAGTTAATTATTTATTTTTATTATATAGAACAATATCAAACTTAAGTATTTAATTTCCTTATCATGCTTTATTCTACCACAATACCTCACCGTCGTGAAAATAATTACATCCTTCAACGTCATTACAATTAAACCAAAATTCTCATAAAATACCATAAGCTCATAATATAATCCATGAGAAAACTTTTCTTTCTATTCAAGATGTCTGAATCTTCTAAATTGATAGAACACATCAAAGTATGTCAACAATATATAAAGACCTTTTAACATAAGACGACACCTTATATATTGTGTCATATTAACAGAGTGTGCATAACAAAAAAAAAGACATTCCTTAACTCCACCTTAAAAGAAAATACGATATTCCTTAAATACTTAAGTTTGATATTGTTTTATATATTGAAAATAAATATTCGACCCCTTAAGTTGTTCAGGTTGATTTTATTTGGATAAATGAATTGGATAGTCAATGGATGAGTTTAATTTCTTTATATTTTAAATTTAAAAAAAATTGTCACGTCAATATATTTCACCTGAGTTTCCAGTAAGAATGACTATTTGAGTCAATTATGCAAATTAACCATTTAGAAATAATATAAAGAAGAGTAACTTTATTAGTTTATTTCCAATAGTTGAGTGACCATTTAGGTAATGGACTTGATAAACTTCTTTGTTATCCATAAGCACACAATCTCAAGTAAGTTCTTTGCCATAGTAGCCAATTGTCACTGGAAAAAGCAAAGGTATCGAGGTCGTGAAACTAGGTTTCATTAAGAAGCAAAAAGAGGATGACATTTAGTCCATCCAAAGAGTAATTAAAAAAAATTTCAATTTTTTTGTTAGGCATTCTGTTTTGTTACTCCTAGAAAGAAATTTTGTTTCATTTCCTCAACCGGTTTATATTGTTATAAATTCACTTATTTGTATGGATGACCACTACTCACCATTATTCAATTGTAACATATGATTTACTACCCCACTTTCTCCTACTTAATTCCTCCCCACTAAGTGACCACTAATTCCTTATTAAGTCACTACTTAATTCTTGTAAACCTTTGGGTTGATTTGTAACCTATGTATTTGTATCCTATAAATAGAGCACACTTGGCTCTATGGAAGACACGCTTGAAATACTTGGAGAATAATACATGTTCTTCTTTCCCCTCTCATATATTTTATCTTGTTCTTGCACTCTTTTACCTTTATTTTACAACACGTTATCAGCACGAGTCTCTATTTTATTACCCGATTTAGAAGAAATGAAAAGCAAATTATGATGCAATTGATAGAAGCCAACGTTCTGGTTGCTAACACAAGATAAGTTTTTTGTTGTTTCTAAATTCATTCATATTATGGTTTTTGTTAATCTCAAAATTAATAGTACCATATATTCATTTTGTTTTATACCACTTTAAATTGTGGAAACCTTGCACTGACAACTTTTTGTCTATTCTTCCATTATTTGGTTGATTTTGTAGCTATCTTTTGACAACAATTTAAGGGTGCATGGCCTAGCAACATGATATTGTAGATCAGTTCTACTCATGTTTCAAGGTAAACTGCTTGTGAGAGCAAACATGGATTATGTAGTATGGTTAATATTTTACTCTCACATGGATATATGGAATGAAATAAATGTGGTAACTTTTAAAGAATGCTTCTTTGATTTATAGTTGGGTATAAATTTTTATACTCTTGGTAAGTGGAGACCGGAGAAATAATGCTTATTTATGATCTTTACCCGATATATTAGTGTTATATCATTGATACATGATTACAGTACTATGTTTCAATTACACGAAGCATGAGTACCTTTGAGCATTGTACTTCAAATCGGATCATATGTACACACTTTGGCCTAGTATGCCATTAGTTAAGGGTAAGACATCATATTCAACTCTCAATGCATTATGGCATAACACGCTTTTGCGATAATAAGATATTGATGGCATAATGATGATTGAGGCAAACTAAAGTATTATCAAAAAGATAAAGTATTCTTGATAAAAATCATGAAGCCCGTCCACTAAATAGGCTCCATTCATAGAGGTGAATGTGGGAGCAATATATGCTCCATTCCCTAAAATGAATGTGGGAGCAAGACAAGCTCCCTTCCATAAGGTGAATGTGGGAGCACAACATAATGCTCCATTCTCAGATGTGAATGTAGTAGCAATACATAATATGCCTAAAAAAAGGCAAATTATCATTATGTCTGAAAGAAGACACAACATAATATGCCTGAAAGAAGGCAAAATATCCTTATGTCTGAAAGAAGACACAATATTTTTATGTCTGAAAGAAGGCAAATAATTTTATGTCTAAAAGACGATAAAATAATTACCATGATAGAGACCATGGACGTGGACGTGGTAGGGATGAAAAAATAGTTATCATTGTGAAATAAATAAGAGAACACTAAGGGTTCTCAAAAAGTAACCGTTCAAACGGTAAATATAATAATGCCTTCAATGTATCATATGAGCATGAGACAAGTCCAGATTATTATGGTCCATTCCTTGCAGTGAATGAGACAATTCATAAAAAATATTATTAATATAGACCCATTCACCAAAGTGAATGTGGCAATATGTGATATCAAAACTCGCCTCCAGAAGAGGTTCGAGAAAGATGAATATGGACGTACCCATGCGTGGTTGATAAAGTACCACAATTCACCTTTTGAAAAGGTTCGACTATAATAATTCTATTATTTACTGTGGCATAAATGGTCATTGCTCTCGTACAGAACATACGCCATAATTATGTATTATTATGAATTACATAAGAGCAAGTGAAGTAAGAAATTGATCTTGCCTATAATGATTTTACCATGAGAAAAATAATATGATTTTCTCCTTGAAATGAGATATTCACCATATGGTTGGTGTAATAAAATACATGGTAGTACAAAGCTATTTGAGTACTCCGGAAGAGCCAAAATATTACTACCTGAAGGAATGAGATTGAAGAAATATTTATTGTAGTATGTCTCGAAAGAAACTTGTTAAGTTTCAAATACATTTGCCAAAATGGCTAAGAGACCAAATTTGATGGAAAGATATGAATATCTTTATATTACTACAAGAATGTCGGGAGAGATATATGTACTTGAAAAGCTCCCCACCTCTTCCTCGAGTATGTACTACTCAAAATATAAGTATGGTAAAATTATATGTGCATGCCACAATAAACTTTTAGTTTATTGTTACAATGCACATGCTATAGTAAATTTCGTTTACTAGATGAATAAAATTATAAGTTGGCATGACTGGTTTGACCATCCCGGTTCAAATATGATGCACAAAATATATAAATGAGAATTCGCATGGGTATATACTGAAGAATCGGGATTCTTCAAGAATTCTTTTTGTGTTGTTTGTTCTCAAGATAAATAAATTATTCGACCAACTAAATTTGGGATCAGGATCCCCGCACTTCTGGAATGTATAAAAGGTAAATATGGGCTCATTCACCTGCCATGTGGACCATATAATTATTATAAATAGATACATCTATGATAAGATCATATGTGCGTTTTATTACAAACCCGCAATGGTACTTGCGAGGTTAAGTATTTGCTCAAATAAATCTTATTATGAGCATATTTCCAGATTATGCAATCAAGACAAGTTATCTTGATAATGTTGACAAGCAAGTTTAGCATATTCATATATTGAAAGCCTCCAATTGCTAAACCATGCATATGAGAACAACGCTGCCAAAATCAGGTATGAGATATGGTATATCTATAAAAGCAACATTTGTGCGCGACATGCCACCAAATGAATTCTCCTCATAATTGGTTCAGGGTCAGGAACCGAATATTTTCCATCTAATAATTGTAATGTGCGGTTTGTTATCAATTGCTCCACCGCAACGCACAAAGATGGATCCCATATAAGGTTGGGAACGAATGTTAGTTTGGCTAACATTAGGGGGGAGAAATTAATGCAGCTGAGGAATAAATGAATTAAATTATCATTTGATTATGATCCTCATATAAAGATAATGCAAGTCACTGCCAGACACATTACTGACCCAAAGAAAAATATTATATTCCAGCTGCTAATGCTCCTGATGTGCTGGTGAGACAGTCAATTTATGTAAATGAGTCTAAGGCACGCCTGAAGCGTGGTAGACCATTCGGTTCCAAAGATAAATCCTTGAAAAAGGAAAGAAGCAAATGATTATGATGGTCAAATAAGGAGGCAGGGCTCTAAAATAGCCCGCAACATAACACTTCATAAAACCTCATCAGGAGAGGTTCAGGTACCTGAAAATTTATGAATGTAAAGAGATCTCAATATGTTATGTTAGATTGGGAACCGAGATATGAAATTATTGTCGACGATATCTTATATATATTATAAAGCTCAATATTTATATGATTATGAGGATCTTGAGCTTAAACCTGTTAGGAATACAGATATGAAATTATTGGCCAAAAATAGCAAAACGCATTCAAGCAAAAATTGGCTTCACTCAAGTGACGTGAAGTTTTTGGACCTATAGTCCAAACACCTGAAGGTGCAAAGCCAGTGGTGTACAAAGATATTTTTGTGCAAAAATATTGATAATAATAATTCGTTAAATATAAAGTACGATTTGAGGCACAAAGATCTGACATTGATTATATGGAGCTATATTCTCCTTTTTGGTGGATGCAATCACATTCAGGTGTGTTATATGTCTGGCAGTGCATGAAAGACTTGATATGCGTATGAATGTTGCAACAACCTTTTATATGGCTCATTGAGCAACAATATATTTATCCTTGAAGGATTCAAGATCCTAGAAGCATGTAAAGGTTTCTGGGAAACCTATTCAGTGAAGCTTCATAAATATTTATACGGATTAAAACAATCCGGCCACATGTGGGAAAATTGCGTTTGCGAGCTTCTTGATATTGAAATATTATATTTTAATGCAATTGGTGCGTTGAAGTATCTTACCAAATATACTCCACTTGTTATAATTTTTGTTATAAGCTTATTGGTAAGATTTAGTTCTTCCTCAATGCGAAGACATCAGAAGAATACATGGTATCTACTTGATCCACAAAGCCCGATATCAACTTGGTATTTATTTGTTGTGGTAGAATACCTATATTATGGTATTTTATAAAATCAATTGTTGGTGCTACATCTTCAATTTATGAAGAGATAATAGCCATGCTTGAAGCTATGCTATAATATTGGTGATTGAGATCAAGGACTCAACATATTCAACAACAATGTGGTATTTCTTTGAAGACGAGGATCCCAGTAATATTATATGAAATATTGCATGGATAGTTCAACTAAAAGGAAGATACAACTGAGGAGACAAATATTTAACAAGATTCCTTTTCAGTCGTGATCTTCAAAAAGAATGATGAAGTTAATGCTGAAGAATTCACTCCAGTGATAGTTTGGTGGATCTGTCCACTAAGTCATTGCCAATCTCAACATTTGAGAAGCTGATTTACAAGATTGGAATGTGTCATTTTCAAGATATTGAATGATGTTTTCATCAGGGGAGTAAAATACGCGCTGCACTCTTTTCCCTTAACAAGGTTTTATCCCACTTGAGTTTTACTTGTAAGGTTTTTAATGAGGCAGCTCTAAAGGCGTATTACAGGATGTGTGTACTCTTTTTCCTTTACTAGGCTATTTTCCACCGGGTTTTTCCTAGTAAGGTTTTAACGAGGCACATTACCTTCCAAATGGTCATCCAAGGGGGAGTGTTATAAATTCACTTATTTGTATGGATGACCACTACTCACCATTATTCAATTGTAACCTATGATTTACTACCCCACTTTCTCCTACTTAATTCCTCCCCACTAAGTGACCACTAATTTCTTATTAAGTCACTACTTAATTCTTGTAAATCTTTGGGTTGATTTGTAACCTATGTATTTGTATCCTATAAATAGAGCACACTTGGCTCTATGGATGACACACTTGAAATACTTGGAGAATAATATATGTTCTTCTTTCCCATCTCATATATTTTATTTTGTTCTTGCACTTCTTTTACCTTTATTTTACAACATATATGTATTTTTTAACGTTAGACGAAGATATTTGATTTAACAGAAATTGTTTGATATGACAGGATATTAGGCAGAAGTTAAAGAGTTGGGCAGCAAGACGGAAAATTTCTTGTGCGAAAAACCAAGCCGGTATCCAAAGTCATTCAAGTTTAAAAAGAATGACCAATTAAAGCTTTTCAAGATAATCCGAAAGCAGCTATACAATTTCAACGAAGTGCACAGAAATTCAATGAGGCACACACTTTAAGAAATGGCAAAAAGAAAATATCCAGTAATTTCAGAAGAGTCCACACAACAGCCATCTAATGCAACCTCTTGTCATTTTGTGTGGAATTTAATGCAGAAAGTAGAGATGTGATACCTTATAGTAGAATTTAGGTGTGTACTGCATAATAATTTATATATAGCACAAGACTAGTGGATAAGAGCTGGAGAGAAGATAGACTTCTACTACTATATTGTATTCCCGCGTCCCAAATTAGTTGTCGTTTTTAGCTTTTTTACGTCCATTAAGAAAACCATTAAATATAGTATGTAGTTTACTATATTACCCTTATTTAATGTTTGACTACTATATTTTGTTAAGAATTTTTTTAATTATTGAGGGTATAATTGGAAAAGACTAACAATTTTAGTCTTGAAATCCTAAAGTGTCAACTAATTTGGGACAAATGATTATTGCTAAAGTGACAACTAATTTGGGACGGAGGGAGTATTAATTAGCTATTAGGAGTATTCATTATATTCGGAAGAAGTATTCCAATTCCAATCAATAAGCATTAAGCACCTAACGCTATTAGTTGTCATATTGTGTGGAAGTCAATGCACATGGGTAGAATACAAAAACCAAGGATACTTTCAACTTCCTTATAGATTCCAGTCCACTACTGATGATGTGATGACTTATGGATTTCAGCCCAGTAGTGATGAGTGAACACGAGAGATCAAGAATTGAAGACAAAAATTCTAAATTAAATTAATGTAGCTATGTTATCATTACTTTCGCCAGGAGGTCTTGCCAAGAACAAATGCATCACTTTAGGGGACTCATAAGGAAACTGTCATCCTCTGGCTTTGCACTAAGGCGGAAGAAAAAGTGGAATTCCCATCTGTTACTTCACTGCCATAGAGATAGAAAGGGCAATTAAACACTTTGAAAAAAGAAGAAGAAAAGAACTCGAACAAATGAAAAAGAGCCTACTGAACAAATGAAGGCAAATAAGTGAGTAAGAAAAACATTTTCCTCCAAATAAAGGAAAATAAGTGAAGAAGAAAAATATTTTTTCTCCAAATGAAGAAAAATAAGTGAGTATGGAAAATATTTTCAATTTCATTTGATTAACTAAACATAAGAAAATGAGAAAGCTCCATACCAAACGCACCCAAAGATTCCATCATAATTCACTAGGATATAATAATTCATTTACAAGTTAAAAGTTGACACAGGGTATGATGTACTGATAATAAAATGAGAGCAAACCAGGAGATCATAACTCAAATCTCAGGATCAAAAACAAAAGACGGTAGACGATAAAATAGAAATGCGCGGGCACCATTATTTTGTAATAGAATATTAAGGATAATGAACTTAGACTATTTTAATGGTAGCGTACATACATAGCATATATATCGGATTCATAGAATTTCTCTCTTTGATTTATTTCCTTAATTAGAGACAATATCATTGTATATAATCTCATACCTATTGGAATAATAAGATATAGAAATTCCTCCATTCTCTTGTTTGATTACATGGTATCATAGCACAGACACGGCAACCCGTGTCATCTTGTCTGGTGGTTTTCTTTTCGTTGGCAGATTGAGTCATCTTCTTCCTTGTGTGTGTGGTTCCAAAACTAATACCACCACGTGACTGGGAAAACTCCAATGAATAAGACCCAGTAACCCCTCTGGCAGCCGATTCTTCACGCGCCTTCACGCACCGTCAATACTGAATTTTTCGGCAGCGATTCAGGTACACGCGTCGAGCGCGTGGTACTTTTTTCGGCAACTTCGAACTCAGGTACTTGGTTCTTGGCACTCGTCTAGCTTTTTCAGACCAGAGCCCATTAATTTTCAGGCAAATTCGACAACCGGATCTTCAGATTTGGTACCGGCGGTATTTGTTCCGGCGACATCTTTTGATTCTCAAAGTTTGTTTTCTTCCTTTGGATTTTGCTCTGGCAGATTTAGTGGTCAGCCTTTAGTTATTTGGCAGATTTAAGTTTGGCAGTATTAGTCCAAGTTCTCGTCTTATTTGGTTTAATTTGACAATTCGCTGGTTGTTGGAATTTGTTTCTTTTTTGTGCTACTTTACTTCTGAAATAGTTCTCTTAGGGTAATTGCTCCGAACTTCATTGGTTGGTTGGGTAGCTGTGATTTTGTCTTATTGATTTGGTTTGCATATTTAGTTGATTTGAGTCTCATTCTTTGATTTTGGAGAATACTTCTTGGCGTGGAATTCTGCTGGTCTTTTATACTATGCGAATGGAGGGTGATAAAATAATTTCAATTTCTGCTTTTGAGTTTTCAAGATTATCTCAATATCAAGAATCACTAAAGAAATCCACTTCAATTACCACCCTTACTGAATTGGGAAAAATATGTCCTATCTCTTCTTCGAACAAATGGGTGATTCATTCTGGTGCCATGGGTCATATGATAGGTAATCCTAACATCCTATCCAATTTTAAATCATATAAATCACTTTCTAATGTGAACATTGCTGATGGGTCAACTTATAACATTGTGGGATCCGGAACTGCTAAACCTACCTTTCGTATTACGTTATCATCTATATTATGTCTACTGAAATGTGCGTTTAATTTGATTTCTATGAGTTGACTTATCAAGGACCTCAATTGTTATGTCACATTCTTTCCGGATCATTGTGTCTTTTATGATCTTGTGACGAAGAAGGTTATTGGTAAATGACATGCATCTTATCGTCTTTATAACCTTGATGATGGGGGCCTAGTTCTGTTGCTTGCTTTAGTGTAGTGACTCCATTTGAAGCATATTGCCTATTAGGACATCCTTCTCTACCTCTGTTGAAGAAACTTTGTCCTCAGTTTCACAATGTTTTATCATTGGACTGTGAATCATGTCATTTCGCAAAGCATCATCATAGTTAATTAAGCCCAAGGGTTGATAAGTGAGCTGAATTTCCTTTTGAGCTGGTTCACTCTGATGTTTGGGGACCATGTCCTGTTGTGTCCAAAACTGGGCATAAGTATTATACTCACTCTGTCCCAATTTATGTGTCACACTTTCCTTTTTGGTCTGTCCCAAAAAGAATGTCACATTTCCTTATTTGTCAACTATTTAATGCACTATCTCTATTTTACCCCTATTGGGCTCTACTTACTTTAAAAGCCACAAACAACTATTTGATTACTACAATCTTCTCTCTCTTACTTTTTCAAGGGTAAATTTGAACATTTACAAAGTCAACTTCTATTTCTTAAACTCCGTGCCAAGTCAAACACCGCCACATAAATTGGGACGGAGGTAGTATTACTTTTGTGGATGATTTTTCTCACATGGCATGGATTTACTTTATGAAGAGCAGCTCTGAAGTGTTTACTTACTTTTGTGCCTTCTGTGCTGAAATCAAAACTCAATTCAATGCTTCGGTGCGTATTCTGAGAAGTGATAATGCTAAAGAGTATATGTCAGCCACATTTCAGGCCTACATGAGACATCACAAGATGCTTCACAAATCGTCTTATGTTGATACACCCCCTTAAAATAGAGTTACTGAGAGAAAGAATCGACATCTACTTGAGACAGCTCTGGCACTTTTGTTCCAAATGAAGGTTCCTAAACAGTTTTTGGCTGATGCGATTTCTGCGGCTTGTTTTCCGATCAACCGAATGCCTTCTGCTATGCTTAATGGTGGTATACCATAAAATATTCTCTTTCCAAATAAGTCCCTTTTTCCCATAGAGCCTAGAGTATTTGGAAGCACATATTATATTTGAGATATTCGACCTTCTGTTACTAAGTTGGATACTAAGGCATTGAAGTGTATTTTTATGGGCTATTCTCCCCGTCAAAAGGGGGTATCAGTTTTATTCTACAGAACTTGGCAAATATCTGGTGTCATCTGATGTGGCATTGTCAAAGACTACACTTTTCTTTTATGCACCTCCCATTTGTACAAGGCATGAGGAGAAAGATGAGTGGTTAGTTTATCAGGTCATTAGAGCTTTGACATATCAATTAGATGATGTTATTCCTAAATCTCCTAGTTCCTCTATTGAGCACCAACCGACTATTGCACCTTCAACACCTGCTCCATCTGTGGCAGTTAGGCCGCCAATTATTCAAGTTTACTCGAGAAAGGGAAAGACCGATGATACCTGTCTTGTACCAGTTCCTTTGTCATCAGATGATAACTGTGCAACACCAGTTCCTTCGTCATCAGATGATCCTCCACCTACTCCACCTGCTCATTCAGAAAACCTTGACCTCCTTATTGCTCTTCGCAAAGGTACACACTTTTGCAAATCTACATATGGTTGCTAATTTTATTTCCTATGACCGTTTATCCCATGCGTCTAGTTCTTTCATTGCCTCCTTGGATTCAGTCTCTATACCCAAAACTGTGAAGGAAGCTTTGAGTCATCCTAGGTGGCGTGATACAATGCTGGAGGAGATACATGCCTTGGATGAAAGTCATACTTGGAATTTGGTGACTTTACCCAAGGGAAAGAAGGCAGTGGGATGCAAATAGGTCTTTACAGTTAAAGTTAATCCTGATAGTTCTGTGGCTAGACTTAAGGCTAGACTTGTGGCAAAAGGGTATGCTCAGACATATAGTGTGGATTATTTTGAAACTTTCTCTCCAATTGCTAAGCTCACTTTGTGCATTTATTTATCTCCTTAGCTGCTTCTCAACATTGGCCCTTATACTAGTTGAATATCAAGAATGCATTTCTGCATGGTAATCTCTGCGAAGAAGTCTATATGGAGTAACCACCCGGTTTTGTTGTTCAGGGAAGTATGGTAAAGTTTGTTATTTAAAAAAGTTATTATATGGCTTGAAACAGAGTTCTCGAACTTGGTTTGGAAAATTTAGTGAGGTTGTTCGTGATTTGGGCTCAAGAAAAGTAGATATGATCACATAGACTTCTATAGCCGATCGAGAGTGGGAATTATCCTCCTTATTGTATATGCCGATGACATTATTATCACAGGTAGTGATTCGGCAAGAATATCTTCACTCAAGTCTTTCTTGCAAACTAGGTTTCATACGAAAGATTTGGGCAAGCTGAAATATTTTTTAGGAATAGAAGTCTCTAGGAGCAAGAAGGGAATTATACTATCTCAAAGAAAGTATGTTTTTGACCTACTTGCAGAAACTTTTAAGCTACCAGCTATGCCTTGCAATACTCAAATGGTTCTCAATATGCAACTCCTGAAAGATGATGGTAATTCTTTAGACGATCTAGAGAGATAAAAGAGATTGGTTGGAAAGTTAAACTATCTCACTGTGACTCGTCCAGACATTGCCTATGCACTAAGTGTAGTTAGCCAGTTCATGTCTACACCTACAATCAAACATTAGGCAGTTCTGGAACAGATTTATGCTACTTGAAATGAGCACCTGGACTTGGTATATTATATAGTGACAATGGACATTCTTGCATTGAGTGCAGATGCAAATTGGGCTGGATCCAAGATTGATAGGAGGTCTATTACTGGCTACTTTGTCTTTGTTGGTGGAAACTTGTTATCTTGGAGAAGCAAGAAACAACATGTTGTATTCCATTCCAGTGCAGAATCTTGGGGACATAGCTATGGTGCAATCCACATGTGAGATTATGTGGATACATCACCTCTTAACTGAAATTGGATTGAAGCAACATATCCCAGCAAAGCTTTGGTGTGATAATCAAGCCGTCCTTCATATCGCCTCAAATCCGGTTTATTATGAAAGAACCAAACATATTGAGGTGGACTATCATTTCATTCGTGAGAAGATTGAGGACAACTTGATTTCTATTGGCTTCGTGAATACAAGAAAGCAGTTAACTGATTTATTTACAAAGGCGTCGATTGGAGCTCGAGTTGATTATTTTTGTAACAAGCTAGGCATGATCAACATCTATGCTCCAGCTTGTGGTAATTTTCACAAATGGTCACACAATTATGAGTTTTTTTTGTATTAAAGTCATACAACTTTGTTTACTTACCAAAAATTCACACTACTATTACCTTTATAACCCGATGGTCACAAAAGGCAGAAAATACAACTTCCGGTGGACTTTTTGTATTTTTTTTAATTTTTACCATTTTCCCATTTTTGGCACAAATAACCATTAGAAAAAACACAAAAAAATAAAAAATAAAAAATTACAAATAGGCTCTTGGTTAGTTTTTTACTTTATCATGATAGATTTTAGAATTTCTTTTTTAACCATATATATATATATATATATTAAATGCAGAGCAATATGATGATAAGAACCTCTAAATTCTTCCCTTTCTATGAGAAGTGATAAATCTAAATCTTAAAATTAATGAAACAAAATATTAGTATAATTTTTTATTCAATGTGATTCATTTTCAAAAGTCACATGCACGGTCTACTTTTAGGCCATTTTATATAAGTAAGCATGAGAATTGACTTTAAAATATTTTTGTAGTGCTTGTACCCTAAATTTGTTTTTCTTTCAAATAATAAAAAAAGCAAAAGGATCATGTATATATAAGTCATACTTAAGAAAAAATATATCTTTAAGGAAATCAATCCCTAAAATAACAACCTGAAAAAATATGGTTATAGCATTTATTTTGATTCATCTGAAAATTTAAATTTGCCTCTTCTTTTGAAAACACTGTATCTTTTGGATTTTAAAATTTATCTTCATAAAGCATATAAAGAAGTGAAGGAAAAAACATTAATCTAGACAAGAGTATATTGGTGAATCTCTATTAGTTCTTTTTTCAATAGTTATTTGTTTAAAAAAGGTGAAAAAAGGTAAAAATAGAATTAAAAATAAAAAAATCCAGTCGGAACTAACACTTTCGACTATTGTGACCATTTGGTTATGAATGTAATAGTAGTGTGACCTGTAGGTAAGTAAATAAAGTTGTGTGACTTCAATGTAAAAAATTCATAGTTACGTGATCATTTGTGAAAATTATCCCTCTAGAGGGAGGAGTGTAATAGAATATTAAGGATAATGAACTTAGACTACTTTAATGGTAATGTACATACATAGCATATTTATCGAATTCATAGAATTTCTTTCTTTGATTTATTTCTTTAATTAGAGACAATATCATTGTATATAATCTCATACCTATTGGAATAATAAGATACAGAAATTCCTCCTTTCTCTTGTTTGATTACAATATATATGTCATATATGCCAATGGTCTCTCTTCTTTAATTTCTCAAACTTGCCCTTTGCTTTTTCAGGTTATTAAATGTTCCGACGATTGATGTCCTCATTGACGAGCAATACAGTGGCAACGAAATTGCTCGGTAATTCAGAAGCGAGTCCAGTCAATAGCAATCTGCCCCAACTTGTCAGTTTGTGTGGAATTTAATGCACACAGTAGCTAAGAGTACAAAGACTAGGAAGTTGGATTTAAGCCCACTGATTATAATTAGTGGATAGGATAGGAGAGATCAATACTAGAAGAGAGAAATTAAAGAACGTAGTTTATTCATTATTTCGCAAGAGGCCTTGCCAAGAACAAATGCATCACTTTAGGAGACTCACAGGGAAGAAAAAGGAACACTCATATTCTGCCCTCTGCAGAAAGGCTGAAGAGAGAGGAGAAATATTTTAAACATGGAAGTGGAGTGCTGGAGGAGCTTCTGGCTTATGCGACGGGAATTGCCGAATTCACTCCGTTACTTCAGCGCCGTGGAAATAGAGAAGGCAAGAAAACACTGTGATGAGGAAATAGATTTCAGCGAAAGCTATATGAAGGTTGGATCATTGGACAAACACCTTGTTTTGCTTAGGTTTATGAGATCTTCCACAATACACTTCTCTAGAGAATATACCGAGATATAGCAATTACTGCTCAGATGAGCCATCTCAAGAATGTGTTGAAGCTTGTTGGTTGCTGCCTTGAGTATGAAGAACCAGTTATGGTGTATGAATATGTTGAGGCTATCACTCTTGATAAGTTACTTTTCAAAAAGGATAATCACGATCAAACTAGAAAATCAATTTCTTGGGGGAGTAGATTACGGATTGCCAACGAGGTCGCATCAGCAGTCGTTTTTCTCCATACCGAATTTCCTACGCCCATCATCCACAGAAATCTAAAGCCATCACATGTAATAATAGATGAGAATAGCTGTGTTGCCAAAATAATGGATTTCTCACTTTCTGTATCATTGCCTCCTGGAGAATTGGAAGTAGAAGATGAAGTAATCGGAACATTTGGGTATGCAGATCCTGAATATATCAGGTCGGGTATTGTTACTCAAAAAACTGATGTCTACAACTTCGGAGTTGTTCTCTTTCAGCTATTAACTGGAAAGAAAAAGAGTCTGGTTGATGGCCTGATGACAGATTGTGGACGATGGGGCAATGAATCCAATATCGAAGTTGGTAATGTAATGGATATAGTGGATCCTGTTATTTTAGAAGAGCGTGGAATTGCGATTCGACAACAAATGGACGACTATTTGAATCTTGTCAAGAAATGCACTGCTTCAAAGGGAGAAGATAGACCATACATGATTGATGTTGCAAAAGAATTACGCAGAATTGAGAATTGCTTTCGTGCCCTCCCTCTCGTTCAGAATTAGATCTGTACCCCTAGACAATGAAACTGTCACTTTAGTTTTTACGACTTGAGAAAAAATCATTACTAAATGCGCAGTTCATTTGCTCTATTTTTGGATTCAAAACATCATCTACTTGGGTTGTTTTTACAGAATAAAAAGGTGAAGACCATATTAGTTTTTCATTGGCATCTAAATATTTTTTAGTAGTTTCCAGACTATGTCACTGCTTGTAATTTACCCTTCGTCTTGCCCTTTTTCCTTTTAACCAGCATGAGTCGTTTGATCAGTGCTGCCGATGCAGTTTATGGAAATGCTTCAAATTACAGGATAGTAAAACATTACCAGGATAAACGTTGCTTGTCCCACACAATAAAACAGAACCTTGTAGAATGGGGCTGTAACTTATTCAGCTCATGTTAAAGTTTCTCTTCGTTAGAAATATAGAGAAATTCTCAGAGTTTCAGCATGCTGATGGGTCCGTATAGTAAAGGTGGAGATTTTAACCTGAGCATGGCCAGGTTTCTTGATTAGAATTGTTAATAACTACTACTTGGAAGCCACAAACTCAATCCCTGCCTTGTGACATTGTAATTACTACTTGAAAGCCACAACTTTTCTCTGCCTTCCTGCAACTATAATTGTGTTATAACTGAGAAGACGCATTATCAAATAGAATCTATTAGGCATAACAGAATTTAACATTCTAATAAAAACAAGGGCAGTTTGAAATTCTGTTGATTGATCACAAGACATAACATCAAGTTAGTACATGCAAATAGTGATTTTATAGAGTAGCCACACAAATAAGAATGACCAACTGTCATTGGAAAAAGCAACTATATCTAAGTTAAAGCAAGAGTCCATCAAGCTTTATCATCTACATGAACTACAAAGCACACTTACCACCAAGGGAGATTAGTAGCTTGTCTACAACACCAGATGCCAGTCTGCTAATGCTGCAAATCCGGAAAGGAGCTTTATATTTAGGGGTTCTTCGGTTGCTAGATAAGCAACTTAATACCCCTACAAAACTCCGCGCTAATTTAGCGCAGCGTTCGATTGATTTTCTGTGAAATCTTAATACCCGCATAAAATTAGTGCAATTTTTATATTTTCTGCATTATTAATGCGGGAATCTATGTATTATTTTATGCGGGGTAGAAGGTGTTATTAATAATGTGGGTATTAATAACGCAGGTATTAAAATTTAAAATGACAAAAGTGACCCTCATTATGAGGATATTTTAAAATTTTATTTAAGGAGTAAATAAATATTTTAAATAATATTATTTGTTAATTTGTAATATATCGGTGATTCAAAAATAATCTCTACGTTATAATATATGCATGGATAATACCCACATTACTAAACCCCACGCTGACTAATACCCGTATTATTAATACCCACATTATTAATTCACACAGGGGTCGTTCGGTTGTAGGAGTATTTTATGCGGGTATTAACTATTGATGCGGGTATTAGTAATGTAGGTATTAATAATGTGTGTATTAATAATGTGGGTATTGATAATGCGGGTATTAGTTATGTGGGGTTTAATAATGTGGGTATTAGTCATGCATATATTAGTATAACGTAGGGATTATTTGTTGAATCACTGATATATTACAAATTAACAAACAATATTATTATTTAAAATATTTAGATACTCCTTAAATGAAATTTTAAAATATCCTTATTATTATGAGGGTTAGTTTTCATTTTAAATTTTAATACCTGCATTATTACCCACATTATAATACCACCTTCTACCCCGCATAAAATAATGGAGAATTTTCAAAAATAGGCAGCCCACTACCCAAAATTACAAACAGGAGGCCATATTTTTTTTTTCATGCATAGCACCCACCCCTAAAATTACAAATTTTAGCACTCCTTCGTAAAAAACACCCTAGCTATCAAATTTTCCCCTCCACAGCCACTAAGCCACCGGCAAACACCTTCCCCCGCCAATGGTTTAATTACTTTTTGTATTTTACTGAATTTATGTTGTTTATTGCGTCTAAATCATTGCTTTGGACAAGTTTATACACACAAATCTCTCTCTAAAAATTAAATTATACATGAATATACATATAAATATGTAGCAATGAGAGAAATACAAAAATATACACAAAAAAAGTAAAAAATCATATAAACATCCTTAATATACAGATTTATTCACTCGCATATACACACTTATACAAATTTATACAATTTTATACATTGTATAAATTTGTATAAACTTGCGGCGACTGCTATCTCGGGAAAAGGGTGACAGCTCGGGTAAGATTCGAAAATATGGGCCATTTTTGGTAATTTTCGTCTTTTGCTTGTCTTTAGTGTAATTATCCCTAAAATAATACATAGATTCCCGCATTAATAATGCGGAATATACAAAAACACAACCAAACGTTGCACTAATTTTATGCGGGTATTAAAATTTCACAGAAAACCAACAGAACGATGCGCTAAATTAGCGCGGTATTATTTTATGCGGGTATTAATTTAGAGAGGAAGCAACCGAATGACCCCACATTACTAATACCCATATTATTAATACCCGCATTAATAGTTAATACCCCGTAAACAATACCTTCAACCGAAAGGAAATTGCCTTATTTCACTGGAGACTAGCCAACTTTCTCTCTCGAATGATGAGTAAACTTTTGGCAAATTGCCTTGTTTTAGCTAGAGACAAGCCAATTCACAAATGGTCTAATTTATTTGTAGCCTGTTTATCTGATGTGCACTGGCTCGTTAGGTTGCGGGTATTAAATATTAATATTTACACAAAACTCAGTATTAATTTAGCGCAGCGTTCGATTGGTTTTTGTGAAATTTTAATGCCCGCATAAAATTAGTGCAACGTTTGGTTGCATTTTTGTATTTTCCGCATTATTAATACCCGCATTATTAATGCGGGAATCTATGTATTATTTTATGTGGGGTAGAAGGTGGTATTAATAATGTGGGTATTAATAACTCAGGTATTAAAATTTAAAATGACAAAAGTAACCCTCATTATGAGGATATTTTAAAATTTATTTAAGGAGTTAAATATTTTACTAATATTATTTGTTAATTTGTAATTATCGGTGATTCAAATACTCTACGTTATTATATGCATGGATAATACACCATTACCAAACCCCGCGCTGACTAATACCCGTATTATTTACCCACCTTATTATACACAGGGGTCGTTCGGTTGTAGGAGTATTTTATGCGGGTATTAACTATTAATGCGGGTATTAGTAATGTAGGTCTTAATAATGTCTGTATTAATCCGTGGATTGATAATGCGGGTCATTATTGTGGGGTTTAATCCTGTGGTCGTCGTCCTGCATCTTTAGTATAACGTGGGATTCTTTGTTGCCTACCCTGATCTTTACCCTTACAATAATCTTATTCTTTACCTTTTCTACTCCTTCAAATGAAATTTTATATCCTTATTCTGCGGGTTCCTTTTCTCCTTTTTTTAATACCTGCCTTCTTAATACCACCTTCTGCCTCCCCCTCCCCCGCCTCACTATACATCGATTCCGCCTTAATCTGCGGGTATTAATAATGCGGAATATAAAACACAACCAAACGTTGCACTAATTTTATGCGGGTATTAAAATTTCACAGAAAACCAACGAACGCTGCGCTAAATTAGCGCGGTATTTTTCCGGGTATTAATTTAGGGAGGAAGCAACCGAACGACCCCATATTACCAATACCCACATTATTAATACCCACATTATTAATACCCACATTAATAATTAATACTCGTTTAAACAATACCTTCAACCGAAAGGAAATTGCCTTATTTCACTGGAGACTAGCCAACTTTCTCTCTCGAATGATTAGAGTAAACTTTTGGCAAATTGCCTTGTTTTAGCTGGAGACAAGCCAATTCACAAATGGTCTAATTTATTTGTAGCCTGTTTATCCAGATGTGTACTGGGTCGTTAGGTTGCGGGTATTAAATATTAATACCCGCACAAAACTCAGCGTTAATTTAGCGCAGGTTCGGTTGTTTTTGTGAAATTTTAATGCCCGCATAAAATTAATGCAACGTTTGGTTGCGTTTTTGTATTTTCCGCATTATTAATACTCGCATTATTAATGCGGGAATCTATGTATTATTTTATGCGGGGTAGAAGGTGGTATTTATAATATGGGTATTAATAATACATGTATTAAAATTTAAAATGACAAAATTAACCCTCATAATAATAAGGATATTTTAAAATTTTATTTAAGGAATAAATAAATATTTTAAATATAATATTTTTTGTTAATTTGTAATATATCAGTGATTCAACAAATAATCCCTACGTTATAATATATGCGTGGCTAATATCCATATTATTCCCCCATAACTAATACCCGCATTATCAATACCCACATTATTAATACACACATTATTAATACTCACATTACTAATAGCTGCATTAATAATTAATATCCGCCTAAAAGAAAAGCCAAACCGAACGACTAAGTGAAACTTTGATGTAGCTTGTTCATCCAGATGAAAATTATGTCTCAAAGAAGGTAGGAATTCTTATAGGTCCACGAAACTTGCTTTAATCAAGAGCAAAAAGAGGAATCTCCACATGGCACAAGGTGGAAAAAAGGAAGCAAGAGATGTGACGCCAGGTAGTAGCACTATATATGATGCAGTAAAATTGTGCTAGATTGGCTAGCGTTTGACTACCAAGTAAATTAGTGCAAGATGACACACATGATTATCAACTTAGAACCTGGCATAAAACACCTTATTTGATTGACCGATCCACAATGTGCATCATATTCATGTGGGCTCATCATCTGGGCAAACTATGTAAATTGAAAGACATAAAATTACTAGTCATAAAACTCCTGAATCAAAATCTTCATGCATTCATTGGCCCCAAGAATAAAATGATCTTGTTATCTCCTAGTAATTGAATGCAGAGCATTGTATCCGGAAGAGACAAAACTATGCAGAACATCGTTCTTGCTCATCCCTACTAAATTCATCTGATCATATCCTAGCAAATTTTGAATCATCTCAAGCAATACTTTTCTGTTCTTAAGAAACTAATGCCGACAGAGCTTGAATTCTATTCGATGG
>JBBBVM010000494.1:0-31721 GCA_037355625.1 Petunia x hybrida | reverse complement strand
AGTATGCGTAGCTAATTCTATCGTTCTAGGGTTAGAGTATTTCATGAAAGTTGATGTTTGAAGATTGATTCCCATTAATTGAATCCCATTACAGGTTACTTATTCTTTCTTGATTTCACTTGTGTAATTGTCAGGGCCCGATTATTACGCATTATCTATGGTTTTTAGATTGAACTCGAAAGAGGGAATTTAATTACGTAATAAGAAAGAATAGGACTAGTTTGTGAACCCGGGCATCGGGGAACCAATTCGTGAGTAGGATAGACATATACTTGCTCGCCTAGTTTAACTAATTACAGAAATCGTTAATGCGTGCACGTGATTCAACCCATAGACATATAGGGATTGAAGTAGCCTGCATAGACTGTGAAGAATCGAAAGGTTTTCATAGGTACAATTAATCTGTCAGTTAGTAACCCGGGATTTAAGAAGTGGAATCAATTGGATAACTCAACTGGATTGTTCGTAACTCTGACCCTGGACCGTCTCCTTAATATAGTTTACAACCAAAGTTTGCTCCATTGTTTGACTGAATTTCCACCATTTAAATTATTGTTCTTTAGTTAACTAAATCATCACTATTGGAAAAGATCCCTGGATAGTTAGTTAGAAATTGTTTGTTAGGAATCCAGTCTAAATAGTCCTCGTGGGAACGATATTCTACTTTCACTTTATTACTTGTCGACCACGTATACTTGCGTGTGCGTTGGGAGCAGCATATGTCTTTCACAAATAAAAAATACTGTGCAGATGATAGTTCAGACAACTCATGTCTAACTTTGAGTTCACACATCTACTCATACATTTATCCATCAGAACTCACATCTGGCATTAAGACAAACTGCCACATTTAATCATAAAATTTAATCATAATTCAAACGACATTCATATTATAAACTTCTAGCTAACTCTCTATTATTATCACTTCTGATAATAATAAGTTTATAACTGTCTCATCTCTCTTAGTCACCTAGACAATAGAGGTGATTGCCTGTGTGAATAGGCCAATCTTTTTGTCTGTCCGACATACTTCAAATTTATGTACTAAACATAAAATTATTCTAGGTATATGAACCAACAACAAAAAAAATTTAGGGTTCAACTATATTAACATCAAATAATATAGTTTTATGTGAACATGTTTGGGAAAAGTTAAAATATAAATACATCAACATTTACGCAAACTAAATGCCTTCACATATCACTCATAAACACCAAATACTATGAGTTGCATTATCGGATCTACTATCATATAATGCGTAGAGATGTATTTCATGTTCACTTTTCTATGTACAAGTACAACTATGTCTCTAGCAAAATTATACTTTATATCAATATGTATCGTCTTCCAATGATACTTGAGATTTTGTGTAAGCTATTGAAACTTGACTATCACACTTGATTATCACTAATTCAATAGCACTATCAAACACATTCAAATTTATCATAAAGGCATTTAAGTCAAGTAGCTTCGCACAGTTGCTGAAAGCGCTACAAATTCAGCTTTCTTTATAATTGAAGCCAATGATTGTTCTTGCTATTCAACAATATACACATCGTTATTGTTTAGCAAAGAAGGACATACTCAGATTTAGATTTTCTCTCATCTAAATCTCCTTCTCAATCATCGTAAGTATAGCCTTTGAGTTGTAGATCATTTCCTTTACTTTACAAGGATAATCACAAGAGCATTTAAGATACCTCAGTATCCTTTAACTGCTTTTCAGTATTCCTTTTCATATCATATTCTTGTGGATTCACGAGGACACATCCTCCCACTAGAACTTCACCTCTAGAAATAGGAGTATTAATGGATTTGCACTATTGCATATTAAATTGTTGAAGAAAATTTCTTAATATGTCTTTCGCGTATTTTAAGAACCCCTTTGTTCTCAACGACGCTATGACCCATTAGTAGATCAACCAATTTCAACTCTTGGTTTGGTTTCACTAACTCCATTTTATGTTCCATTGTTCTAGATACTTATTCTTAGAAGGGTGTTTAAGAGCCTCATTTTATCTTTCGTTGCTCTTATTCATCTTGTGGAGTAACTATATATGCTTCCCCTTCGATCTCAAATCGACTACGGGGTATATTGGAGACGACTCATTCGTCGAGGTTGAGATTGATAAAATTGATTTATCAATTGATAGTTACTCCCACTGGGACCAGCGATACTAAATGGATTCTATTTTGGACAACACATTGGTATTAATTGGAACATATCCATTATTACTAAATATGACTCCCACTTGAATCCATTTAGAGTTGATAGCGGAAGCAATCTGGTCCACAGTTTTAAATTGAGACAAGTCTTGACCTATCTCACCCTTAGGAAAAATATTCGCTAAGAATGTGTTACATCATGTAATCCAAATTCAGTTACAGTGCCATTATCTTGTTCACATATGAATACATAAACGTTGAACTGAAATAATATCACAAATTGATACAAGTCCTTCCCCTTGGAACTAGTTTTCCATGTGGAGGAAAAGTTTATGTACAAAAGCAGCACAAACCCAATAGTAAATAGGAATTGGATTTTCATCTATCCATAGCTTATATGGAATATAAGTAACTGACTTAGAACAATTTCATAATTTGGATCACATATGTCATAGTGTACTAGCTACAATGGAAATGTCACTTTCAGGAGACGTCACAGACATATCTAAAGTCTTGAGAGTCTCTTGCTCTTTTTAGGACATACTGGACTTTATTGTCACCGTTAACACTTTAGTTAAGCTCGGAACAATATTCTAGTAGCAGTTCACATATTGATATAACCAAGTATAAATTATTTGAGACATCTATGTACTTTCTTAGACCCTAAGATTCATATACATACTAATCCTTAAAATAATTCGACTATGTTAAAATTTATTTCACATTAGACTTGGAATCGAAAGTTCACTATGTTCCCAATCATCATCCAAAAACTAATATTCGATAAATTTAACATAATCAATTATTAGAGGACCACTCGTCTTAAATTACTAACTTCAAGACTAGATAAGATGTAAATTCTATAATAAATGTAGAAATACTTAACCAGAATATTAGAATAATAAGCAATTCTAAATTCATCTAAATGTACATAATTATATGTCACATAGACAACATAATTTTAAGCTCGTCATTTATCTTCTATAACACATATAGAAAATAAAATTAGGGTTCACAACAATTATATATACACACACAACAAACATGTATACAAATGCTCTTGTACATATTCCATTCCTATAATGAAATCCAAATAAAGTATTCGTATACTTCCATGTGTTTAAGAGCAAAAATTTTGTCCCTAATTCTTGTCCCTGCTAGCTGCCTCCTGAATATTAATTTAAAATTTCCAATAATCTCAACAAATGAAATACAAAATTAATCAAACATGGATTGGGAGCTCATGGTGCTATTCAGCGGTAGTGTAGAGTACTTAGGAGAGACGAGAGACAACATTTATACAACAACCATGTGCATACAAGTAACTTGTCGACGATAAGAAAAATCCAAGAATTTAAAAAGTGAGAAGACAACGTTTCTTAATCTCATCACACCGCTTCTTTCTTTAAATTCTTCATTCATAGGAACAAGTAAAGAAAGAACGCATATTTTGATATTTATGTGTGAGTAACATTCTGATCCCAAGTGACCAAAAAACAAACCAACTCTTGAAGGCAAATTTTCAATATTCAAATTTCCACATCGTTCCACAAACTTACTGTGACCATCTTACAGGTTGTGCTTTGACTAATGGAAAAATCAATTTCACATTTTTTTTTTAAAAATAAATCCACATAAAGCAAATTTTTATTTGCTTGAACCATATAGCAAGAATCACAAAGATTCATTTGTTGGGTTTTTTTTTTTCACTTGGAAAAATAAAAAACAATCAACTTCCACTTCTGCACTTATGATTCTCCTTTCACCAGGTTGTAAAAGAATGCAATTGCAACTAAAGAAGTGGAGGATGAATACTTTTAAAAAAATATGGTCTTAATGATGGCTACGTGAACGATTCCTTCCATTCTCTATAGAAAAAATCATTTTTTACATAAACTGGTCAAACCACTAATGTATAATGTATTAGGCCTGTGTGTAAAACTCTTTTTTGTTTTATATAAACCCACAATAGAACCCTAAAACACAATCAAGAAAGAATAAAAAAAAACACAAGGCCTGGTACTTTCTAGTTTCACCAAGACTTTGCTACATTCGTCTTTTCCTTAATTTCATTAAGCTAAAGGTTAGATTATAAGAAAAGTCATGGTACCCGTCTCTGTAGTTCGCCTTACGGGACAACATATGTCCATTGTAGAAAATTATAGTTTGATTTTCAGGAGCACAAAGTTCTTATTTCTTACTTCACCTTTCTGCAATTTTTCATTCTCCTTTTGTTTCAGACAGCCGCTGACAAAAAATATTGATAGAAGGAAAAAACTCGACAAGCAACAACGGCAAACAGAGACTCTACCATTCAATATTAAGACTAGGAAATAAATAATTCGGACTCTGATACCAATGAAGGATTACACACAATCCAATAACATATAATTTGCCCAGGGTCTAACCGTACTTGTTTTACTAGTCAGGGATGCAATCACATGTTGTTAGACATGAACTACACCGTAAATTCACAGTCTATGACGTACCTGTTACAGAAGTTTGTTCCGCAATTTATTGGAGAAGATCTTCACAAGAACTCTCACAAGAACTTTTGGAATTGAGAGAAGAAGAAGAAACAAACTGGTTTTTGTTTCAGAGAGAAGGAAGACTGTTTTTCTGTATTTCACAAAAGTCGCGTTCACAATTGGGAAGTTCCTAATATATAGGACTTCTCTTATTCCTTAGCAGACACAACTTTTTCCAATAGTTGTGTCCTTTTAATTTTACCTCTCTCTTTTATTATCAATATTACAAATGAATGGATTTAGTAATTCACTAATTGAATGCATTACTTTAATTGCATGCTTTATTGTGGATTTATGAAATTGAGATTTTGTGAAGGTACAATAATCAGCAATGATCTATAAATACCAAATTTTAAACTAAAGCGCAATGAAATTATTAAAACCAAATCATACCATGTACATATATTTAAAATTTAAGGTAAAATTCACAGAGAATATGTGAGCGATGAGAACACACATTCAATGAGCCCATCAAAGTTTCTGTATATATGAGAATATGAGATCTTGAGATTATCCCTTATGAATAGCAGAAGTCAACTCATCACTCCAACATCTGTAAATAGATACTATAAATATACATTGACCGGTCACACAATATCCACATTTTGCTAACAACAAAATCATCGATCTATTATTCATATATAGTTGAACTCAACAACCGTAAAAGCGTGTATATATATATATTATCTAATCATATGACAAACATTTCTTCCAAATATAATTATAATACAACGGGCAACTTAAAGAGAGAGAGAGAGAGAGAGAGAGGAGAGAGAGGAGAGAGAGAGAGAGAGAGAGAAGAGAGAGAGAAGAGAGAGAGAGAGAGAGAGAGAGGTAAGTTATTTCCTTCAACGGAGCAATATTCATAACAATACATCCAAAGGTCAAAACAGTAAATCTTAAATCACCAGCATTTGAAGGCTCATTTACAATAAGCATTTCGGAAATGAAATTTTCAAATGCTAATTAGCATTCAGACATAATAGTAAAAATCATGCTTAGCATTGATATTAAGACTAATAAACTGACTTACTACTAATAAAATTACACATCCTACATTTAACTATTCATTAGTTACCAGTCCCAATTCGAGATGGAAAAAAGGTTGAATAATCACCAAAGCGACCAGTCTCGAGAATAGATAGATGAAAGGTCCAATACTCAATGAAGTCTAAGGTCTTCAAATGAACTGCATTATTCTAAATTTTTTTTATTTTTTGGGGTACACTGCTTTTCTAGACTGCATATCGATCTTAGTTTGTGTGCTACTATCTTTAATAAGGGTTGTATCATTCGTCCTCAAATCCTGCATTCATTCTATATATGTATAGGTCAAGATAAACCACAACCACAAATTATTACAGCAATACATTTCATTAAAAGATTGGCAAAAAATTATGGCTTTACAAATTTAAGACAAAATAGATTGAACAGAGACTATAAAACAACCTTAAGTCCTAGACTTATTCTGAAACCCCACATTGGAACTAAAAAAATAGTGGTGATCATAAACTACCTATACTTATCCTAAAACCCACATTGGAACGAATAATTATAGAGGATATGTACGTCTAAAATTGCGAATGAAACAAAGCTAACCTCAAAAGTAACCTATAAATACAACATTAATAATAGATAAATAAACAATTACACTAATTTAAAAAGTATTTCATTATTCGAAAGAAAAGTTTATCTTTATATAATAGAATAAAAAAGTGTATGAAGTTGCTAGTGATACAAAACTAACCTCAAAATTCTTCATTTTTATACCATTTCCTTTATCAGGATAGTATGACAACAGATTTCCATCTAAGCAATCTATAAATGCAACATTAACAATAGATAAGCAAATAGATAGACATACTAACTTAAAAAAAAAGTTATCCAACGGTTTCTAAGAAAAAGTTATAATGTCGTACCTATCCTAGGAAAGTAATATCCTCAACCCTTAAATATTATGTACTCATCTCATGAAACCAATGTATATAAGTTCTTAACGCACTCCAATGTCTTTCTTTCAAAAGTTCATCAGACCAATCTACATTTTTTGTTTCTATCACTTTAGTTGGCCATGCAGAGTATGACCAAATGTAAAAACTTAGAAGATAGTTTCTTGCAAGTCCATGAGAATTTATTCACCTCTCAAAGGCCAACTTCTGCTTTTGTCCAAAAACCATCACCTTCACAAAGTATTCTTATTCTTATTCTTATTTATCCAGAGAAAAAACCATCACTTTGAGATTCACCACACTAATTCAAAATTATTTAATTATTCATTCTTTAGCTTTATATATGAGCACTCCACATGTCCTCGATTTTTAGTTCCTATGGATGATTTAAAATTCTCTAGATCATAACCATACAAATAAGAAACTAAGATTAGTAAAACAAAAACGCAATAATAGTTGCAACTTTGGAAAGATTTGCTCTTTCAGCATGCTATACATCAGTAATAATGTGAAAAATAATAGGACTTACAATTGTTTTCTTGATAAATCACAAGCATATGCAACAATAAACTCCTTTGTCCTGTCGTGGTAGAAGTAATGCCGATATATGATGTGCATAGGTAGAAGTATCAACCTAACAATCTATTATTTGCAATTAGTAAAAAACAAATAAAATTCGGACCCTTAAACTAATTATATCAAAGTATTTCAGATCCAACCTAACAGAAAGAGTGGGAATACACATAGGAGCAATATAAATATATGTACGTGTACAAAGAGAAGAAGACAAACCTGTTAATGTCAAGGGATGAAGAGATGGAAGAAGACAAACCTTTTGCTTTGACATCTAAAATAATTCACAACTCCATAATCACAAGTTTTCCCTCTATTGGAAACGTAATTTATGGACAAACAAAGTGTTTTTATTCTATGTATGAAGTAAAAGAAGAAGGGGGTTAGTTGCAGTTTTGGTTCTGCCTACGAAGAAGAATACTTCTAATGGTAGAAAGTAAAAGAAGTTATTGTCTTACACAAAAACTGACTCATCCATTACCAATATAGGCGTATTGAGTAACTTCTTTTATCTTTTTATTTTATCTTTTCAATTAATTATTTTTTCCGAAAAATCCACTAGAATAAGAGATAACTTCTCCATAACTTCCTCAACGTGGATTTATCTTCAAATACCTATTTAACCGCACCGTGAAACTACCCACGACAGTCACGTGGCATGTCATTTTTTGAAATCTGCATAGTGGTTAAATTCACGTGGCATTCTCATTTTCCGAAAACTTTATAGGTGATAAAATTCACATTTTTTTATTTAAATTCCAATCTATATCTATATTTAAAATTATATCTATTTTTTTTCTCACAATTATTCTTAAATTTCAATTCAAATTCCAAAAATAACTAAAATACCTACACCTAACTAAAACATAACTTATTTACCTAAAATTTCCAAGTGGCTTCCTACTATTTTGACACTTGCCTATTTTTAATAGGCTACTACATTCCTTTTAATATATATAGATAGATTTGTCATGTATATTTGGGCAAATTTTAATCTTAATTGTTGTAATGTGTTAATCCCAATTATATTTCCTCATTTTATGTTTCAGAGAAGAGAAATATAAAACTCTGTTTACAGAAAAACAAAATAATGATAAATAAGAAAAGAAAGAAAGTACTCCTTCCGTTCTATTTTATGTGATATTATTTGATCGAGTATGAAGTTTAAGAAATAGATGTTGATGTTGTAAAATTTTGAAAAGGTAAGAAGGAAAAGATTTAAGTAATAAAAAAATTATTGATGGTTTTTAAAATAAGTATCCAACAAGAATAAAATATAAATATTACATTAAATAATTATAACTAAATGTGATATTTTTTTAGTACGGATTTAAAAAAGTAAATGATGCCACATAAATTGATACACAGTCGCTAATGAACAACACTGATTCACTTTTTCCTTATTCTGCCTTCTCCCTGTTTCTTCCATGGAGTTTCACTCAACTTAACATCTCCTGTTACTTTACTTAATTGCACTTTAAGCCCTTCATTATTCAACTAATCTGCAAATTGTTCTTCAACAGTAAAAAAATGGTGCTGGATTTGGCGACGCTGCGCAAGAATCCATCTTTTTACAAGCTTTTATATAAACAGTTTTTTATGGATGGAATTGTAAGTTCTCCTTTATACTTTCTCCTTATTCTTTTATGCAATTGTACCATATCCTCTAGTACAAAATAAAGAATGATAGAAAAAGTCATTCTTCAACAGATGAACAATTTTGATAACTGAAATGAGGAATCTTTTTGACATTATCCTCTCTACGACGCCTATTTATGTAAACTTCTCAAAAAAGGGACTTTTTCACCGCCTGAACAATGGTTAGGCCGCTTATACGAAAGATAGTCCTTTATTTTTTGTATATTTCATGTATAATATGTATATAGTAAGTGTATAACCTTAGTATCTTGGCTAGAACGACTATTTTGGTAAAGTTGTGTGGAAACAATAGTTTTTGTTTTATAGGTAGTCTAAGTTCCATATACATAAGTACATAGGCTGGTCTAGGATTTGAACTTGATTTTTTCGATGTTTAAAGTTCTTAGTGTTTAACTCATGTACCTTTGAAATTATGGGTTCGGAAGCTAATATTTGTTGAAATTTTTTGATTTTTGTTTGATATCCCACGTTGGAGGGGATGTGATTTTTATAGCTTTTGGGGTTGAGTTAGACACAATATCCTAACTTTGTTATCAAATTTTCACATGCATACCTGTGTTCTGTTAAAGAATATTGGGTTTGACTGAACCCGCAGCTTTAAAGCTACATCCACCCTACACATAACTATGGCCATCTGTCTATGTTCAATAGTAAAGTTTGGACTTTTTCTTTTTATCATTCTTCAAAGTGACATTGGCAATGCAATTCCTCTGTGAAGAATACGTTTCTTTTAGTTATTTCCTCCTTGTTGGCAGTGCTGGATTTAGAAATTTATACTAGGGGGTTTAATAAAATACTAGAATGTCACATACTGAATATGTGACCTAAAGCAACTTCTGAACCCCTTCACTACTATTCAATCTTACCTTGATCAAGGGAGTCAACAGCTTATATATAACCGAAAGCTTTCGTTTTTGACCTTTTGTGCAGTATAGTTTTCTGGAAAAATGGATACAATTGAACCTATTTTCCTCCTCTTTTCCTGATCAGCTATCAAGTTTCCTTCCCTGAAGCAATGTGCCAAAGTAAAGATCCCATAGCACCTTAGGCTCTGAATCTTCAAAATTAAGCTCCTGAGACAGCAAACTCATCATTCATCATCCTTATAATGAGCGTGGAATCAAATTGTATGATCACATTAAGGTAACAATTATCCACACACCAGGTGAAACCCAAAAGAATTGCATTTTCCTTGGCCATATTGCTGTTGCGGGTGTGGAAGTAGGCTGCAAGTGCCATGATACTATGCCCAGCTGAATCCCTCCAGATCCCACTTGCCTTAGCTAGTTAGCTGCAACCATCTGTGCTTCATTCTTCATTTTTTTCTTTTTGGCTTTAAGGTCTAAATCTTATTCCAACTGAATTTTGCTAAATTTGCAACTTTGATTTGTTAGCAAATTCCGCCTTCTTTTATCAAAGGACAGAAGAAGATGTTGGCCAAGACCTGCTTACTTAAAACTGATGAAGGGATGTTGTGGGAAGCAAAGATAGTGAGAGACAAATCCTATTTCTTCATAATGGAAGGAGACTGGCCACAGTTTGCGGAGTATCATAAACTGGAGGTGGGAGATGTTTTGTTTTTCTTTCTCATTGATAAATCAACGTTCCAAGTTTTTCCTTACACCCAGAAAGGTTGCAGAAAGCTTTGTGAGGAGCAACTTTTAGAGGAACTCAGCAGTAGCTCGGAAGAGGAAGAGGAAGAGGAAGAGGAAGAGGAAGAGGGAGGGGGAACGGGAGGGGGAGGGGAAGGGGAAGGGGAAGAGGAAGAGAAAGAGGAAGCAGAAGAGGAAGAGGGAGGAAGAGGAAGAGGAAGAGGAAGAGGAGGAACCGGACATCACAGCTTCAAAGAAAAGGAAGAGAGTTAAAGTGGTTTCAGTAATATCATCAGATTCAGAGGATGACAGCGTTGACCCATCCAGCGGCTCCAAAGGTGCGGAAGTGGAAGAACAAGAGGAAGAGGAACCGCACATCAGAGTTTCAAAGAAATGGAAGAGAACGAAATTGGTGCCAGGTATACCATCAGCTTCTAAGGATGACAGATTTGACACATCCAGTGGCTCCATAGATGGGGAAATCCGACGCTATTCACATTCAGGTAACGTCTATCTCTTTATGCATTTGGTATATGTTGTTATTTTCAGTTTAACTATAGATGCATGAAAATCAATGGCAGACCACGATGAAAACAAATGATGCATATAAATCATACTAACAATTGGGATTAAGTTCTAATTGTTGTTAATCATGTATTAGGTTTGCTGTTTTTGATAAATTGAGTACTTTTTTAGTCTATGTGGAGACTTGTATATGCATCCTGACTATAAGTATGAGATCCCCTTTTAGTCCTCACAAATTCCTTCTTGTCCCTTCCCTTTCGGCTTTCAGCCCACATGTGACGAAGCTTGGCATATCTCTAATTCTCTTTGTAATTTTCTCTCATCATTTTTTCCACCCTAAAGGTTTCATCATGAGAGGAGGTAGCTCCCGTGCCAATGTTGCTAGATGCAAATATTCAAATAGAATGAATTTTGGTGTGAAGAAGAGGAGGACACCCAAGGATCCTGACAAGCCTAAGAGACCTTTAAGTGCTTTCTTGGTTTTCATGGAAGAGTTTAGGAAGAAGTTCAAGGAGGAGAATCCAAGCAATAAATCAGTCACTGTTGTTGGGATAGCTGCTGGAGAGAATTGGAAGCAATTGTCAGATGCTGATAAAGCTCCTTACGTAGCAGAGGCAGAGAAAAGGATGGCCGAATATCAAAAGAACATGAATGCTTATAAGGAAGCTGCATCTCAAAAGAGCATAGATGCTTATAACAAGTTAAGAGGGCTTGCCATGGATCCTGACAAACCTAAGATGCCTGAAAGTGGTTTTTCCGATTTCATGGTGGAGTACTTTGGGGAGCGATTCTTGGGTGAGAATTCAAACAAATTTGTTTCTGTTGTCAGTAAATCTGGTGAAGACAAGTGGAAACAGATGTCAGACGCTGAAAAAGCTCCTTACATAGCTAGGGCACAGAAAAGGAAGCCTGAATATGAAAAAACCATCCAGGCTTATCACAGGCGAAAGCTAGAAAATATAGAGGAATCTGCAAGGTCCGAGGTTGATGAGGAGGAGAGAATCGAAGGATGACAACTGGAGTAGTTTTTAGTGGATGAGGAAATTGGTGGGAGAGCTTGTGTAATATCTTCTATGCATGATGACTTCGATTTCCTGTTAAATATTTCTACTTTTGGGAGTTACTGTAGTGAAGGAAAAGATGAATTCGGAGTAGCTGCTTTAAAGCTCAGTAGTGTATGTACTTTTTATTTTATGTTGCTTAATGATGATTCAGTTAGGCATTTTGTCTTCTTGGCTTTTATACTGTCAAATTCATGCTCTTTGTCTGGGTGTTGATATGCTCTGTATCGAAGATGTTGGGACCAAAAATAGCATATCTTTAATCTGCCTCGAGGAGCAATTTATGAGTCCTCATATAGTGAAGTAGATACAAAGAATTCAGTTAACCCATTCAATTAGTTAAGTATTGAGATGCAGTTGATTAATTTATTGATCTACATGGATGCATGAGGATGTCCTGACACGTGTTGCAGATGAGTAGGAAGCTAGTGGAAGTGAAGAAATGGTCCAAAGAAGATCATGAGATTCAGTCTGGTGAACTTGTTGTAAACAATAAAGTACCACTATGAAATTGTTGTAAGAAAGTCAGGCTTGACTTTTATGGTAAGGTTGAACGGTTTCTGTTCTTTTTGATTATTTCCAGTTTCTTCCTTTATACTTGCTTACAAAAGCATCCATATACTAAGACATGTTTGATATAGTGCATAAGAAGAGGACAGTCTGCTTTAGATAACAATATATCCTGTGATGAGAATTGCCTCTTCAAGTTGATTAATGGCCATTGTGGCAGTAATGTTTTACAGGTTTAGAAGATCTCCAAACCCCATTCCTTCCAATAGCTACATGTACTTGATTTATTTTGGTTGCAGTTTGTCATCGTCTTTGTATGCATGTTTGGTAGCTTCTTGTTTCTATTGCTACTAACCAAGTATGCAGAGATGTTCTAATGAAAGTTCAGGTGCAAGAGTAACAATGAAAAGGTATGGAGTGGATTCTTTTGCCCTCTCTTATAAAGAAACTGTAGATTTTTCTCTTCATAAGTTAATTGCTTGAATGTTTCTGTCTTTGACATTTTTTGTAGAAATATCTAATATCTGAGGATGAATATTAAAGCAGATTTAAGTGGGTTCAGTTTTTCATGTTCTACAATATGCCATTGACCTGTTGTTTCTCAGTTGTATAATGACCATCTTGAGCTTGGTTCATGCTATTGTCCTCTCATTCCTTGTTCCTGCAACAAGTTCTTGGTACTCCACTCCTATTTGAATGGCAGTAGCTTAGTAAACTTTTCTTTTCTCTTTGTTTGACTGTATTGATTAAATACAGCAGCCGTTTGTCGCCAAGTAGTAACTACTTCATTCCAATGAAAGGTAACTTTGAAATAGCAGATGAAAAAGTTATCCAGTCTGAAGTCTAGTACTACCAAAACTTCAACTTTTTGAAAATAAAATGTGCATATCCGAGAATTACAAGATAACAGAAGTACTAATTCTTCAAGACCAACGACGCCCCTATAAGTGCTTACCACACCAAAATGCAACCAAAGGAAACATAGGTATTTTTATTTGGTTATAAATAAACTTACCAATAATATTAATTATGCATCATAACAGAACACCGAGAGCATGGTAATAATGCAATTTGTCTCACAAAAACAGTTTTTAATTTGTCCATCAAAACCGTTTCACAAGCAAACAAAGGAGGAATTACCAGATATACAAAATGATCCAAAATTTCCTTTCTTCTCTTCAGCTAGCTAGTCCATCACCCTGTTTTACTTTCCAATCACCAGGTCCCCTAGCTGGTGCATCAACCACCCCATGTAGTTATTATATTGAATTGGATTTGGGGGCCTTTTGGACCTGTAAAACATTACTACCGCCATGGCGTCGGATCAACTTGAATAGGCAAGTGTCACCATAGCATATATTGTTATATTTTCGGAAAGCAGACCATCCTCCTCTTATGTGAAGGCAGCCACCAACATGTAGTAAATCTACTCGCCACTCCTCCCCAATTTCATTAACGAGTGTCACTCTCTTCATGTCTATTATACCAGTCCATCTAGCAAAGCTCATTGGGATAGTCTAAACATATCCAGAAAACATGTTATTCTGGGAAAATAAATTGTATAGCGTGTTTGATTTGGCACGAAGAAATACGATAGAAAAAAAAAATCCCAAAATTTTCGACATACTGAATCTTACCATAACATACAAGTGTGACTTTTTGATAACCAATTCATAGCATGGATCTTCATTGTCTAAGTTCACCATACTGAATCTGGTCTTCTTTTGACCATTTTCTTCTTCTTCTTCACTCTTAGCTTCATCCTCTGCAACAACTGTTTATTTTTCCTCATGTTCAGAATCTACAATAACATTCTTATGCATCTATATTTGTCTAAATCAATCAATCAATCTCAATACCTAACGAGTGGAATCATGGAATTCTTTATATTCCTTTGTCGTATTTATTAATTACGATAGAATTTATTACGTACAATACTAAAGAGAGCTACTTATTTGTACACGGACAATGTAAAATATTACACTATCAATATATTTAACCTGATGTAACTAACCGCCCTTATTAGCGTAAAAATTAGTTTACACAGTGAGTGTATTAAAGTTATACATAGTAGTACTAAATAACACATTTTTGAAGGCAATTTAAGGTCTAAGGATCTCATAGCTTATAAGCTATGCTCATGTTGATATGAAGTCTCCAGCGTTAGACTAAAATACTTAAAGAAGTATAACAAATACGAGTAGCAAACTTAGCACAAATGGACTCGATTCAAAATATATATTCTCATGCATCTATAGATAATATGAAGAGAATGAAATAACGTAATCCAAATGCTAAAAAGATCACTGTTACCCTGATGATTCTTTTGGCTCCGTTCTAGCTTTCTTAGATTTTCTTGAAGGTCCAATATAATTGTCCTCTTGTTCCTCGGAGCTACTGCTAAGTTCCTCATATAGTTGTCCCCCACAAAAGCTTTTATAACTTTTTGCGTGTAAACTAAAACTTTAAACATTGATTTATCAATGAGGAAAAAGAGCAAAATGTCCCTAGCTCCAATTTTGTGTTGCATCACAAACTGTGGCCACTCTCCTTCACATATGAAATAATAGGAATTTTCCTTCATTATTTTTGCTTCCCACAACATTTCAGCTGCATTTGTTTCAATAAGCAAGTCTTGGCCAACATCTTCTTGTGTTTTTGACGAAAGAATGCGGCATTACCTAACAATAAAAGTTCAAGTGATCACTAAGAAGAAAGTTTAGACATCAAGAACAAAAAAAAAAAAAAAAAAAGTAAATAGAAGAACAAACAGAGATTAATATTTACTAACCATCTTTTTCATAAAACCTTCTTTAAATAAAAGCTTGCAAAATGATGGATGCTTGTTCGGATCTACTTGCATTTTGACAAGTCAGAAAGAAGAGGCTAACGGGGTGGACATTTTTATGAAGATCGTCAACGAAACTGCTGCTGGTGGCTCACTGATGTTATTTGTGCTTTGCACACGGTAAGTGGAGCAACTTGTAAGTATATTTTGTAAAATATTTGTTACAATAATTCCAAACAAGAGTTGAAATCAAACACACAAGCAACACACTATTTTTAGGGGATCATCATGAGACTTTTCATACGCAGCTCAATGATGTCCATTAACTGAGCTCCCCCACGCAAACTCAATTGCCCAACCAGAGAAACATAGAAAATTTGAAATGCTAACACGAGTACTCGAATATCAATGACACGACTGCTACCCAAGTGGAATAACGAAAAGTTTTTGAGAAGTTTGATAAAATTCAGTTGATTCCATCGTAGAAAATCTGAGAAAGGATATGGGGAGTTGTACTCACGTTGCATGTCCCTGTCTGCTCCTTTCCATACGATTATGCTGTCTTGACAACACTTATTATTAAAAGAATGTGCGGAGAGATTTAATGCCAAGTGTTACTTAAAAAGAATAGTTCAAAAACAAGTATTGTCTCTTCAATAGTACTTATGGAGAAAGTGAGGACAAGAATACAAGGCTTTTATAAGATTTCATAGGAATATTTTCATTGAGAATTCATAGGAATATTTTCATCCAAAATTTATTCATTAAACCAAGCGAAAATTACTTTTGTTAAAACACAGTTATGGGGTAAAAAAGGTAAACCAGTTGCCACGGTGTCATAGTTTTTGTAAACATCCCGCGAAAATTGGCTCTTTGGTTAACAATATATAAAAAACGGAAAAGGTCAATTTGACCTTAAATTAGTCGATATTCACAAAATTTACCCTCTTTTACAAGTTTATCTTGACCATGCCTCCGGCGTAATTTAAAGACACATATTTACCCTTAAGCTGGATGGAAAAAGTTAAACCCTGATCAAAATTCTAATTTTTCTAATTGCTAATTAGAAACAAAAAAAACCATAGGTGCATCATTACCACTGCTAAACAAAGCGAACCGTATCACCCTACCCCACTTTCACTTTCATGTTCAACCCACTTTCCAACATCGCCATGCATATGAAAAAGGGGCGGTTTTATTTCTTTTGGATAAACACCATTTTTGTGTCCAACAAGCTTTCCATTTCATGGAAAAAGCTCCTATTAAATGCACCATATCTTCTTCTTAGCAACACCAAAAACTCATAAATCAAAACCCTAGCTGCTCAAATCTCACCAAAAATATAATAATTTAATCAATAAAAGTTGAAATTTTTGAGAAATTAGAGCTGTAATCCAAGAAATTTCTTACATGGGACAAGAAATAGAAGATACTAAGGGAAAAAGTATAAAGAAAATATTTGAATTCAAGGATGCAAACATTAATTTCAAGAAAATGTGATGAAAAGTACAAAGAAGTAAACAAATAATCCAGAGAGAGAATGACTATTGAGTGGTCATGGTGTAATCCGGAAGAATGTCTGAACCAATTTGTTGGAATTTTTACTTTTCTATTTTTGGGTTTCATAAAAAGAAAATTGGTGAGTTTTTAGAAAATTTCTGCTTATTTCCGTTTGGTTCGAAGTGATCATCAAAGGACGACGACTCTTGAAGTTTTATGGAGTGTGCTACGATGATCTGTCGAGGAAAAGAAAATTGCGGTGGTGATGGAATTGATAAATTTTTGTGGTTGTATTTTGACCATATTTTGATTATAGCAGAAATTAGTGAAGGTGGCCGGTGGTGATGATGACCGAAAATTTTAAATGAAGATAGTGGGGGTTCCTCATAGGTAAGTGGGTAGTAGTTTTAGGAAGGGGTAGGGTAAATGAGGTGGAAGGGGGATGTGAGGACAAATGACTGTAATTAGTGTTAATTGAACTAATTAGATTTTCAGAATTTTAGTTAAGGGTTTAACTTTTTCCATCCAACTTAAGGGCAAATATATTAGTCTTTAAATTAACGTCGGAGGCATGGTCAAACTGAACTTGTAATGGAGGATAAATCTTGTGAATATCGACTAGTTTAAGGGCAAATTTGGCCCTTTTCCGCATAAAAATATGGATATTCTTAAAGACATTCCTAAATGTGGCTATGCACGAATCCATAGGTTGCACGACCCAAGTAATTGATACAGGATTTAAGAAAGAAAGAAGAATTTTGAAACCTATGGTGTAGAATAAATCATAGATATTAATGTGGTTATAAATTATTTTATTAAGGGTAGATCAGTAATTTTGATGCTAAATGTTACAAAATTTAAAAAACTGTCATTCTTCTTAAAATAGACTAGCAACATCATAAACCGGAATAAACGGATATTTTTACTGTAATATAGAAATGTATCGAGGGAATAATGCAATAATTGAAGGAATTTCAAGAGTTAAGTAGTACTGTAATAATGTTTGAAGATGAAAGCAACTCCAAAACATTGAATAGACATTATACTTAAAGGATCACTTTTGCATTTCCAAGAAGGATTAGTATGAACCCCGTAATATAGCCTGAAGGCTTAATTAATAAACCCTTGGAAAAGGTAAGTAATTTCTTCGAAAGGTAAGTACTTCATTTAATTAGTACTGGTGATTACGTAGATAACTCTATTACCGAAATATATATTTCGGTTGAAGAAATACATCAAGGATCAAAATAAAAATACAGCAATACATTAAGGACTATTTTGGCCATTATCTCAAACCTCTCCAATGCATAATAATTTATTCACCCAATTAAGTAGAATTTATACCTTTAAATTTTAAAAAGAGAAACCAAATTCCGTAACGACGACGCAGTCACGAATTATGATGCATGCTTAGCTAGCCTTTAATTAGCTTCCATAGCCTTTTTAAGACCATTGTCCTTTGAACAAAGAAGCATAGCAACTAATTCCCTTGAAGATGTACGCACAACGAAGATTGAAGGGGATGTCAGACTGGAACTCTACTTCCGTTTCCCTAATAACCTCAAATTAAGCAAAAATATTTTCACCATCCTCATCATTCTCTAATAGTGATCTCCATCACTGCTTTCTCCCAACCGTCTCAAGTGGTCCAGCTGTTCAGGTTTGGTGACCATGAAGCCAACATTATTCACCACAGATATGCTTATAATACTGCTGTTAGGAATAACAGAAGAAATAAGGAGAGAGATGAAACAAACATATCCCACATTCTCTTTGGCATTGCAGGGTCCGCTAAAACGTGGAACAATCGCTCGCATTTGGCTCAACTCTGGTGGAAACCAAACGTAACGCGAGGATTCGTGTGGCTCGATAAAAAGCCCCCACAAAACAAGCCATGGTCGGAGACCATCCCACCGTGTAGGGTCTCCCAGGACATTTCACCATTCAAGTATACCTGTTTGTTCGGTGACAGGTTAGAGAGGCTAATTCTGCATTTTAAATTTTTTGCAGGGCCGGGATCATTTTACACTTTCATAATAGGGGTTCAAAGAATATTACTTCCTCCGTCAAATTTCAAGTATCGGGTTTGACTAGGTACTGAGTTTAAATAAGTTATGAATACATTTAAATCATGTGGTCCAAAATAAATATTGAAATTAAAGAGTTATCAAATATAAAAAGACGAACTCTTTTTGGGACAGACTAAAAAGAAAAGACAGACACTTAAATTTGGACGGAGAAAGTACTATCCATTAATACCTCCATTGCAATTTATTTGTTATAACTGAATTTTGCATGCCCTTTAAAAAATATTAATAAATAGAGCTTTTATTGTTTGTCTTTATTTTTGTCTCTCTTCAATAATATTTTTCCTAATCTTCTTTTTCAAGATCTATTAATGCTAAGGGTACAGTAGAAAATAAATAATTAATTCTAGCTTGATATTCTAAAATTTAAAAATATTTTGAAACAATATATTTAGTAACTAAGATAAATAAAATGAGATGGAGGGAGTAATAATTTAGTATTTAGTGAATTGTGGTGATATCGTCTGTCACAATTAATGCTTGCTTACACACACGCGCGCATATATATATATTTGGTTTGGTTGTACCAAAGCTAATAAGCTACGTCCGCCATTGCAGGTCAACTATGAGGATTGCACGGATTGTAAAGGAGAGTTTGGAGTTAGGTTTAAAGAATGTGAGGTGGTTTGTAATGGGAGATGATGATACAGTGTTTTTTACAGAGAATTTGGTAACAGTTCTGGCTAAATATGACCACAACCAAATGTATTACATAGGTCGGAGTTCCTACAGTGTGGAGCTGGCAGTAGCATATAGCTATGATCTCGCCTGCGGCGGAGCGGCTTTGCGATTAGTTATCCTCTTGCCTCGGAGCTCGTTAAGATTTTAGACGGGTGTATTAATCGCTACCATTACTTGTACGCGGGTGATCAGAAGATCGCTGCTTGTATAGCTGAGATTGGTGTCCCTCTCACAAATGAACTCGGTTTTAATCAGGTATACTTACCATCTTAAATACTCCAAGAGTTTAATTACTTTACGTAACATTAGGACAATTCTAAAAGTTACTCCATCTCTCTCCTCTTCTTATACAGTTTGCTGTCGGTAAAAACTTATCCGGACCAGGTGTATACACCATGCCATAAGTAAATGACACATGTCCTATTATTTAACTACAATTTTAGTATTTAACCATAGTTAACACTTAGCACCATACATTTGCACATATGACTTAAAAATAATAATAAAAGATAAGTACTTAATAATTCTACTCATTATCTTCCTAAAATTACCATCACTTAATCGACCTTCGGTGCCCCAATTACAGGCCTTTCCTAGCCATTACGAGCTTTTGTTGTAACTTAGTACTCTTTTTTTTTAAGCATATGATGTAACTGAGCAATATTAAAATTTTAACCGCGAAAGAGAATTTACCTTAGATTAAAATTTTAACCACAAAAAGAGAACTTACCTTAGAGTTATACAACAGGTTCACGAAATTGCATTCACTTTGCATAGTTATAGTGTTACGTTTCATGAAGACTATCAAAGAAAATAAATTTGTATTTATGTTTTAATTGCTTTTCTTTAAGAAATAACAATTTTGGTGGGGTTACGTGCTGAACTGAAGTATGGAGATTAACTTCTTTATTGTTTTATCAACATCTTTATATTTTCAGGCTTTCAGCATACATTACACATAAAAAAATTATAATTATGTGAAAAGTTAGATACCAGGCACATACCCTTTTTTCTACATTTTCAAGAATTATTCAGCAAGAATGCTAGAAGTAGTTATATTACTCTAGACGAAGCAGTAGCCCGTAAGAACGCTAGTATTAGTTTTGAGTTAATCTTTTTATTCGGGATGGAGAATAAAAGAAAGGAACAACATAAGTGAATTGCAGTAAAAACGTTACAAGGAGCTGCGAGGAAACCCTATTCTTATCATTTGCTTAGTATTTTGAGTCAATGATTATGAACTTATTAAAAAGTTTTATCAATAAAAAATAAAATTCATAATATACCTTATTTTATTACCTATGGTTAACTTAACTCAACTGGGTGTAAAGACCTGATGCGGGTAAGTTTTTACCGTTTTCTGTCACATCTTAATTGAAATTCTATAATTGCTGGTAAAATTTATCAAAATTTTTGTTAATAATTTATTTTTAAATTAATTTTGATTTATATAAGGTGTATTGGGTTAAAACCCCGTCGCCTCGGTGCAAAGGCTTAAACCTCGAGACAGTCAAGTTTCACTAAGGACAGTGTCTCAAGGATGTGGTTTTCACCTCCATCTTGGGTAAGATCGAGCCGAGTGGAAGATTAGAGCTCGAAAAATTGAAGAATGATCAATACAGCGACCCTTCGAGGGATTATATTACCTCAGCAAACGACCACATCTAATTATAACTGTGGACCATTGTACGACCGTTGCTCGAGTATTAAAAAGGGAGATCGTTAGCTGGCAGTGAATGAAAATAGAATAACTACCATTAATGCAATTATAATCTTCTCATTCCTATCGAATATAAATAGGAACCCTTTGTAATAAGAAAGACATCCAAAAGAAATACAACACTTGACTTATATTCTTTCTCTTAATCTTTGTTTCGTATTATACACATTATTGCTCGTTCACTTTTCTGCCTCGTTCATTAAGCATTTGCCTCGTTTAAAGTCAATCTTAGTTTGATCATAACTTTGATACAAGAAAATTATCAATCAACCCCAAAATAAATTCGATTTGGTGTCCTATCTCGATTTAGGCCAACACAAATTGGCGCCGTCTGTAGGGTATTAGTAATAACATTTATTCCAAAGTCGAATCTTTTCCGAATCTTAGCAAGATGTCAATTCTCTTAATGTCACGAAAATTTGTGAGCATCATAACCGGCGACATGGAAATAAATGGAGTCAATCACTCCTCGGTGAGAAAGTCTACAAAATTCTCAATCAATACGGAAAGAAGGACTCAAGTTGAAGGAAGTGACAATGAAATCATTTTTGACGAGGAAGATTGCTACGAAATGGTGACCCCCCATCACGATGCTCTGGTTATCACCTTGAGGATTAATGACTCAGATGTATAATAAGTCTTAATAGATCCTGGGAGTTCTGTGACTATCATCAATCATAGAGCCATTAAACAAATGTGGTTAAAGGATCTCATCGTTCCAAGAACAATCATTTTAGCAGGGTTGAACAACTCTGTGGAAAGAACCTTAGGGGGAAATCACCCTTGTAACTACCGACGAGGGGTGGACAAGGAAACAACTTTTCAAGTAATGAGTGAGGTTATGACTTACAACGTTATCCTTGGAAGACCTTGGATTCATGAAATGGAGGTCGTACCGTCAACCCTCCACCAGGTGATCAAATTTCCTACCCAGTAGGGAATTCGTGCAATCCAAGGTGACCAATTACCAGCTCAAAGATGCTATTCGGTCACCGTAAAAAGTGGGAACACCCCGATCGGGCACCTGAAGTCACAACCAAGCGGCTCGGAGCCCCGTAAAGAGGAGAGCTTGATTCAAGAGGTAGCTCATCCAAAGCAGGAAGAGAGGATCCCAACTTTTATTGAAGAACCTCGGAAGCAAAGGTCGAGGACTCAACGGCCGAAGAGCTGGAATCTTAAGCCTTGTCAGAAGAGTTCCCAGAAAGAAAGATATTTGTAGGCTCGGACCTGGATGCTGAGTCTATGAAAGCTCTCATCTGATTGTTAAAAGCCAATGAGGATTGCTTTGCTTGGTCTCATGCAAACATGGTAGGGATCGATCTCGAAATTATGACACACAAGTTGAATGTAGATCCCAACCACCGTCCAGTGAAACAAAAGAAAAGACCCCACGCTGGAGTAAAGAAAAGGCGATCCAAGACGGGACCAAGAGTTTGCTCGACAATGGATTTGTAAGAGAAGTCAAGCACCCAGATTGGCTTGCTAATGTGGTAGTGGTACCTAAGAAAAATGGCAAGTGGAGAATGTGTGTCGACTACACCGACCTGAATAAAGCTTGCCCCAAAGACTCATATCCTTTGCCTCAAATACATAGGTTAATAGACGTCACGGCTGGACACAAATTCTTAATCTTTTAGATGAATATTCGGGGTACAATCAGATCTTGATGGAACCCAGTGATGAAGAAAAAACTTTCTTTATCACAGATGAAGGAACCTATTGTTACAAGGTGATGCCCTTCGGTCTCAAAAACACCCGAGTAACTTATCAAAGGCTGGTATGTCAAATGTTTAAGGACTACATCGGAAAAATAATGAAAGCATATATCGATGATATGTTGGTGAAATCTATCCTATTGGAAGATTATTTGAAACAACTAAAATAGGCCTTTACGATTCTGAGACAGTATTGCATGAAGCTTAAACCCGAAAAATGTGCTTTTGGGGTCAGCTCAGGCAAATTCCTAGGATTTATTGTCTCGGAGAGAGGTCTCGAGGCGAACCCCAACAAGATCAAAGCTATACAAGAAATCCGTGAGGACTTGTCGAGCCCGAAGGAAGTCCAACACTTAACTGGCAAATTAGCCGCTCGGAGTCGATTTATTTCAAGGTCATTCTAGCGCTGCGACAGGTTCTTTTCCATCATGAAAAAGAAAACTTCCTTTGAATGGACCCCCGAGTGCAGGGAGGCTCTAAAAGAGTTGAAACATTATTTGGCCAACGCCCCATGTTGGCCAAACCAAAAAATGGTGAGACGTTGTTGGTATACTTGGCCATCTTCGAGGTGTCGGTCAACACAGTTCTGGTTCGGGAGGAAGAAGGAAAGCAACACCTAATATACTATGTTAGTAAAGCTCTCCTCGATACTGAAACAAGATATTCCCATTTAGAAAAATTAGCGCTCGCATTAATCATTGTTGCTCGAAAATTACGCCCTTATTTTCAATGCCATCCAATAGCTGCACTAACAACCTTTCCCTTGAGAAATATATTATATAAGCCGAAATTGTTGAGGAGGTTATCTAAGTGGGCGGTCGAGCTGAGCGAGTATGACATTGTATGCCAACCCTGCACCGCCATAAAGTCCCAAGTGTTAGCTGATTTTAGTGCTAAATAACTTCCCGAGGCAGAAAAAGAGAATCTAGTCTCAAAGGGCCCCACCTATGGGGTATGGAAGCTTTCCACAGATGGGGCAGCCAATTTCAATGGCTCGGGGCTCGGAATAGTTCTAGTAGCTCCCACCGGGAAAAAGCTAAGGCACTCGATGAAAGTTAAGAAGCTAACCAACAACGAAGCTGAGTACGAGGCCGCCATAGCAGGATTAAAGCTGGCCAAAGAAATGAGATCTGAGAATGTAGAGCTAAGGTGTGACTCGCAATTAGTGGTGGATCAAATCTTCGATGGATATTCGGCTCGGGAGCCCAGAATGAAACAATTCGTGGTAAGAATGTAGCAAGTGCTTGGTGCCTTTCAGAATGGAAGGTCACGCAAATACCACGAGAAGAAAATGTCGAGGCCGATGCAAACTTAGCCTTGGCAGTTGAAACAATAGAGTCGAGGACTGACGCCACAATTAGGGTTTTCACATCAGCGATGGAAAAGATAAAGCTGAAGGTAAATGTGGTTAATCGACATTGGGATTGGCGAAAAAAATTCATCTTTTATCTGGAGTTGGGGATTCTACCACCAGAAAAAAAAAAGCGGCAAAATTCAGGAAGGAAGTAGTCCCATACATGATAATATGAACAATTGTACAAGAAGGCTTTTTGCAGCCTGATGGCCAAATGTCTAGGCCCAGAAGTGCATGAATACGTGATGAAAGAAGTACATGAAAGAACGTGTGGTAATCACTCTGGAGCTAAAGCCCTCATGCGAAAACTCCTCCGAGCTGGCTACTATTAGTCCAAAATGAGTGAGCATGCCAGAGTATTCGTTAGGAATTGCGACAAGTGTCAAAGACATGCCTCCATGATTCATCAGCAGGTCGAGCCCTTTCACTCAGTGGTCCTACTCTTGCCTTTCATGAAATGGGGAACGGATATCATAAGACTATTCCCCAATGCGAAGGGCAGTGTTAAATACATTCTTGTGCTCACTGATTATTTCCAAATGGATCGAAACGGGAGCTTTTGCTAAAGTCAGGCAAAAGGAAGTCATTGACTTCATATGAAAAAATGTCGTATGCTGATTTTGAGTTCCAAGGGAGAACACTTGTGATAACGGCACACAATTCATTAGCTCGGAGGTCTCAGCTTTCTTCGCAAAATGGGGGATCAAAAGGGTGACTTCAACACCTACCACCTCAGTGCCAATGGACAAGCTGAGTCCTCAAATAGAATAATCATCCATAATCTTAAAAGAGAATGAACAAGCAAAAGGCTCATGGCCCAATGAGTTACCAGAAGTGTTATGGGCAATGAGGACCACGGAGAAGAATAGCACTGGCGAAACCCCATTTTCTCTTGTTTACATAGTAGATTCACTAATTCCTGTCAAGGTTGGCGAACCAAGTCTTCGCTATGCTCATTCAACCGAGGAGTCAAATCAAGAAGCTATGCGAGTGGAACTGGATTTGCTCAAAGGACGACGAGAGATGGCCTTGGTTCGGTTGACAGCTCAAAAAAGGGCAAATCGAGGCCTACTTGAACAAAAAGATCAAGTTGAGAGAATTCAAGGTTGGCGACTATGTCTTGAGGACCTCAAATCAAATGACCAAAGAGAAAAACACAGGGAAATTGGCCGCCAATTGGGAAGGCCCCTACCGAGTGAAAGCAATCATAGGGAAAGGGTCTTATCAACTTGAAGACCTCGAGGGGAAGCAAGAGCCGCTAAATTGGAACACATCCAATTTGAAGAGATATTACTTCTACATCAACGAGATATCGCTCGAAGTCGATAGTGCTCAAGTCCTCATCCTTAACACAAAACACTGGGGGCGCAAGGGGATTAGGTCAGTCTGCAATCGACTCATAGACTCGCAGCTCGGATTTTTCGAAAAGTAACTCGAACTCAAGGACTTAATTCGAAAGCTTCAAAACATGGAGATTGCCCCAAATGGCTTATGTAAATTAAATTTGCCTAAGTATAACTAGGCCCTATGTAAGCCGACTCGATTTTCATCAATGGAATAAAAATCGACTCATCATCTTTTTATCCATTAAGCCTTGCTCCGGCCTCAGCTCGAGGACGAGACGTCGTCCTAAGCTAGCTTAATAATATACTTAAAGTCTGACAACTAAATAAAAACTCAAATAGATATTGAAACAGCTAACATTCAATATTCATATATTCACAACGCTCAAGGCCTGAATAATTACAAAGAAAATAGCCCGAAGGCCCAAACAAAACAAACGAGCTTTTACCCACTAGCCTCGCTATCACTACCTGAAGTTTCTCCTTCAGACGAGCTCTCACTGCTCGAAGGAAGTTGATCAAAAAACTTTCAAGCCGTAGCGACATCTATCTTAGCCTTGGTAATCTCGTCATCCAAATTAACCCCCTTTTTACATCGTTCGAGGGTCTTCAACTTGGTCTGAATGATTGCCAATTTATGTCAACTTTGGCTCGGGTAGCTCTCGAGTTCAGCTTGGCCTTGAACTTGGGCTTTAGCTCAGAAGAGGAAATTGGTTTTTTGCCCCGAAGAGTCCTCATTTTAGCTTTAAGAACCTCGTTCTTGGCTTGAACCTCTTTCATCTTCGAGGCAAGCAGCAAAGATCTCTCCTCGTATTGCTCAGTTAGTCCTTTGAGCACTGCATCTGCTGCATCAGCCTGCTTCTAAAGCTCGGCTAGATGGTTCTCCTCTTTAGACCTCTTCTCGACTCTAAGATTAGCAATTTCTCCATGAGCCTGAGAAAGTTCGGCGTTCAATAGTTCAACCTCATTTGAGCACTACCCAATTTGGTTTTCGAGTCAAGGAGTTACTTTTCACGCTCAAAAACACGAGCTTCGAGCCCAGTCCTTCTCCGATCCCACTCATCCCCGATATGCTTAAGGTACGTTGCTCGTTTGGCCTCAATCTCGGCCACTTTCATAGCATAGACGTAGCCCTAATGCCAGAAAAGAGGAAATCAGAAGTGGGAAAAGCAGTTAAAATAGAAAAAACAGTAAACCAACAAAAAACATTACATGAATAGCATGTTGAGCAGAATAAGCCATCAAATCATCCGAGGGCACATTCTTGAGCTGCTTCATTTCTAAAGGCCCAAGCAGCCCCTTGCAGTTAATGGCAACTCCCACGCTGTCGTCCAGTAGGAAACATCAATTGGAATAGGGATTCTCCTAATTCCTTGAGGAAGGGCTGTCTCAGCTCAAGTTGAATTGGCGCTCGCCCCCTTTGCAGATGGAACCTTTTCGACAGGCTTGGCCCCGCTGGACCTCAATCTCCTCACGAACCTTATCAACAACTTGGCTCGGTTCCTTAATGCTCACCACCTCGACCTCATCTCGAACACAGACGTCGTCGGGCTCGTCAATTAGTCTTCGTCGAGGGACTTCGGGCAACTCGACCCAAGGGATTTAGCCTTGCTGGCTTTTTGGGTGTATCCTTTTTTCCTTTGGAACATGAAAAGAGAAAATGTGTCATTCAAATGAAATAAAATAAGCAGATATACGAAGGATAAAATGAGGACACCGTTCGGGGCCTGAGTGAGGGTCTAAAAAAACTCCTCCAAAGACTGCAAAGTAGCCTCAACATCAGGGACCTCGACGATATCCTTTCGTCGTCCTTGTTCTTCTTCTTCTTCTTTGTTTTATTCTTCTCTTTCTTATCTTCCTCCTTCTCCGCCTCGACAGGCAGCTCGTTAAAATCTGAAAACAAAGGAATATGACCAAAAGATGACGCGCTAAGAAAATATCGAACTTGGAAGCACACTAACCAGTCGTTTGCCCGACCAGTTGTTCTCCTCATGAGCAGCCAAGACCATCCAATCCCTCGCCGGCCTCTCCTCGGCGCTAATATAGCTTGCGCCAAGCCGCTAAATCTTTGGGAGGATTGATTGGAAGATTTCTAGCTAAAAGTATAATGAAAAATTAGTCTCTCACACTTATGGAAGTCAAGTAAAAAATGAAACCAGAAGAAAACTTACGTGTTTTGTTCCACACCTGGGGAATCCAGGCCTGGCAGAGAGAGAGAAAGTGGGAAGAAGGACAAACCAATCACACCAGCTACGATCCTCGGTGTCGTCGCTCTTAGAGATGATTGAGAACTTGCCCCACTTGTTTAACTGCACAATGCCATCTTTGTGCAGAGAGAGGAAACAACGAAATCAAGTAGTCGTACCCAAATGTGACCTCAGCTTTACAACTGAGGTAGTCGAGGCACTGAATGACCCCAGAAGACAGAGCCTAGCAGAGCCAAACAAATATTGTGTGACCTGCAGAAAGTATCTACTATGGGGTGAAGGAGAAGAGTAAAACCTATTAAAAAAGGTAAGTATAAAAAGGATTGCCCCAAACATGTCGTATGTGCGATGCTCGAGGGCAGGAATCGAAATTGCAACCTCAGAGCCCCAATCACACTCTTCTCGGATCAAGGCTATGTGTTCTTTCGAGGCAAGGCTCAGAGAAAGTTGAACGGGGAGGTTCCTTTTCATTATAATATGTGAGACTGTTTGCCCCTCATCCTGAAATCTTTACTGGAATCAAACTTTTTGGAATAACCCAGAGGTTTGCGTTCCCCAAGATAAACCTTTTTTATTTTTCTTCTTTGGAGGCGAGGTCTCAACCACCTCGTTGTAATCATCATTGTCGACGTTTCTTCAGTCGCCGCCTCGTCATCACCAATGGAAGGTTCTTGACTGGCGACTAGACTGTCGTCTGAATGGAAGAAATGGCCAATGGAGGAGGATTTACATTTATTAGTTGATGCCAAAATACCAACATCAACGGCATTTTCACGATGAGGAGAAGAAGACATGGTAAGATCTTTAGAAGAAAAAGGCTGAAAAAATAAGAACAGTTCAAGGAAAATTATGAAATAGTAAGGATGATAACAAAAAGTGGCCAATTTATAGCAAGATGCAAGTGGATTAAAACACCATTATGGCATTTACATGGAAGGTAAAACGAAGGGTAGCCGTTCAAATAATGCCACGTTTGGGGGATGTGACACTGAAGCGACGGTTCTCTTTTCGAAATCCTGGCCGATAACGTGCCATCACTTTCCTGCTTAATAATATTCCACCCCTTGAAAAATTCTGAGAATTTTTCAAATAGTGTGGGACTATCTGTATTGGATAAAAACCCCATCGCCTCGGTCTTAAACCTCGAGACAGTCAAGTTTCAGCAAGGACAACTTCTCGAAGAGGTGGTTTTCACCTCTATCTCGTGTAAGACCGAGTCGAGGGCAAGATTAGAGCTCAGAAAAATTGACGAATGATCAATACGGACCCTTCGAGGGATTATATTACCTCGGCGAACCATATCTAATTATAACTGTCGACTATTGTACGACCATTGCTCGAGCATTAAAAAGGGAGACCGTTAGCTGGCAATGAATGAAAACAGAGTAATTACCATTGAATGCAATTGTAATCTTCTTGTTCCTATCGACTATAAATAGGAACCCTTTGTAAAGAAAAAAGACATCCAAAAGAAATATAACACTTGACTTATATTCTTTCTCTTAATCTTTATTTTATTTTTACACATTATTGCTCGTTCATTTTTCTGCCTCGTTCATTAAGCATTTGTCTCGTTTAAATTCAATCTCAGTTTGATCATAACTTTGATACAAGCAAATTATCAATCAACCACAAAACAAATTTGATTTGTTGTACTATATCTATTTAGGCCAACACATAAGGTTTACATATATGTTTCAAAAATATAAAATCTATTTAGAACAACAACTGGAGAATGATATGTTGTAATATAAGGCTGGTCCTTAATTCAGCAATAGGATGGATGAAGATATATAAATTAGGCTAATTGATCATACTATGAAATACATTACTCTTGCATTACAGGATTGCGAAGAGGGTAATTATTGATGTTAAACGATAATTATAGACTAAATCCTCAAAACATTTCCCACAAACTTATGAATTGACTTACCTTGAAAACATGATAATGTACCTAGATACTACAAAATCAATGCACCTAGGGTAACTTAAACGACGTAAACTTAGTTACTTAGATAGCACTAAAAAATACTCTCTCCGTCCCATTTTAGTTGTCGCTTTAGCAAAAAATGTGTTCCAATTTAGTTGTCACTTTAGGATTTACAGACTAAAATTGTTAGTCATTTCCAACTATACCCTTAATAATTAAAAGAATTCTCAACAAAATTTAATAGTCTAACATTAAATAGGGGTAACATAGTAAAATACACATTTTTTAATGGGTTTCTTAATGGGCGTGTAAAGGTAAAGATATCGACTAATTTGGGATGAGGGTGTATATCTACTTCCTCCGTTCTAATTCATGTTATAGTGTTTAACTTGCTATGAAGTTTAAGAATGAAATGAAGTCTTCCGAAATTGTGTTCTAAAATAAATAATAGAATTTTTTGTGGCTATAAATCATCTTAGTATGGCAATGGGAACTTTAAGTTTGTATTTGTTACTAAATATATAAATGAGTCAATCTTTTTGGGACTAACTTGAAAAGAAAGTGTGTCATAGAGACCGTAATAGGGAGTGTATTTTGTAGAATATTTAAAATTGTATTTCCAACCGTATATGCCAGAAATCACATCCAAAGTTGGACCCCTTAACCTTGGCTGTTCGAACACCCTCATCATTATTGCTACTCACGAAAGAAGTAATGTTATTAGAGTTAATTTGTCTAGGATCAATTTTACTGTAGGATACACAAGTTTTTATTAGTATTAAATAGCCAGTACTAGTAGCCTATATTCAGTTCCATTCTTATGTTTTATTCTGAAGGGATGGAAATTAAAAGGGCATTACTTTTTTACCTGTATAAAATGGCTGAAAAACTTTTTACATGAATTGTTTAAGATGGATATACAAGGCAGCCCACGAGGACTTTTTGCAGCACATCCCCTTGCGCCTCTGGTAACACTACACCATCTAGACTGGCACGCGTTACATCCTATGATTCCATCAATGAGCCAATTTGACTCGGTGAAGAAGATGATTGAGGCTTACAAGAAGGACCCAAATCGGATGGTGCAACAGAGTTTGTGCTATGACCTAAATAGAAACTGGTCATTATCAGTGTCATGGGGATATTCTGTTTACTTATATCCATGGTTGATGAATGCTAAGGAATGGAAACACCAATGCAGACATTCAAGACATTTTTAGGGTCTCAAGAACCATTCACATTCAATACTCGCTCATACGATGAAGACCCATGTAAGAGGCCAATAGAATACTACTTGGATCATGTTATTGAACTCACCAATAAAGGTGAAACTTTGACCACATATAATCAATTTGGTGATCCTGAAAACAAATGCCACAACAAACGGTATACACCAGCATTAGCAGTTCAGATCGTTAATCTCACAGGCACAATTCTACCGTCCCACATATGGAGACAGGTAAATTTGTATATTTATTTCGGATGAAATCTTTCTGATTCAGTTTACTGTCACAAGATTGATAAGTATATAAACTCTTCATCCTAAATTTATTAACCATTCTTGCTTTATGGAGAAGTTAATTAGTCAATCAATTTTATATAAACAGGCACCACGACGACAATGTTGTGAGGTAATTAACGACAAAGATAGTATTGGAACTGTCTTAAATATCAAAATTCGAGGATGCAATCAGTGGGAATCAGTAACGCCGCACCTTTATGACAACTATGGGGACTTTGCCTATGTTCAAAGATTGGTTCGGTGAATGAACTTGGCATAAGAGAATTTTCAAATGCTATTTGGGAGTGCAACATTAAAATCCATGCCAACC
>JBBBVM010000493.1:0-23830 GCA_037355625.1 Petunia x hybrida | reverse complement strand
TATGAAATATATAAAATATTGAAAAGAGGAAAAGAGTAAAGAGATATATGAAAATCAATAGCAAAATATAAATATTCACAATATAATTATTATTAAATATAATATTAATATATTAAAATATTTAAAATATTAAATATATATCAATAATATTTAAAAATAAATACATATTTAAAATATATTTAAAAAGAGTAAAATGTATATAGAAAGAAAGAAACAAGAAAAGATGTACAGAAAACGTAATTATTCTTGGTCAACGTTCATGTGGCGTAAGTTTCCCATTCTTCATTGACTTTACCCTCTTGGTGGCCAATAAGTTTATTTTTTCACTTTATATTAGCCATCGAGGTTAACTTATTTTGTTTGTGTAAATATTGGTGTGCAGGTGTGTTTTTCTATATTTATAAGAAGAATGTAATATGTAAAAACATATATAGTTGGGAGTTGGAAACTTTGGAGTGCATTTCTTACTAACGAAAAATATAATATAAGTTGCACCTAATAAATTGCATCTTCATAAGCAATATCTATATTCATAAGCAATATCTACATTCATAAGCAGTGACCCAACTGCATTACACACTTCAATTGGGAGTTTTATACATCAATTAAGCTTGTTATATTGAGAATTGAGATTGAGCTCATGTGAACGAGTGGAAAGGTGAAAAAGACACATCACACACGAAAGGAAGATCCACCACGTTGTTGTAGTTGCACCACATTTGTAGTATCATACATGATTTCGGTTCTTCTCTTTGGAATCAACATTGCGATATATAAGCTATGTCCCTATTTTGTTTTAGGACTAGTGATTAGTGAAACGAGATCATAGAGTTAATAAGAGGTCAAGTAGAGGAGACCAACTCTAGTCTTAGAGAATTCTTTTGTAGTAAGGCAAGACTTAACCTGATCTAGTATTTTTGGTGTGAAATATATGAGAAATCAACGAGCTATTTCTTATTGCCCTAAATAAAGGGCGGAGAAGAAAAGAAGATGGGCAGGAGAACAGATTATGGGCGGAGAGGACTAATGAATGAGAACCGGTTAAAGATTTTGATTTCTCATACACGAATATTTACTTTAGGTAATTTAAAATTGAAACTTTTACATAAAGTACAAGTTTTAGAAGTTTTTTTACTAAACATAACAATATTTTAGCTAAATTACCCATTATTGAGAAAAAGAAAGTCAATTACAAAACATTGCAAAACATATCAATATTTCCCATTAACATAGTAAACCCTTACATTCTTCCTCGTATTTCCCCCAATATCACTTTTGCTCCTCCCATTTCCGCCAATTTCACTTTTCCTCCCACCATTTCCCCTAATTTTACTTTTACTCCTCTTATTTCCCCCAATTTCACTTTTCTTCATCTCATCCTCACTGTATCTCGTTGTATCTCGCTGTATTTCGATGTTTCTCAACTACCAACCACCTTCGTATCTCGTTGTATCTTTCTGTATCTCATATCTGCATTATTCAGCACCGTATCTAAATATTTCTAGACTGTATCTAGTTGTTTCTAGACTGTTTTAGCATTTGATTCATCCCGTTTATGCGTTGTTTCTCACTATTTCTAAACTATTTCAACTTTTTTGCGTTGTTTCACATTATTTTTTACATTTTGTTTTGGACTTTTTCACTAGCTGTTTCAGACTGTTTCAACATTGTATCTCACTGTATCTGCACTATTTTTGCTCCGTATCAAACTGTATCTCACTGTATCTACGCTGTTTCAGCACTGTTTCAGATTGTTTCAGCATCATTTCAGGTGGTTATGCACCGTATCTAACTATTTCTAGACTGTATCTAGCTGTTTCTAGACTGTTTTAGCATATGTTTCATCCCATGTGTTTTGTTTCTTACTGTTTCTAAACTATTTCACCTTTTTGTATTGTTTCACATTATTTTTACATTTTGTTTCGGACTTTTTCACTAGCGGTTTACGACTGCTTCACCGCTGTATCTGCACTATTTTCGCTCTGTATCTAACTGTTTCTGCACCCTTTCAGGTTGTGTTCAGCACTGTATCTAACTGTTTCTGCACCGTTTCAGGTTGTGTTCAACAATGTATCTAATTATTTCCGAAACATTTCAGGTTGTGTTTAGCACTGTATCTAGCTGTTTCTGCACCGTTTCAGGTTGTGTTTAGCACTGTATCTAACTGTTTCTGCACTGTTTCAGGTTGTTTCAGCAATGTATCATACTGTTTCAACGCCATTTCCCTGTTTCAACAGTCGTATCATACTGTTTTAACACCGTTTCACTGTTTCAGATTGTTTCAATGCCGTTTCAGATTGTATTAAAGCCTAAAATGGTTCACCAGCACTTCATTTACAAGCAAAAAAGTAAATTTCAAATATTAATCATCTCTTAACCAATAAGAATAGCACTCCTGAAAATTCGAATCAACAACAAACGGATAAGAAAACTGAACATCCAATCGATGGCTCCACTGGTTCACTTCACTCTAAAACACAACAGTAAGATTCAAGATAAGTCCTCTCCCTCACCCCTCCTTCTGCACCGCCGTACTTCTTCGTTCCTCTCCGCGCGAAGGCGATATTCACAGTAATTTAAGAGTTCGACGGCGATACTGTATGTGGTTGTAGAAAGAGGGATAACGGTGTTATCGGAATGCAGCGCCGTAACGTGGAACACAGGGGCAGTAGCACGGAATGACGGATAAATTTGAAATGATTTGATGTTTGGTTTTGATACAGAATCTACCTGTGATGTGTGGGCTCGGGTTATCATCAGCTTTGACGCCGATGATGACGGAACCCTAGAAATTGCACGACGGAGCAAATAACAAGTTTGCCATTTTGGGATAATCAAAGAGAAATTGGTATCCGTGAGCGGCGGCGACAGAATCGTCATTAAGACGGCGGTGGCAGAATCTCGTAAATGGACTGTGGTGAATTGGGGGGAGGGAACTTGTGGTGTCGCTGGGGTTGGGGTGATGGCGCTGGGGTGGTGGGGGTGGGGTGATGGAGGAAGAGAGAGTAAGTGAGATATTGTAATTTGGGAAAATGAAAGTAAATGTGTTGATCGTTGTAAAATGTGCTAAAAAAATATTGCTATGTCTTGTAATTTGAAAAATATTGCTATTTTTTTATAATATAGGGTGCAAATTTGTATATTTGTGTAAAAAATCCTTTAAAATTATCAAGGATACACATATAAATGGGCTCGCGTGGGCTGCTTACCGGCGATATATATATATATATATATATATATATATATATATATATATATATATATATATATATATATTTAAAATAGGAAAATTTACACCATATAACTACCCTAATAGCTTAATTACAAAACATAACGATACTTTTTGAATATTTACAATACATAACGATACTTTTCCCTAATTACCCCACATAACAATTTTATCATTTCCCCTCTCCCAAACATTAAACCCTAATTTCCTCTCTTCTCTCTCCTTCTCTCCCTCCTCCACCATTCCCCACCTATCGTCGCCCCTCCTCCACCATCCCCCACCCATCGCCGCCCCTCCCCCTTCCCCTCTCTCGTTGTTCCTCGCCGATCTGCTGCCCCCGTCTCTGTTGCGGCGCTGCTGCCGCCGCAGTGCAGCGGCGCTGCTGCACTGTGGTGGCAAGCAGCCCCGATATGTGTGTTTTTGGTGTTTTTCCGGTGAGTTTTTCCCGATCTGCTCCTTTTCTTCTTCTTTTTTCTTTTTTCCTTTTTGTATGTGTATATATATGTATGTTTATGTATATATTTATATTTTGTATATAAATTCGTATTTATCTTTGTATATTTTTGTATATTGTATATAAATGTCAATATTCACCCCTTTTTGTATGTGTATGTGTTTGTATATATGTGTATGTGTTGTATGTTTGTGTAGAATGGATAGTTATTTGTATTTTGTGTTTTTTGTATTTTTGTGTATGTGCAGTGTATATCTTTTGTATGTTTGTGTATATTTGGTTGTGTATAGTTTCAAAACAGTAAATTTTTAAAGTTTTGGAATGTATATATTTGTATTTTTGAATGTTACATCTTGTAGATCTAAAAAAAAAAAAAAAGTTTCCGGTGGAAGCAGCGGCGGCGGCGGCGGCTTCCGGTGGTCAGCGGTGGCTGGCCGGCGCTGGTGAGTGGTGGCAACACCTCCAGGCAGTGTTGGGTGGGTGTTGGGTGGGAGAAAGCAAGGAAGAAGGAGATGAAACCATAAATTGTAGGTTTTGTTGAAATTTGTATATGGAATGTGAAAAAACTATTGTTATATTGTGTAAAGTAATAAAGTATTGTTATTTTTTGTAAATATGGTGTTAGGGTTGTATATTTGTGTAAATCTCCCTTTAAAATATATGTGTAACCTATAAATAGATTTTTACATTGAAGTATGTCTAATTTTGTAGTGAAATTATGAATGCTATAAACTTTCTTATTCTTATATGAGTTATCCAATATATGTCTTATGTTTTGCTATAAGCCTAACTATTATTCGTGGAAACTCGTAGATCCGAGTTTATATAAATTAGACGGGATATTATATGGATGCAATCCACAAGGGTGGAGCTTACGACTTATGCTATCGTGAAAGTAACTTTGGGTCGTAAAATATAAATTATTTATAAATCAAATTAAATGTGAATAATTTGTTTGAGACATTTTGGCCAGCATGATGGTGCCAGTTAAATTTGTGAAGCGAAGCAGCAAAGACTTAACTTTTAAATACGAATGACAACTTCAATGACAATGTAATAAATAGTCCAAAAAAATAATCCTATAGAAATAGACTTCCATAAGTAAGGAGATAGATTGAAAGATGGGATCTAAGAACTAATTAATTGATAGATTAAGGTCATTAACCATGTCTTAAACATATCACAAAAAAGAAAAAAGAAAAGGAAACCTCTACATTATTCCATTTATAGTGCTAGCTAGACAATGGGTTTGAATCATGCATGAGTTATCCCGAGAACTCTAATTGTGTTAAGTAAGCCTCCCAATCTTCTTAATGATGATAGATCACCCTCATATTGATGTTCTTAGTAATAGTCAACTGTACATTTATTAACCACAATCGCATCACAACGGTAGTGTCAAGTAAGCCTTCCGGTCTTCTTAATGACGTAAGCTCATCATCATGTTGTCGTCACTTAATAATGGTCAAAGGTACACATATTTATCACAATCAGATTACATCAAAGTTTTCTTAATGACGTAAGCTCATCATCATGTTGTCGTCACTTAGTAATAGTCAACGGTACACGTATTTATCACAATCACATCACATCAAAAATATTACGAGAATCTAATAGTTAATTCACATCACTTCAAGCTATATATAGATGGCCAAATTTTGATTGAAAAATGTCCAAGTGAATGTTCTTAATTATTTTTATTCTAAAAGAGCTAAAACAACCAAACTGATTGTCGTAATTGCATCCACATTCTTCTTCGAAGGTACTTTCTCTTCTCAATTTTATTGTACATATTCATACATCTCTATCTATATTTCAGCCTTCAAGCCAATGCTTATCATTCTTGAGTTGCTCTTTGAGTATGTCTTAGTTCTCGTTCATCCCTGATCTTAAAGTGATATCCTAGTTTCCATATTCACATAAATGGCTTCTTCATATGAAATGAACACTTGTTGCTATATAATTCCATATGTGCCTCCAATAAGTATCTCTCAAATAGCTAGAGAAACGTTGTCTTCTAAAAAATAAGATTTTTCTTTCACTGCTAAACCTTATTTTTATTTGTATGAAAAGTATAAAATCATTCCGTAGAATTCTTGGATCGTTTTTGCTATTTTTTTTCCAAACTGGCACATCAAGATACAAAAGTGCCTATGTTCCTTGTTTCAGCACGACTACATTAAATAATTCATCCTTCGAGGAGCTCACCTCCATATCTAGTGAGAAAAGCATGCAGAACGAACTCATTTCTAAGACATGTATGGATTGCCTTGCAGGTTACCATTGTTGTAGGCTCCCGTGCTCAGATTGAGGGGACTACATGGCTCCCTAGACGACTCGTTAGGTACTCAATGTGACAATGGATTGTTGGCTCCATTCACCCCGCCAGGATTGACCTATAATGGAGCAGGCGGCGCTTCAAACAAATTACACCACATGTTATCAATGTTGAAATTGGAGAGGACGTAGCTGAAAAAAATAGTGTTTTCTCGGCAATGTTCAAGGTCTCTTTGTATCATATATGCCACTGGTGCTATATCCATTATGGAGCTTGCTCTCTCATCTGGTGGAAAAACAACATATGAGGGACGGTTTGATATATTTGCTCTATCTGGTTCATTCACATTGCCAGAAATTAGCAGTCAACAGAGCAAAAAAAAAGGTGCTTTAAACATATCATTTGTTAGAGATGGATCAGTTATAGGTTGTTGTATGGCGGGTCATAGTACTGCTGCATCGCTAGTCCATGTTATTATTGGTAGTTTTACTGCGAAAGGTAAAAAAGAGTTGAGATTATCATGCTAATTTGTTTGAAGTGTCGCCTGCTCCATTAAGGGTCAATCCTGGAGGGGATGAATAGAGCCAACAACCACCTACAACGGATCCATCCAACAACCACCTACAACGGATCCATCTCTAGCAAATGATATATTTAAAGTATCCTTTCTGCTCTGCTGACCACCAATTTCTGGCAATGTTATGAACCAAATAGAGCCAATATATATAACCATCACTCATATGCCGCTTTTCCACCGGATGAGAGAGCAAGCTCCACAGTGGATATTGCACCAGTGACAGATATGATACAAAGAGACCTTGAACATTGCCGAGAAAATAACACTATTTTTCAGCTATGTCCTCTCCAATTTCAACATTGGTGTTAATCCAATACCTGTCGATCCTGCAAGTCCAAGACATGCTGATCATGGGAGCTGTGGCACTTGTCAAGGTTTCTTTGTATTATATCTGCCACTGGTGCAATATCCACTGTGCAAAGCTACTCCTATATGTTCTCCCTCTCTGTTTATTGTTTAACTATTTAGTATTCGAAATCTGTTGATTCGTCTGATTAAAATTTGCCTTAAGTAAATCCATTGTAGGAGGTAAAATGCTTCACACTGAGAGTTTTAATATCTCAAAGCTCGAACATGAGATTTAAGGATGAAAATGAGTTTTGTTTTAGTTCATCCAAAATAATTTATTTCTTATCTTTAAAAGCAAATTTCTGAACTCATTATGCAACACATATCAAACTCGAGCACACTTGTCCATAATAAAACGCCATAGGAACAAAAAAAACTATATAGGTGATACCAACAGTATTTCAATAGCTGTGGCCTAAAGCCAAACATTACTAAGAGGCCTTAAGCTTTTGAAAATCAAGAAGAAAAATTAAATATTAGATTTGTTCTTTCTCTATCTCTCTATCTCTTGAGCTTTGAGAATCCTGCTTCATATTTTTAAATTGACATATAAAAAAGATAAAAATTATAAAGTAGTGCTAATAACTAATAATTTTTATATTCAAAGAAAAAGACAATAGATAGTTAGAAGGTAAAACGATTGAACTCGATTCTAATAGTGATATCTTGATATCAAAACAAAATTTCATTATTTTAATTTGATCACTGCTGTAATTGAAATTCGAATAAGATTGGCATAGAATGTGCAGCTTAATTTATTCAACGCTATTTATTTTTTATTTTTGAGAGAATAGATAGCTTAGGAAGATCAACGAAGAAAAAAGAGTATAAAATATAATTTTTAATATTAAGTATATGAAGAATATTAATATCGAATGCGGATTGTTTTGTGCATCGAGCTTTCATTTTTCTGGTATGAAGAATATTGATATCAAAAAGTAAATTATCCAATGATCAACATCATTGATCTCATAACTACGGTTCTCTTTTCCTTTCTATGAAAATCACTCTATTACCTAAAAGTAAAGTATTTTTGAAACAAAAATAAGAAATGAACCAAATAAATTGTATAACTAAGTAGTAAAAAATATGGGGCCCCCAAATTTACAGGACCTAAAGCCATTGCTTTATTGGATTCGCCCTCTTGGCGGCCAATGAGGTTATTTTTTCACTTTATAGTAACTATTGAGGTTAATTTATTTCGTTTGGTGCAAATACTTGGTGCATATGTATTTTTACTATATTTATAAGAAGAATCTAATATGTAAAACATATATAGTTGGGAGTTGGAAACATAGGAGTGTACAATATCAACTGTTGACAACGCTCAACACACACCTCGGCTTGAGGTATGAACGGTCATCGCAATACAACTTACCCAACTAGGAGTCGTGGTCGAATCCACAAGGAACAAAGTGATGCGATTAAAGTAGTGGAGGAACTAAACCTATTTGACAAAGCCAAACTAGGATAACGAGGTGATGGAACGATATTCACGACTACAAACTACACTAGGAAAGCAAGTAAATATGATCTATGGCCTTCTCACAACCAAGAAAAACAAGTTTTGAGCCTAGGATGCAATTATAGCACGAGGTTTATATATTATGGCCGAGTCGTTCTAATGTAATCCCTAGAATTCTTTCGGCCTAGAAGGGATTTACCTCAACGACGCTTGTCAAAGCCATGGTTGAGCTTATAAAATACTGCCCATTACCCGAGGAAAGAAGACCTCTTTCGAGCGTAACTTCTTTTAGATGAGTTAGTCTATGAAATAGCCTATCAACCCAAATCCTCGCTAGCTTCACTATTCTACACTAACTAATCTCTCCCAAGTCTTTGATTAGCAAAGTAGACGGGCAACTTACGTGTCGCGAGCACAAAAGTCAAGCAATCAAAACAATGGAAGCTAGATAATCAAAACCCAACAATATAAATTCCTAGTCATGACTCATTCATATATTCATGTCCAAAATCATACCAATTAACAATACAAATAGCCATGAAATATATTCACAAAATCAATTCTTCAATAACATCAACAACACCAAATATATTCAATACAAAGCATGGAAGTAAAGAAAGGAGTACTAAGGGTTGAGAATTTCTCAATGGTTTGCTCAAAATCTTCACTCTCTTGGTGTTCTTGTTGATGGATCCTTGCTCCAAGATGGAAAAATAGCCAAAAGATATGTAAACTATGATGAAACTATTGATTTGTAGTCCCAAAGTAATTACAATATTTTTTCCCAAAATTATCCCTAGGTTAAAAATTAAAATGAAGAAACAACTGATTTTTCGTCAAGAACCCACCCTAGTGCTGAAAGTTTACCCGCTAGCCACTTTTTCGTTGCTTAACTTAGTCACTGTTTCACTCATAGCCACTTTTCTGCTGTGTTTTTGACAGACTAGCCAGTTTTCTTCTTTTTCTTCAACTTGACTTCTTTTTGACTTGTTTCTTCCATAACTCTTCTCCAACATATTCAACTTACAAAATGCAACAAAACCATGATAAGTGCACTTATTTCATCAATTTAATACAACAATAGCTCAAGTACAAGTATGTAATATGTGGTATTTTAGCCACACATCACACCCCCAAACTTAAACTATTGCTTGTCCTCAAGCAAAGTACACACAACTAAATTCCAAATTGCATTAAAATCTATTCATGCACCTTTTTACTAAAGCCACAACAAGTCAAAAGTATTTTTAAGTTCAACAACAAATGGCATCGGTTGGTACCAACAATTAAGCCAAGCCATGTGAGCATAACTTTCATATATACAAAACACCAAAGAAGACATACATGCCATGACACAAGATTTTCAAAGTTTGCCTCTTCGTCACAAGAGTTTACTTCTTTGCTTTACTCACCTCAATTGAAAAGTGAAACACAAGTCCTCAACTCAACTTCACAAGTGCCCTCACCACTCAAGAGAATATCCCAACCACAAAATGCAATGACAACACAAATGGGATTAATGATAGGAATAATTTGCTCACTCTCTCAAAAGAAGTTCATCATGCACACTAAAGATCCATAAGCTTGCCCGTTGTGTACCTCTCCACTAATGTAGGAATGCTCGACCCGAAATCAATTAGGACTTTGTTAGGGTTGTAATGTAGGCTTTTGATTAAAGGTGGGGTAAAATTTGGCAAATAGTGACTACACACCTCCTTGAGCACTACACCATACAAAAATTTAAGGCACACTTCATTTTTCTTGCACTTACACCTTGCTAAATCGAGGATTATACACTAGTCTTTCCCCTCTTTATTCATCAATTCTCTTTTTCTTCTTTTTCTTTCTTTTCTTTCACTTACTTCTTTTTGTTTCTTTTCTCTTTCCTTTTTTTTTTTTTGCTTCTTTTTAGAGATTTTCCTTTCAACTTACTTTTGTTGCCCTTTTCTTTCTTTTGATTTTCATTGACTTCCGTACTTTCACCATAACTCGTGCCACCCCCAAACTTAGGCTTTTGCCTAAGTTGTACGTCTTTCAATGCACTCAAGGAGGTAGGGCCAAAAAAAGGGTTAGTGCTTTAAGCATTTAGAATTGGTCCGGGTTAATAATGTGGTTGCCAAAAGAAAGGATATTAAGCTCAAAGGGGTTGACTAAGGTTATAATACAAGGGTAGGCTTTTTAGGTTACTAGCGGGCCAAAGAAAGCCTAAAATCATTCTTCAAGTCAAGCACCACCTAGGATTTCGCCTCGAAGTACACTTAGGGCAAGTTCTAGATCAAGAAGCACACACATGAACACACCAAAACCTCACCACACATGGCACAAGTAAAGCAAGGAAAACAAGTATATTCAAGTCCCAATCAAGGCAATTAAGCATCCAAAGTTTACTCATAGCCTAATGAGAGCTAATTAGTGATATAAGAGTCAAAAGTTGAACTTAAAGATCATAGCATAATTCACCAACTAAATTTTTCAATCCATTTTTCAAAACAAGCTCACATGACAAGGATTAAATAATGGTGGAACCAAACATGCCAAAAATTGCCAAGGAGCAAAAATCCACAACTAGTCATCATTACTTACAACTAACTACTAAACTAGTCCTAGAGATGCCCGGTTCAACACAGTTACTTCCTTGGAAAAGAACCATGGCAAAGAAAAACCAAGAAAGTTATTTCAAAAAGTTTATAAAAAAAATGGTATTTACAATGAAAATGATTGTTCGAACCCAAATGAGGCTTTCGCACCCAAGTGGGATGCCTACGTATAAAACAAAGGTGAATCAGATAAAAAGAAGCAACATCCCAAGCGTAGTTCATGGGAGTACTTTTTGTTTTTGAAAGTTTTTTTTTTCTCTTTTTTCATTTTTTTATAATAAAATACTACCCAAGAGCACAAATTAAACTAAGAACAAGAATAAAAGGTTACTATAAAAAATATATCCTAATATAGTATAAAAATGCTCAAGAAAGATCAATTCTACCAAATTTATCAAGTACAATAACATTATTCACAATCAATATATAATATCATCCTAAAACAATTAAGCTCCTCCCCCCAACTTAAAATATTGCCTTGCCCTCAAGGCAACTAAACAATAAAGAGCAAAGTTTGAGGGGCTCCCTGAAAAGATGTGATACTGAGGAATTGCTTTGTTACTTTCTGCTCCTTGGACTCCTTGAGTAGACGGGCTCTTTCTCCATGTGTCTGCAAAGCTTCAAAGTTCCCCCACTCTGTCTTCATTGATTCTCTCCTTGTCAAACTCTTCTCTTCTTTCTTTTGATTCTTCCCTATCAACTCTCATTTTCTTTGTGTTCCTTTTAATTTGAAGTATTGACCATCTTGAATGTACCTGCATCATTAAGACACAACCAGCAGTGAACAGAATGAAAGAATTAAGGGTACTCAGACTTCCCCTCTTAACAAAGTTTCACAACCAACAGGCCGCTCATGATTTTCTTAAACTCCTCACAGAATAAGCCTAAAGACCTTTGTTAGCGCACAATCAATTCACCCAAAAATAACTCTTCCTTCACCAGACACAAGCTAGTCACTTCACTGTCCCAAACTCTACTTCAATAAACTAGCAAGCTCCAGAACACAGAGTCAAGTCACAAACAAAACCCAGACAGTCACTTTTATTCCATTGATGCATGTACACACTACCTAAACCCAAATAATTTATGCAACAATGAACCACAGACGCACATAATTTATCTATGACATATGGAGAAAAACAGCCTGAGGTGCATGAATCAGGAGATTAGGACATAAAACTCATCCAAAAAAAATAACATTCAGCTCACGCTCTACATTTCATTCAAGCAACAATATCACAAAATTTTAAAGTAAGAGGCAGGTGTAAATGCTGAGACATCCCCTCAACTATAGTATTTTGAACGAACTCAACTAAACCAACTTCACCCACAGATTTCAAAACACAACAGAGAAAGGGTTCGTTTCTTTCAGCTCATAAAGCACAATTCAAAGATAGTAGCATAAAGTTTCAATTTAAGAACAACTCAACAGGTATAGAAGGACTGCATGATTCCATTAAAGTACACACATGGTGAATCTTATCTTGTAGCACATAGATAGCAAGGAAGGCAGGGAGCTACTCAAGCAATTAGGTAAGTTCACAAACAAACTCATACAGTCACAACCAGACTTCTTATGCTTCTATATTTCAGTAAAAAGTGACACTAAAGAACCTCCAACACACTGTCAAACATAGACATTCAGACACAAATGGCTCATGCAACAAATGATTTATTACACCAATGGAAATTTAAGTTCATACCTTTAGCATTTTCAAGATCGTAAAACCAGATAAACTGAGGAAACAACCCATTACACCAAATACTAGGGCGAAGAATCATCAAAGCTTAGTGAAACATTTTTTCAAACACTTGGAGGGCATGGATGAGTTTCAACAAGCTTAAGAAACAGTGAATATTCAGACTTCGCCAAAAACTTCCAACAGAAACACAGCACACGATCAGCTCTCAACCAGGTCTCACCACTATTAATTAACAGAGGGGCACGGGGGATTACGGGGAATGGGATTTTTGTGACAGGGGCAAAATAATCGAGTGAGAAGGAGAGATAAGACATCGACTTACCTGAGCGACGACGCGACTGGTGGTGGTGCGACTGTGTCGATACAGCAGTTGTGAAGCTACGGTGGACATGAAGGAGCAGGGCACTAAGAAATTCCGATAAGAAGAAGGGAGAGAAATCCATACCTGACTCAAGTTTAGGTGACAGTGGAAGTGATCTCCAGCGAGCAATGGTGATCGACGGTGGTTGTAGCAATGGGAGTCGTGGAATGGTAGGGACGACACTGATTGGAAGTTGAGGCGGAGAAGAGAAAGAATTGTGACATAAAAACGAAACTGAGAGAAGAGAGGAGAGAGAATACCTTGTCGCTGAAGGGAATGGTGGCCGGAGCTGATGGTGGTAGATGGAGAGGAGTCGGTGGTGATCGGTGGTGTGTGATGCCGGTGGTGAAAGGTCAGGACACGGGTGACTTTTGTGACGTGTGTATCTATTTTTCCTGTGAGTTTCAAGTGTTTTTGACTTTCCTGGGTAAAATTAAAGTACAGAGTGAGGCGGGCCACATTTTGTGTGAGGCGGGCGGCCCACTTCAAACTACAGAAAGCAGGATTTGCAAAATACACAGAGCCAATCCTGATGTAAATTTATACAGAGTTCAAACTGTCCGACTTCCCAAATTCAATCCAAATTACGTCTAAAAATTCTGAAACTTGGTAAAATGATCAAAAACAACAAATGAAATTAATATACAAGTGAAGAATACAAAAAATTAAAATTCTCGGGTTATCTCCCGAGAAGCGCTGTTTTTAACGTCGTGGCACGATGAGTACCAAAATCACACTTTTCTCTCCATTTTGTAAATGTGAATTGTCTCGCCAACTTTGAATCAAGCTTTTTATTGTGCTTTCGGGATGGTGGTACGAATTTCAACGTTGCAAAGGCCGAATACTTCATTTTGCACTTCTTGGCCTTCAAGTGAGGGATGTCGTTTTGTTTCCTTGCCGTGGCAAATTCAACAATGTACCCATTTTGCTCATCAACACCAACATCATCCAAAGGTGTTTGTTCTTCCATTTTCATTGCCTCATCCACACATAGAGTTGAAAAATGAAGTGAATGAGGTCTAACCCTTTTCAACACCGATTGGGCACCAAGCTTGACATTCTTCTCTTCGATGGTATTAGAGTCTTCATCACAAGAGTTCTTCATTTCCGCTCTAGACTCCAACACAAATTTCTTGCTCATGGCATCATTACCAAACATCTTGAAGATGTGATCACTTCCATGAGTTCCCATGATTTGACTTGTGCACTCTTCCACAAATTCGCTCATTTCTAGCATATCATTCACGATTTCTTCATGTTGAGCCTCGGAAGCTTCAACCATTTCATGCACTAGAGTTTTCAAGACACGAGCTTCAAGATCAAATTGGTTCACTCTTTGTCCTAGTTCTTCTCTTTCTTGTTTGAGATCCCAACCATCTACATTTAAGTCTTGAAGGCATGCTTCATGGACTTTCATTTTTTCGAGCTTGATCTCGGAGCCAAGCTCGGCTCACAATTTCTTATTCATCCTAAATGTGCTCTTCTTCAACAAGTCCTTCTTGGCATTCAAGCACATCTTCTATGGAGGGTTCTTCTTGGAACTCAAGCTCATCTTCCATATAAAGTCTTTGTTGGAATTTGGCAACATCATTAGCTTGTTGATCATTGAAAGTGTCAACCAATTGGCTCAATTGAGCCTCCAAGTTGTGAATTGCTAAGCCATTTTGGTGGATCGTCTCTTTCATCTCATTGAAGGCTTCGGCATTCTCACAATGGTTTTTAACTATCCGCTCCATCAAATATTCCAATTTTTCATTTTGATTGCGTTCATCTTGTGAAGTGGATAGGTCCATCTCTTCTTGAAACTTCTCTTGGATGCCTTGCCATTCGGGTTCAAGTTCCATATTAATGTTTGCATTAGACCTATCAAACTCATAAGAATCATAAGCATCATTATAAAAATCATTAGGAGAAGAATAAAGGATATTAGAATAACCGTCCCAATGACCATTTTGGCCCCCACACTCATGACATATGTCCCACTCAAAGGGTTGAGAAGATGCACACAACTCGCCCCCGGAACCAATTTGACAATCTTGCCAATAGTGAGGTCCACCACAATAAGGACAAGGATCACTCATGTATGGATTTTCAATATTTGACCAATTTGGTTCCATGATGCCATTTCAAGATAATTACCACTAATCTAAACTAACTAACTAATGCAAGTAAACATTACGCAAAAATAAATATTTACAATTTACAAAGAACATTACTAATATTCACAATTTACACGATAAAACGGTTCACAAAGTATGGAACTAAGCCAACTAGCTCAACTCCTCACACTACTCTAATACGCCAATTGTTCCCCGGCAACGGCGCCAATTTTGACGACGCTCAACACACACCTCGGCTTGAGGTATGGACGGTCATGTCAATACAATTTACCCAACTAGGAGTCGGGGTAGAATCCACAAGGAACAAAGTGATGCGATTAAAGTAGTGGAGGAACTAAACCTATTTGACAAAGCCAAACTAGGATAACGAGGTGATGGAACGATATTAACGACTACAAACTACACTAGGAAAGCAAGTAAATATGATCTATGGCCTTCTCACAACCAAGGAAAACAAGTTTTGAGCCTAGGATGCAATTATAGCATGGGGTTTATATATTATGGCCGAGTCGTTCTAATGTAATCCCTAGAACCCTTCTGGCCTAGAAGGGATTTACCTCAACGGCGCTCGTCAAAGCCATGGTTGAGCTTATAAAATACTGCCCATTACCCGAGGAAAGAAGACCTCTTTCGAGCGTAACTTCTTTTAGATGAGTTAGTCTATGAAATAGCCTATCAACCCAAATCCTCGCTAGCTTCACTATTCTATGCTAACTAATCTCTCCCGAGTCTTTAATTAGCAAAGTAGACGGGCAACTTAAGTGTCGCGAGCACAAAAGTCAAGCAGTCAAAACAATGGAAGCTAGATAATCAAAACCCAACAATATAAATTCCTAGTCATGACTCATTCATATATTCATGTCCAAAATCATACCAATTAACAATACAAATAGCCATGAAATATATTCACAAAATCAATTCTTCAATAACATCAACAACACCAAATATATTCAATACAAAGCATGAAAGTAAAGAAAGGAGTACTAAGGGTTGAGAATTTCTCAATGGTTTGCTCAAAATCTTCACTCTCTTGGTGTTCTTGTTGATGGATCCTTGCTCCAAGATGGAAAAATAGCCAAAAAATATGTAAACTATGATGAAACTATCTATTTGTAGTCCCAAAGTAATTGCAATATTTTTTTCCAAAATTATCCCTAGGTTAAAAATTAAAATGAAGAAACAACTGATTTTTCGTCAAGAGCCCACCCTGGTGGTGAAAGTTTACCCGCTAGCCACTTTTTCGCTGCTCTACTTAGTCACTATTTCACTTATAGCCACTTCTCTGCTGTATTTTTGACAGACTAGCCAGTTTTCTTCTTTTTCTTCAACTTGACTTCTTTTTGACTTGTTTGTTCCATAACTCTTCTCCAACATATTCAACCTACAAAATGCAACCAAACCATGATAAGTGCACTTATTTCATCAATTTAACACAACAATAGCTCAAATACAAGTATGTAATGTGTTGTGTTTTAGCCACACATCAACTGTGCAAAGCTACTACTATATGTTCTCCCTCTCCCAAATTGGTGTTCTCCTTCTCTGTTTATTGTTTAACTATTTAGTATTCGAAATCTGTTGGTTCGTCTAATTAAAATTTGCATTAAGTAAATCCATTGTAGGAGGTAAATTGCTTCATACTGAACATTTCTATATTTCAAAGCTCGAACATGAGATTTCGGAATGAAAATGAGTTTTGTTTTAGTTCGTCCAACATACTTTATTTTTTGTCTTTAAAAACAAATCTTTTGAACTCATTATGCAACATATATCAAACTCGAGCACACTTGTCCAAAATAAAACACTATAGGAACAAAAATCTATTTAGGTGATACCAACAATATCTTTATATATTATAGTCATGTCAGTCAGGGCAGCTCAATATGGTGAAGTGTTCCCCCAGATTCAGAACTGGCAGCTCAATAGTTATTGTAGCCTAAAGCCAAACATTACTAACAGGCCTTAAGCTTTTAAAAATCAAGAAGAAAAATTAAATATTAGATTTGTTCTTTTCTCTATCTCCCTCTATCTCTCGAGCTTTGAGAATCCTGCTTTATATTTTCAAATTGACATATAAGAAAAGTAAAAATTATAAAGAAGTGCTAATAACTAATAAATTTCATATTCAAAGAAAAAAGACAAATGAATGTTAGAAGGTAAAGTGATTGAACTCGATTCTAATAGTTGATATATTGATATCAAAACAAAATTTCACTTTTAATTTGATCACTTTTTTTTTTTTTGCTACACTTGAAATTCGAATAAGAATGATAGCTTAATTTATCTTTTTTATTTTGAGAGAATAGATACCTTAGGAAGATCAACGAAGAAAAGAGAGTATAAAATATAATTTTTAATATTAAGAATATGAAGAATATTAATATCGAATGCGGATTGCTTTGTGCACTGGGTAGTTATTTTTCTTTTATAAAGAATATTGGTATCAAAAAGTAAATTATCTAATGATCAACATCATTTCATAACTACGGTTCTCTTTTTCTTTCTATGAAAGTCACTCTTTTAAAGTATTTTTTGAAACAAAAACAAGAAATGAACCAAATAAATTGTATAACTAAGCAGTAAGAAATATGGGGCCACTAATTTTATGGGCCTAAAGCTATTGCTTGATTGGCTTCACCCTCTTGGCTGCCAATGAGGTTATTTTTTCACTTTATTGTTTAACCATTGAGGTTAACTTATTTCGTTTGGTGTAAATACTTAGTGTATGTGCGTTTTTATTATATTTAGAAGAAGAAGAATGTAATATGTAAAACATACATAGTTGGGAGTTGGAAACCTGGAATGTGCATTTTTTACTAACGAAAAATATAAATAAGTTTCACCTAATAAATTGCATCTTCATAAGCAATATCTACCTTCATAATGCAATGCCCCAACTGCATTACACACTTTAATTGGGAGTTTTATATATCAACTAAGCTTGTTGTATTGAGAATTGAGATTGAGCTCATGTGAACGAGTGGAAAGGTGAAAAAGACACACTACACAAGAAAGGAAGATCCACCACGTTGTTGTAGTTGCACCACTTTATACTATATAATAAATGTGAGTTCTTTGGGACGACGAAGGGCTTCCTATGCTGACACGTGGACAATAAAGGGTACTTTAGTAACTTTAATCAAAAGCTTTAATTTTAAAGTAATGGTTTATAGGCAAATGCACCAAATAGTGGACCGTGTGGCACCTTTACTTTGCCACGTACAACACACATAGGGTATTATTGTAAACTTTTCAGACTTCTAATCTTATTTCGTTTCCCTGTTCACATTCTCTTCCTTCCTGGTACATTGATTGGTTATTTGGGATTTTGTTGGTTGTAAATTAGGGTTTTTTTTATTTGAAAAAATGTTTTCATCTCTTTGAATTTTTTGCTAGGTATTTTTAAAGCTTCAATCTCTGTCTATTAGATGTTACTTCTCTACATAAGTTGAAAAAGGTAGATTTCGCAGTTCTCCGAATTCCATTGTATATACTATATCCATGCATCATTATAGAATTGATGAATTCATCCTCTCCCTTTTTTTAACTTTTCAAAATTTTCACACTAAAATGACAGTGAGGTGTTGCTTTATGTGTGCTTGGCTGTGTGAGTAGTGCACTGCATGTATTTTTTCTTCAGGTCATCATTTGGAGCTTCCATTTGTTATGTGTATATGATAGGAGTTCTTTGTTTTCAGATCTACTTTGTGCAATCTTTGTTTGTTTCTTCCACTTTGTTTATCTTTAATTACAATTTGTTATGCTTATGTTAATTTCAAGTTATTTTTTGAGTTTTTTTTAATCCCTTCGATTTTCATTTGTTTTTGTTAGACAATTACTGTACCGATGTTAAGCATACTCTTTTTAATTATTTGAGACTTGCAGGTTGTAAATAAAGATGGGCTATGAGAAAGTAGAGAGGAAAAAAAAAGTACCTAAACATGATCTTTGGAGATAGAAGGTACTTCTTTATCACCGAGTCCCTCTAGCATGCTATTGTTGTTGATGTTTTGTTGCTGAATATTGTGATTCATTTAGTTGGAGTATAATGGTTGCAACATTATGATTTCACTGAATTTTGGAAGTGGAAGTTGCTCAACATGGGAAAAAGAACATTACAATTATAAGTGGTAGTTTATTCATTTTTCATTAAACCCGATATATTTGTCATTACATTACTATCATTTAAGCTTTTTACCTGAATTACTATGTGATAGGAATCAAATACGCGGAACAAAAGATAGAAGAGCGAGACACTTCTCGAACTCCCTTCGAAGTAACCACGGGGAACTTGTCCCGAGATACCCTCGAATCGGTGTCAAGGAGGACCTACACTATGCAACGACCCTCGAGACAACACTGGACTCGCAAGTCGAATGGTCGGGTTAGCGGTTCAAGACTCAACTAGGTTACACTAGTGAATTCAAGCAACTAAAGACAAAGGATTCTTCCAAAGAGTTCAACTCAATTCTCATTCAGTAATAATCAAAGTGTAAGGTAGGTTTGAAAGAGGCTAAGTGAAGTATTTATAGGCTTCACTTAGGACTAATAAAAGGTCTAAAATACCCCCAAAGTGGGCTAAAATAAATAAAGGCCGCGCAGGGCTAAAATAGGAAGTTCTAGCAAAAGTCTTAAAAATCCCGCATGTGGGTAACAGGGGGAGGCGGTCCGCCTAGGGTGGGGAGGCGGCCGCCTAGCTGCAGCTTGCTCTCTGGATTCTCCTGAGGCGCTCCGCCTCTTGTCTGAGGCGCTCCGCCTCCTGAACTTCAGCTCTCTGGATTTTGGGAGGCGCTCCGCCTCAGCTGGGAGGCGCTCCGCCTCTTCCTGAAGCCCCTTGGGGTGTCTCATTTTGAGTCTCGTGAGCCTCTCCAAGTGTCCTAGCGGGTCCTCCATCCATGGCACACCAAAGCATGGTCTTCAAGTAGCTCTTGGGGCCTTCTTCCATACCCTTCCATATCAAGTGAAGATGGGTGTCTTGGATCAACTTGGCTTGACTCCGCGTGAGGGGTCTTGTGGCGGTTTGGGTCTTATCATCCTCCCCTTCTTGAGAGGATTTCGTCCTCGAAATCGAAGCATCATCCACGACCTCTTCATCATCATTCACGACCTCTCCATCATCATTCACGACCTCTTCATTGCCTACATTCAAAGGAACCAAGTCACTAACATTGAAAGTATTAGAAACTTGATACTCACTTGGCAAGTCGATCACGTAGGCATTGTTGTTTATCTTCGAGAGCACTTGGAATGGTCCATCTCCCCGGGGTGCCAACTTCCCTTTCCTAAGGTTTGGAAACCTTTCTTTCCGGAAGTGCACCCACACATAGTCACCCTTCTTGAGTTCCACCTTCTTGCGTCCTTTGTTCTTCTTAGAGGCAACCTTAGCATAGGATTCCTCCAAGTTCTTCTTCGCCTTAGCATGTAGCTCCATCAAAGCCTTGGCTCGAGCTTTACCTTCAAAATTAACAACCATTTCCCTTGGCAAAGGGGTTAGATCAAGGGGAATCAAGGGGTTAAAGCCATAAACACATTTAAAAGGAGTCATGCCAATAGTGCTATGCAATGTACGATTGTAGGCAAACTCCATCATAGGCAATCTATCAATCCACGTCCCGGCCTTACCTCGGGTCATGGCCCTAAGAAGAGCACCCAAAGTCCGGTTTACCACTTCGGTTTGACCATCGGTTTGTGGGTGGTGGGACGTAGAAAACAAGAGCTTGGTGCCTAAAGCACCCCATAAACTTCGCCAAAAATGGCTTAGGAACTTAGTATCCCTATCACTCACTATCGTTTGAGGCACACCATGTAGCTTCAAAACATTTTCAACAAACAAGGAAGCTACATGCTGGGCGTCATCACATTTTTTGCACGGAATGAAATGAGCCATCTTTGAGAACCTATCCACAACAACAAAGATGCTATCGTGGCCCCCCCTAGTCCTTGGTAATCCCATGACAAAGTCCATTGATATATCCAACCACGGACTAGTAGGTATGGGGAGTGGAGTGTATAACCCATGAGGGTGGGATTTAGATTTGGCACGCTTGCACTCAAGGCAATTAGTGCAAAACTTCTCCACATGCACCCTCATCTTCGGCCAATAGAATTGTTCTTGAAGAACGGCCAAAGTCTTTCGTACCCCAAAATGACCCATGAGTCCCCCACAATGTGCCTCTTGCACAAGCAATTCCCTCCATGAGGACTCGGGTATGCACACTCTACCATTTTTAAAGATGAACCCATTAGACCATTGGTATTTTGCAACTCTCTCCCCTTTCTCTAGAGCATCATAGACACTCTTTAGCTTAGGATCTTGAGCATACATCAATTTGATGCTCTCGAACCCCATGAGCTTAGAGGTGAGAGTGGTGGCAAGAGCGAACTTTCTTGAAAGCGCGTCCGCCACAACATTGTCCTTCCCTTTCTTGTATTGGATCACATAGGGAAAGGACTCAATAAACTCAACCCACTTGGCATGTCTCTTATTGAGCTTCTCTTGGCCTCTCAAATGCTTGAGTGACTCATGGTCACTCTTGATTACAAACTCACGAGGCCAAAGGTAATGTTGCCAATGGGCAAGGGCTCTCACAAGGGCATACAACTCCTTGTCATATGTAGAATAATTCAAGGAGGCCCCTTTCAACTTTTCACTAAAGTAGGCGATGGGTTTACTATCTTGTATTAACACACCACCGATTCCCACCCCCGAGGCATCACACTCAACCTCAAATGCTTTCCCAAAGTCGGGCAATTGTAATAAAGGGGCGGTACTCAACCTACTTTTCAACTCTTGGAAAGCCTTCTCTTGCGGCTCTCCCCAAACAAAGGGTTGGTCTTTCTTGACCAATTCGGTGAGTGGAGCGGCTATGGAGCTAAAGTCTCTCACAAATCGTCTATAAAAGCTAGCAAGACCATGAAAGCTCCTCACTTGAGTCACGGTAGTAGGAGTAGGCCAATCACGTATGGCCTCTACCTTAGACTCATCCACCTCCACTCCTTGGGCACTCACAACAAACCCAAGAAAGACAACCTTCTCTACACCAAAGGCACACTTTTTGAAATTAGCATAGAGCTTTTCGGCTCTCAAAGTTTCAAGCACTTGCCTAAGGTGGTCAACATGCTCATCAATTGTCCTACTATAGATCAAAATATCATCAAAATAGACAACGACAAACTTGTTGATAAAAGGCTTCAAAACATGATTCATGAGTCGCATGAAGGTGCTAGGTGCGTTGGAAAGCCCGAAGGGCATTACCAACCATTCATAGAGACCGAATTTGGTCTTGAATGCGGTTTTCCATTCATCCCCGGGTTTCATCCGGATTTGATGGTAGCCGGACCTAAGGTCGATTTTAGAAAAGACACGCGACCCACTCAATTCATCCAACATATCATCAAGCCGTGGAATAGGGTGACGATACTTGATCGTTATCTTATTCACGGCTCGGCAATCTACACACATTCTCCAAGTGCCGTCTTTCTTTGGGACAAGAATGACCGGTACGGCACAAGGACTCAAACTTTCCCTCACCAAGCCCTTTGAAAGCAAGTCATCAACTTGTTTTTGCAACTCCCTCGTATCCTCGGGATTGCTTCTATAGGCCGGCTTATTTGGGATTTGAGAGCCCGGAATAAAATCAATTTGATGTTCAATACCTCTCAAGGGAGGTAAGCCATCGGGCATCTCGTCCGGGAACATGTCCCCAAAGTTCTCCAAAACACATTTCAAAGCACTAGGTAAAGGACTAGAAGAAACATCATGATTAGAGTTAAGAGCCATACCTTTGTGCACTAAGCATAGGAGAAACTTGTTGCCATCATTACCTCTTAGGAGCTCGCCCGGTTGCATCATGGCACATATGCCACCGGTGGATGAAGTAGGTGGGATTGCCACCATGTTTTTGGGCAACAAGCTAGTCTCAATGATTGACTTGGCCTTTGCCGCTTCCCTCAACTCCTTCATTCGATTGTAGTCATCACTCACTTGTTTAGGAGTTAGGGGTTTCAACACAAACTTTCTTCCTTCATGTTGGAGCGTGTAAGTGTTATCACGTCCATTGTGAACCACTTGCCGGTCAAATTGCCAAGGCCTTCCAAAGAGAAGGTGGCAAGCTTGCATGGGCACAACGTCGAACAAGTGTTCATCAACATAACTTCCCATTTTAAACTTGATCATTGCTTGTTTCACTACCTTGAGCTCCCCACATTCACTAAGCCATTGTAACCGGTATGGCTTGGGATGCTTCATGGTAGGCAACTTCAATTGAGTTATGAGAGATTGACTTACCACATTAGTACAACTCCCGGAATCAATGATCATAGAGCACACTACACCCTTAACACGACACCTGGCATGGAAGAGGTTCTCCCTTTGCAAGGTTTCACCATCCTCCGCAATCATAGCTCCTAAGCTCCTCCTCACTACTAGAAAAGTATGAGGTTCCTCATCCTCCACCGTGTCATCTTCACCATCCCCCACTACTCCCTCATCTCCCTCTACTCCCTCTACCCCCTCATCCTCCGATTCACTCTCCTTTTCATAAACATCATTGCCCACAACAACCATGGTCCTCTTCGTGGGACATTCCCTAGAAAAGTGTCCATAGCCCTTGCACTTGTGACATTGAATGGAAGAAGAAGTAGGAGTATTTAATTGGGTTTTAGAATTACCTCCCACATTGGGTGTGTGCTTCTCAAA
>JBBBVM010000492.1:0-31198 GCA_037355625.1 Petunia x hybrida | reverse complement strand
TAAAGCCAAAACTCAACTTCACAAGTGCCCTCACCACACAAAAGAGTATCCCAAACACACTATAATGCACATCAAACAAAAATGGGATATAAGATTGGAAAAATTTACTCACTCTCTCAAATGAAGTTCAACATGCACACTAGAGATACCATAAGCTTGCCCTTTATGTACATCTCCGCTAATGTAGGAATGCTTGGCTCAAAATCAATTAGGACTTAATTAACATTATAATGTAGGCTTTTGGTCAAAGGTGGGGGTAAATTTGGGCAAATAGTGACTACACACCTCTTTGAGTACTACACCATACAAAAATTAAAAGCACACTTCCTTTTCCTTGAACTTACACCTTGCTAAATTGAGGATTATACACTAGTCTTTCCCCTCTTTATTCATCAATTCTATTTTTTTCTTTTCTTTCTTTTTCCACTTGTTTCTTTTTGTTTCTTTTCTCTTTCTTTTTTTTCTTTCAAGATTTTCTTTTCAACTCACTTTTGTTGCTCTTTCTTTTCTTTTGATATTGATCTTCTAACTTTTACACTTTCACCTTCTAACTCAAACCACCCCCAAACTTAGGCTTTTGCCTAAGTTGCACGTATTTCAATGCACACAAGGAGGTTCGGCCAAAAGAGGATTAGTACTTTTAGCACTTAAAATTGGTCCGGGCAAATAATGTGGTTACCAAAAGAAAGGATATAAGGCACATAGTGGTTGACTAGGAACATAATACAAAGGTAGGCTTTTTAGGTCACTAGCAGGCAAAGGAAAGCCTAAGATCATTTTTCGAGCTAAGCACAACCTAGGATTTCGCTTTAAAGCACAATTACGGAAAGTTCTAGATCTAAAGCGCGCAAATGAATACACCAACACCTCAGCACACATGTCACAAGCAAAGAGAGGACGACAATTATATTCAAGTCCCAATTAGAAGCAATTGAACTCAAAAGCTCACTCATAGTCTAATGAGAACTAATTAGTGAACACAAGTACCAAAAGTTGAATTTAAAGATTATAACACATTCTACCAATTTACCGTGCTTTTCAATTTTTAAAACAAGATTCACATGGCAAGGATCAAATAGTGGTGGTACCAAACATGCCAAAAGCTGGCTAAGGAGCAAAAATCCATAACTAATCATCATTTTACAACTAACTACTAAACTAGTCCTAAAGATGCCCGGTGTTGACACCTAATTTTCTCCCTCCCGTTTTGATCACCTCTTATTCGTACAAATTGCACTGATAGCCACACGAGTATCATACACTCACTCATATTCGGAGTCACTACTTCGCACACATGTCACTTAGGCCATTTTTCAAAACATCGGCACAAGCCACAACTATTTCCAAAATCTGCACGTCCAATTACAATTTTGTATTTATTCTCATTTTAGAAATTTCACAAAATCACTTTAAAATTTAGGGTAATAGGTCCTCATTAGCCCTTTGGCCTTCAAAATTAATTTCCTAATTTTACTATCATTTTATAGGCATTTTATACAAATTCTCTACATATTTTATAAGCTTTTATACACATTATATACACTATATATACGCACATATATATATTACACGCACATTACTCCTCACATATACACATCAGCTCTAATTTTAACACCTCAGCGCCAACGTGGCTTCATCTCAACCGTCCACGTGTACAATCAAACGGTTGAGATCTTACTTTCCTATTTTAATTACACACCCCCCAAACCCTATTTCCCTTTTTCATTTCCTCTTCCTCAGCCGGCGACCGTCTCTCCCTCTCTCTACATCGCCGCCGTCTATGGCGATTTTTGGTCAATTTAGCCGGTGAAAATGGAAACAAATTGCATATTCGTAACCCTCGTCTCCTCCGCTACAAAACCTATACCCATTTTACAATGTTCAAGCGAGTGTCTATTCTCGACTCTCGTCGACGGGGTTCCTGCTGCCGGAAAAGTCTCCGACTTAGTTTGAAGACGTCCTAAAACGACACTATCACCGGAAAAGGGTGAGGAAACCTTCATGTGAACTCGATTTAAGACGGGCCAATTTGACCCGACTCGGGAATAAAATGGGTAATCCTTTCTCTTTTACTGATTCTTGAACCATTATGTGATACCTACGCCTGAATTTGGTTTGTTTTTCTATGCATTAGCATGTTTGACTGTTACGTGTTAATTAGTTAGGGTAAAAGTCGACCTAATTAGTAATTCTTGTTTAATTTACCGATTAAACTGAGCATTGCTTTGATACGTTTGTATGCCTGGATTTGATACATTCGTGGCTTATGTTCCATGTCGTCTTTATTAGGTTTAGGCCCTAGAATCCATGACAGTTTGTCCATTCTGGTTTTGCATTGAATATAGTCTCCTATTATGATAAAATACATGATCACATGATTTTCTTGGATTGAAATTTAGTTTGCACCATTAAAAGAAGATCAGTTGGTCTAATTTGAAATATGTGATTAGCTTGTGACTTATATTTTAATGGAAAACAGTTTTACTGATTGGTATATATCAATTTGAGTTTGATATGAATCTGTTAATGCAATCAAGGGATTTTGAACCTAAATTAGTTTAGACACTCTTGAAAACTAATTTTTGAACTTAGAATTTGATATGGTTAAGGGGAGGGAATCATACTTGCCTAGGATCTTGTCTTGCCTTAATTTTAGGACTTAAATTGATCTGTATTTGGAAAATGCATATAAGAGTATCATGTTACTTCTGAAAAATTATATTCCCGTGCCTTCTTTGGCTCTTTACCCGTTAGAACTAAAACCCAAACCCTTGCCTATATAAACTGGTTCCCTCATTCACTCTCACACACTTTCAATTGGAAAAACAACTTCAGTACACAGAAAACACACAGATACACACATAGGCCACTAAGGTTTTCTCTCTGGAAAAGACCTTAAAGGCATAGAAGAATAGTGACTGCTTTCTTTAAGTTTCTGGGTTCTTTTCTGCATATTGAACACTGGTCCTAGGGGAACACTGCTTGTTTTCTTCACTGCTCTCTGTTGGCTATTGTTTTGACAAGGTATTAGTCAGGACTCACCTCATTATTTGCTTTCATGTTTGAACTGTTATGCATATTTTCTTTTGAGTGTTGCCTGTCTGTTTTACCCTTGTCTAGGTTTTACCCTTGTCTATGCTTGAAAACTGATTTTTGAACTTAGAATTTGATATGGTTAAGGGGAGGGAATCATACTTGCCTAGGATCTTGTCTTGCCTTAATTTTAGGACTTAAATTGATATGTATTTGGAAAATGCATATAAGGGTATCATGTTACTTATGGAAAATTATATTCCCTTGTCTTCTTTGGCTGTTTACCCATTAGAACTAAAACCCAACCCCTTACCTATATAAACTAGTTCCCTCATTCACTCTCACACACTTTCAATTGGAAAAACAATTTTAGTACACAGAAAACACACAGATACACACACAGGCCACTAAGGTTTTTTCTCTGGAAAAGACCTTAAAGGCATAGAAGAATAGTGACTGCTTGCTTTAAGTTTCTGGGTTCTTTTCTGCATATTGAACACTGGTCCTAGGGAAACACTGCTTGTTTTCTTCACTCTCTGTTGGCTGCTATTTTGACAAGGTATTAGTCAGGACTCACCTTGTTATTTGCTTTCATGTTTGAACTGTTATGCATATGTTCTTTTGAGTGTTGCCTGTTTGTTTTACCCTTGTCTATGCTATATATTTGGGGCCCTGCTTGGCCCTTACTAATCTCTCTATGCAGTGTGTGTGAGGATAGTCTCAAAAGGCTACCAATTTAATTTACAGGTTTTTAGTGTGACTAAAGGCCCGAGAAAAGGCTTCTCTTCCCTAATAAAAGCCGAGCTTAAGCAGGCTATTCTCCAGTGCATACAGGGCACAATCTGACCTCTGCTTTTCTTTGTTCTTCTCCCCTAAGAGACTGCCCCCATCCTGTACATTTGTTTGGGAAACCTGCATGTATCTGTAATTAAAACAGGGCATACAACCTTGAGGTTGTATACTTGGCCATTCAGGGGCCACTTCCTAACCCTTTCTCTCTATGTGATTGCATAACTCATGCATAAAACATGGCTGATAATTATTAAGTTTGGCTTAGCTATTTCTAGATAAAGTTGTGCTTTAGTGTTAAGCTTGGAATTCCGATTTCTTTTACTTAAACCATAGAATTTGATAACAAGTTTTCTTTTACAACTGAATTTGATAAGTTGGTCCTTTTAAATCAGGTTTTAAGTTGATTGAAATATGTAATTTTCATAAACAGGGGCTATTACGTGATAAATACTTGAAATTGAACTATTTTTGTAACAATTGAAATTGCCCCTCCTTTTGCGAATCCGAGCAGGGCCCTAAATCCCTTTTAAAATATGGCCCTTTATGCTTTAATAAACTTTAATGCTCCTATGGGGGGTGTATAAGTGATTGAGGTCAACTATACGAGTATATAAATATTTTCTAAAACCTAATACTATTAATTACTCATGCATTTGCATGCCTATACCTATATCTATGTGTGACAGCCCTTTGTTTGCATTTATGTGCTTCTGTGGAACTCGATTTCGAAAACAGCCTACTCACATATATATATATTTTCAAAACTGACCCCACACCAAAATAGCCATTAAGATTAGGGCTCGACAATTAATGACGAGTCACACCGACCCTAAATGACTTACATTTTGTTTTAAAAACAATGCCCTTTTGGTTTGAACCAAAATCTGAAAATGATTTATAAAAGTGTCTATTTTGCAAACTGCCTATTTGTGTAAGATTGATTAAAAGGGTGAAATTTCATAACTAAGCTGAATTATTACACCTTTTGCAGATTTAACCTTACTTGCGATTAGGCTTTTATATTAGAGGCCTTGAAATGCGATTAGGCATAAAATGTAGGTCGTAGTGTAAAACTAAAAGCCCATTCATCTATATGTTACTTAAACTTGCATAGATAGATTTAATTTCATAGATTGATTACGAATTGACCCTTTCAAGTTAGTATTGCATATGATAGTGTTTATAACTTTGTAAAGTCATCCCAAAATATAGACTCGGGCGGAAACCACCTTTCGTGGGACTTGGGAAAGTGCCTAACACCTTCTTCCCCGAGTCATTTGGACTTCTTAACCTTTGAATCTCTGAAACCAGACTAGTATGATAATTAACTCGACTTTAGACGCTTAGGTGGCCTAATACACCTTAGAAAACTATATTAGGTGGCGACTCCAACTCTTGAACTCAAACGAGTTACCCTGTCAAATCTGAAACCCGACTCGCATCGAGTTGAGTCTAAAATCGGGTATGACAGAATGACGACTCCGTTGGGGAAATTCAAAGTCCTAACCATAACGAGTCTTTATTTTTGGTATTTTAATTGATTATTATCTTGTTACTCATATTATTATGATTTTACTAACTTGGTTTCTTTTTTATTTTTCTTTTCCTCTTTATTTATTTATTTATTTATTGCATGAATTGAATTTGATGTAACTTAGCATATTTCACTCAAACTCCCCCACTCCTGGAAAACTATATTTTGCACACACACGGGCGATTACATGGATCCTACGGTCGCATCACCACATAAAACCTTTTAGGAGGGACATTTTGGAATATAGTTGGTCCGTGGTACAACCAACAATTTCAAATGATCCCACTCCTTGGCCGTCCGCCTTGGGGAACGTGTCTAGAATTACACCACTCTTCGAATGTAATGAGCATGCATCATGCCGTAGGAAGGGCTCCCCGTGAGCTAGCTAGTTTTCAACTTCTCCAAATTACTTGACAGGTTTTTGACCCCGAAGGGACGTTTGGACATGCTTATGTGCATTTGAGAGAAAAGAAAAGAAAAGAAAAAAAAAGTGTGAAAAGATAAGTGAGACAAGAATAAAAACGCATTTTAATTGGTCCGATATTCTCAAAAGGGGAGGGGAATTTTATCATTTCTTTCTTTATTTCTTTTAGGTTCACAATGAGTCAAAAGTTCTCACCGTTTTGGAGTGACTATGGCGCACCTCCTTTATTAACTAGTTGGTGGAATAATTTGTCATTGGGTGAGTAAACCGAAGTACGTCAACATTTGGGTCATTTGGTTTCCCTATTAGAAATAGAGCCATGTAGAGAGGATGATTGAAGCATCGTATTATTTTGGGATGAAGAACTGAATGTGTTTAGATTGGGGATATTGAGTTAACACCTTGTTGGAAAAAATAGGAGGGTTCGTGTCACACTCGGGGTTAGACAACATCGCTGGCAAGGGGGTCGCATGCTAGCACCTAGTGTCCCCACAACTGAAGAGTTTTGTAAAAATTAGGAATGGTGGCAAGTGTGAATGTTGAATTTTACAACAAAAGAAAATACCTTTTTCTACTTCTACAACCGGTTCGGGTATTTGAGTGCATTCGACGACCGTAAGAAAGAGTTCAAGTCCTACACTGATTGGAGGGGAGCTAGACCACTTGCATTTGCTGTTTTTTCTTAGGGGTGATGGTCTCCCCCGAGAGTTCAAGTCACGACATATGTTCAAGACTTGTCATGGTTGCCGATGCAGTGTTCAAAGGAATTGATGGTTATCGTTATATCATAGTTCCGATGATAGTAGCAGGCATTTATTGAGCTCTGGGTTGTTGCAAGAGAGGAGTGAAATACTTCCAAGGGTGTAATCTTCTACTACAAGCATGGTTCAAAGAACATTAAGGAAAGCAAGAGGTGTGCAAGCATTGTCCAAACCAGCTGGTTACAACTACTTGATTGGGGAACGATTTCAAAATTCAAGCAGCCAAGCAGCACAAAGAAATGGGTAAAGTTTTTTGAAAACATAACGGAGGACTCAATTCAGTAGATGTTCACTTGGTTTCCTTCATCAGACTTCATTATTATCTCTGAGAAGGCATCCTTCGTGATACTTATGGGATTCAGAGGTCTCCAACCTTACCAACCTTTGAGGGTGATGAGGCAAGTAGGGAGGAAGCAAATGATACCATTAATACCAGATACGAAGGACTATTAGTTTGATTACACTGGAGATGTTGTTCCAAGAGTTAAGAGCATTAGAAAATCCTGGGTAGGAAGACAAGTTATGGGAGAAGAATCACTAGCATCAGACAGATACAACGCTGGATGTGAACCAAACTACAAAAGCTGGTTACACTCTAGCAGAAAAGGAAATGTGGTATTAGGGCCGAGCCGAGGGAATGATATAAGAGATCGTGAGGCGGAAGCTCAAATAGGATACCAAGAGTTCATGCTGAAAGCAGTCAAATGGACAAAGAAAACAGAAAAGAGATTGAAGTATGGAGAAAACGAACATTAGAGCTAGAATAAAAGATAGAGTCGTTGAAGGCAAAACTTGAACAATGGAACTCGGAGTGTGGAGAGGTAGATATTTTACCCTTAGTGGCGGCTAAGGGATACTTAACCAAAGCTATGGAAGAAGTCAAGGAGATTACACGAGAAGCAAAGAGGGCCAGGCTAGAGTAGGAGCGTGTTTGCCTAGTCAAAGTGTCATTTTTATTTTTTTGTATTTTTATTTCTAAAAAGTCAACAGGTACTGAATTTCAAAATAGATTTGGGAATTTATGAGAATAATTGGCAACAAAATGCATATTTATTTTCTTTGCATCATGACAAACTTAGGAAAGCTATACGTCTCTGGTACGTAATAGTCCATTAGTAAGCCCATATCCAAATGTCGAAAGGGTTCTTAACCCAAAAATGACAAAATTGCATCTCTGCATGGATTCGAAGAAACATTTGCACAAGATATTGATCGTTTGCTTAAACATGATTAAAACTATAAGAATGTTTTGGTCGTTATCTTTCTTGTTATGTTTTTAGACTATGGCTGCAAGGGGTACACTTCAATTTGAGATTGTTTCCCGACCTCCTCACTTGATCAGACTCTGGTGGGAAGATCTGGCCGTTTTTAGCAAGGCTCACGTTCAAAAGGTGTTGGGAGAACTGGTGGCTCTCAAGGCCTACACTGTCATGCCTGGTTTGGTTGAAGCTGCTACACATTTCAGGGACTACAAGAGGGCTGTATTTCATTTGAATGGTTTGGAGTTGGCACCAATGTGTGAGGAATTTGGAGGACTAGCGGGGGTAGAGCCTGGACCCGAGACTATGATTTATCCTCGAGACGTGAATCCTAAGGAGTTTAAGAACTATTGGGGGCTCCTTATGATCCATACGTCGAGGGAATGCAAGATGGAAAAGTCACGTTGGAGTACCTGCATTCTAGATTTGGAGATCCAACGCTTAGGCATGAGTGGACTAGGGTATGGGAAATTCAAGATTGGGAGTGCGCTGAATCAAATGCTTTCATCGTTTCTTTTCTAGGAAGCATGGTGTTCCCCGAGAAGGAAGGAAAGATCGACATAAAAGAGTAGTAGAGGGACTACGCAAGGGTGCTCACAAGCGTTAAGTAAGCTTGGTTCCAATGATTCTGAGGAAAGTTTATAGGGCTCTGACCAAATGTAGAAGAGGAGGAGACTTTTTCGAAGGTTGCAATCTGTTGCTGCAAATACGGTTGATAGAGCATTTGCACAGTGTCCCTGTCAGTCCGGTGGCACCAAAACCATCTTGGAAAGGAAGGATCCGCTCACATAGCACCAGCATGGCTGGAACAATGGCATGGGAGGGCCCTACAAACATAGACGGATGGTACACCAAGCTCGAAGAGTTGCAAGAGGTGCAATGGGTGATTGAAAACTGTGCTGACTTCATAGTTTCCATACAAGGTCAAGACATCACTTTCTTAACATTGACTGGATTTTGAGGAACTCACACTATGTTCCACTAAGAATTCTCTGGAAAGTAGGGATGATACAACAGACTCCGCAGTTGACTGAAGGAAGAAGCTTCAACGTGGACATAAAGGACATTGAACATCCGATTATTGGTATTATTTTGAAAATATAGGAAAAAAGGCTTACTATGCAGTTTTGTCGTGGCCGAGACAGTAGGGTTAACCCCGCGACTACTCTAGCTTATCCCCAATGGCTCGGTAAAGATAAGGAGAGATTTCGATCAAAGACTACGCTGAAAAGGAAAGCCAAGGCTCCGAGTGTCACTGAAAATACAAGAAGTTGCGACACGAGTTCGACCAAAGTAAGAAAGAGTTAAGGGTAACAGAAGAGAGGGAGATGAGGAGGCAATACAAGGACAAGATCAAAGGGGATGAGCTCAAGTATTGGACAAGCAAAGTCATGGCAGCAAGGCAAGCCACTGGGAACCTACAAGATTTGCTCAAAGGATGGGGAGAGTATTTCAAGCCAATGCCGTCAGAAGAGAAGGAAGCCATGGGGATAGAAATCTGTGAATTCTTCACAAAAGCTATGGGAGACATGCAAGCTGGGAAGGATCTGATGGAGATGTTCGCCGCTGCTCCACCCATGAGCCTGGTTGAGAAACCTAAGGAAGAAGCCGAAGAGAAGAAAGAGAAAGAAGATGCTGATGCTTGATTCAAAACCTCTTTGCTTGGCGCATAGTTTGGTCGTCTTAAGTCGAGTCGTCTTTTCTTTTGTTTTTGTTTTCCGTTTAGTTGAGTTGTTGTCTTAAATTAGTGGTTGTAATAAAGCCAAGCAAGTCAAATAAAATTTTGTTATTTTGGGTTTTTAGGCATGTGTTGATTATGTTTATGCAAATGAAATGACGTATTTGGTGCAAACATTTTTTCGAATCATCGATAGGCCTACCTCTGGCACAAAAGAGGTCCCCTGCATGATAGGATGCGATTTATTAAAACTAACATATACTCACATTTCTTTCCTTTGTTTTTGATGTGTCAGTCCCCAAGTCCTTGAAAATTTTGTTTGTGCATTCTGGCCGTGCCGCAATACCGGTTGAGATCCAGAGGATCAATCCCAACACCTCCCCTTGTGCCTACGAGGACAAGGACGAGACATAATATCATGGCTGAGTTTGACAAAGTTGGAAATGGAACACCTGAAAAAGCAAGATGTGGTCGCTTATGAGGACTATGCTAAGTTGGAACAGAGGTTGTTTAAGTTGGAGAGTAGGGTCCCTCTTGTCCCTGCTGATGGGATCATTGAACCAAACAAAACCACCCGCCCTCATGGCAAAGATCCACTATTCCCTAAAAAAGATGTTCCTTACCCTACCTACACCGCACCATCAAAAGCACCGCAAAACAACTTACCCCCATTTACTGTTGAAACAAAAACCATTGCGTCATCCACCAAAGATCATGGCATGTACGCATGGACAAAGGAAGACTCAGACAACATCAAGGAGCAAGTCTATTGACTGGTAGAGAAGTTCAAATAATTCCAAGACACCAAAGGAACCTGAGGGTTAGCTTATGAGGATCTCTGCATGTACCCTGACTTGAAGCTGCCCGAAGGCTATAAGACGCCCAAGTTCAATATGTTTGATGGCAGTGGTGATTCGACGGCTCATCCGAGGTCTTATTGTGACAAGCTGGTTGGGGTTGGACACAATGAAAAGATCTGCATGCAATTGTTCAACCGCAGTCTTTCTGGGATGCACTGGTATGGTACTCAAAGCAACAAATAAAGAAGTGGACGAGCTGGGAAGCAATGGCTGGGGACTTCGTTGACAGTTTTTGGCACAACACTGATGCCATGCCTGATCGGTTCTATTTCGAGAAATTGAAAAAGAAGCCCTCCGAGACCTTTAGAGAATTCGCAACTAGGTGGAGAGCTGAAGCCACTAAGGTCCAACCTCCTATGGAAGATGCCGAGATAGTGGCGACCTTTATCCGCATACAAGAAGACGTCTACTTTGACAAGATGCTGAATCTGCAAGACAAGAAGTTTGGAGACCTGATCAAGATAGGAGATATGGTTGAAGATGGATTGAAGAATGGTAGGATCGTTAGCTTGGCTGCACTACAAGCCACTAACAAAGCCCTACAAACTGGAAGCACTACTACATCAAGAAAGAAGAAGGATGATGTCTCTTTTGTGGCTTCATCACTCGATCACTCTCCCACGCACAATCACTACTACCAAACACCTCCTCCATCATACCCATACATTCCACCCACATCCACCTACCCAGTCTACAATACTCGGCCCATGTTCCAAAACCCACCACCACAAAGACCACCATACCGACAAAGCCCCAACTACCGAAACACCAATGCCTATTCACCAAGGCCTCACGCCAACAATAACCCAAGACCCAAAAGAAACTACACCCCATTGGCCGAATCCCGCACTCAGTTCTTCGAGAGACTCAAAGCAGCTGGCCATATACAACACGTACCATTCAAATGCCTGATAGGACGACACCCTATTTTGACCAAACCAAAACCTGTGCTTATCACTCTAGAGGACCTGGTCACGATACTAAAAAGTGCTATGCCCTGAGGGACAAGATACAAGACTTGATCGATCAAAAGGTGATCCACTTAAAACTCCAAATGTGCACAACAATCCCTTGCCTAACCACAGAGACCATAGGGTGAACCTGATCGAGTTAGACGAAGAATGCAATCTGGAGGAAAACCATTGTTAAAGCAAAGGGAGATACACCAGCACTTGCTTCAGTTGCTCAAGCCGCTACGGCACCAGCACCCATCGAGGTAGAAGTGGCTCTAAAATTCTATGTTGACGTAGTTCCCCCCGTACAGTGACAAGGCGGGTACCATGGGAGTACGAAATGGAGAAGAAGAACAAATCAACAGTTGAGACTGTTGCTGCACAAGGAATGACTAGAAGTGGGAGGATTTATACTCCCGAGCATCTTGTTCAAGGTAGACGAGGCATCAGCGAGGAGGAGTCCGAAAGAATTATGGAAGAAAGTACAAGCAAAGTAATACTCTGTGGTCGAACACTTGGGCAAGACTCCTGTACAAATATTTGTCTTAGCTTTACTGCTCAAGTCGGAGAGCCACCGAAATGCTTGATGAAAGTGCTAGATGAAGCACATGTTCCGGTGGATACCTCAGTTGAGAATCTGGCTAGTATGGTCGGACAAGTCATGGAGTCCAACCGAATCGCTTTTCATGAAGATGAGCTACCACCTGAAGGGTTGAGCCACAACAAAGCTTTGCACGTTACTATCAAATACAAAGATTGGTTCGTAGGAAGTGTTTTGATCGATGGAGGTTCTGGTTTAAACATATGCCCATTCATCATTTGAAAAGAATGGGAATTGATCAACACAAGATAAGAGAAAGAGATATGAAGGTAAAACCGTTTGATGGATCGTAAAGGAGCACCATTGGGGAAATCAACTTAACTATCATGGTCGGTCCCCTAGAATTCACTGCCGAGTTTCATGTCATGGACATCGCCGCTTCTTATAACCTGCTGCTGGGAAGACCTTGGATTCATATGGCTGGAGCAGTGCCTTCTACATTGCACCAAACAGTGAATTTCGAGTGGGACCACAAAGAAGTAGTAGTGTTCGGTGAAGGGAACAACTCCATTTACAATGAACAAACCATACCAGCAATTGAAGGGAATGCTCCTGATGGGCAGTTTTTCTATACTGTAGAGCTCGTGGGAGCAGTGCAAGATACTCGAGGGGGACGTCGCAAAAACTACAACAAGGGTTGGAATATCACAGACGCGGTCCAAGGAGGTTATACCGCACACTTCGCTCCCAAATTGGTCAACACACCGCCTGGGATTGAAGAAAGGAAGAGAAGCTTTTATAGCGCCTATTGGGATGGCCGAGGCAAAGACTATGAAGGGAGAAACTTAGTCTGGGAACCAGTCATATCTGATTGGAGTGTGCCCTCACGTGAATTTCGTGAGACCTTACCGGCTAAGACAGAGAAGCGACCAATGTACTCACCTAATACTCGTCCCAATTGGAAGCGCATCTCTGAAGAAACAAAGGGAAAACAAGTGTGGCTACCTAAAGCACCCGAACCTGTGGAGGTGGTGATTGAAGAGCCATATGTAACCTGCAAAATGGCCTGGAGACTGGGTTGTAGACATTATGATAAAGCAAGGCTATGAACCTGGCAAAGGGTTGGGTAAGAACCTAGATGGCATGATCAGGCCAATTCAAATTGTGATGATGCCCGACAATGAGAAAGCTGGCATAGGGTACATTGGAACTTATGAGAAGAGCATGGAAGAAGCATCGCTGGACTTCAAATTCTTCAAGAAAAGCACCAAGACTATCCTACATATCTTCGTCTCGTCTGGATACTTGGATGGCCAAAAGGGGGAGGTATCTGCAGCACAAGGAGTTGAGCCAAAGATAGCTGATGCTGAAGAGGACCTGCTGGCATGGGTGCAAAATCGGTTCATATCTGATGAAGACTGCTGTGTGATCCTGGAAGAACATGTTGAACTTCCTGGACTGACAAGAGCTGGATCTGGAGCTTGCATTGAACAACTGGATCAGCAACCGGGCCCGAGCTTACAGTGGACCTTCATATTTCCTAAATAAAACCCGACTTTGAGTCGTGGAATTTGCATTTTTCTTTTCTGCTTCACATGTCTCCCTACAAACTTTGTTTTGCAAGGAATCATAAATAAAATATCGCACTATTTCCCGTTTAGCTTTTGTTTAATCTTTTAATTTTGCAATATTTTATTATTCAGCATTCAAATTAATAATCCCATTGAGTCCACAACCGCAATGTGTAATGAAACAATGTAGCTTGAGGAAACTGAGTTTGATTATGATGATTTCGATGACACCACACAAGAGGAAATTGAAAGATTTGAAAATAATCCTAAGCCAAACCTAGAGGAAACTGAGGTGATAAATCTAGGAGACGAACTGACACGACCTGGATTCCGGCTAGGCCGTGCGGGCACCCGACATCTTCCCCTAGACCCGTCGGGCGAACCCTTACCAATTAAATCAGGAAAAAAAATATATCAATTTAGGCTAAAGGCTTCATTCCTCACATCTTAGGGCAATCCGGTTAGGAACCTGATACCCTATTCGTATACGCAATACGCAGGCCATGCCTATATACAGGGTTTAAGGTCACATAACCAAACCCTAAATAAATTATATTTATATGTTGCCCATAACTCACTGAGTACGAATATATAATCAATTTCATTATCGGGGTCCATTTGACCCTTTAAACTATTAATTGAACTTATCAAAACGATGTATAATATTTCAAGTTTTACCGTTAAAACATATTCAAACACACGTAATAAACTCAAATAATATATTAGGATTATTACCTGAATGTTTCAGGGTGAAAATTCTACTTTTTCTCCAGCCCCTTTTCTTATTTTTCTGGCATTTTTCCACTGCGTGTTTTTCCATTTTTGGTTTCCCTGTTTCTCGTTCCTATTCTTTCTGTATGTACGTACCAATGTTTCTGTTGTCTATTCAAAGGCTAAGGACCAAGGTCCACCGCCTTTCATTTTTAAAATTTTGTCATTTCCTTTTTCCTTTTTTATTTTATTTTATTTCTTTTCTTTTCGCGACGAAAATTAAAATAGTACCCTACGATATTTGAAATAATTCCAACTTTTGCATACTAGTTATACAAAATATATGTAACATACTCGCGAAGGCGGATCTCAAATTGGACTCCCGAAACTCAAGATGCGAATTTAAATAAAAAGAAGTCAAATTATTTAAACTTTCGACATTTTAGCGGAAACTAGCCGAACAAAATCGAAATTCACTTTCGAAAGTTCATAAAAGTTACAATAATCATACGAACCTAGCGGCGCTTTCGGATTTCGAATCGGAGCTCGTTCGCCAAAACCGAGTTCAAAAATCTCTTTTTAATATTTATTGACAATAAAAAACTGAAATCTTCTTCGATACGTACCTAACGAGGTTTGATTTAGCTCAAATTTTACAGACGGGTCCTATTGGACATTACAAATATTTTAAAATTATCGGCACGCCAATCGGAGTCCTAACTTCCGAAACGACTGACCGAGGTCGTTTCATTCTCCTCCACTTAAACTCTCGTTCGTCCTCGAACGAGCCTAAGTCTAAAGCAAGATTCACGCTGATAATAAGAGAACTTGCACGACCTTCATAAACTGCTCCACGGGCATTATCTTCTTATTACAGGATCAGAATCATAACACGCATATCGTACTTTTGGAATAACAATATATGGATAATATGATAATACCATTGCACAGCTTATTCTGACTAATCTGATCCTTCCTCGATCACGAGAATCCTTTTTCGGAACAAAGATACACTAAACTCTGGATGGATTAACATGATTCAGTCGAGAATCACCTTTTCGATATACCTTTTCGATATAGAACAGGTCGCTAGAATTAAGAATTAGCTCACGCTTGATGCAATAGGAAGCTTTTGAAGTACCTTGTCATTACACACTATAGAATATTTGATGTAAGCTATATTATTTTTACGAACGTACTATCCAACATCTCAGTAGGTGTTAGTGTTGTTCCGCAAGCTCCTTGTGGAATGTAGTTACTCATATCCTAATGTATGTCAAAGGTTCATCTGAACAGGGTCTATCATATAAGGATAAGGATCATGCAAATACTACTGGATAATATAATACAGACCAGGAATGATCTTCAGACTGAACATCTACTTCAGGGTATTGTCTTTGAATTGGAAGTATTATGACTTGAAAAAGTGAAAATAAAAGAGATATATAGTTGGTCCATGAGCTGAGGCAGAATACCAGCAACAAGTTGATTACATGTGGACTTATAACGCTAAAGTAACTTCTCAAAGAGTTGAGGTGTGAAGGAGATATGCCAAATGATGGATGGACGACAAGCTGCACTAGACCTTTATCTCTAAATTTTCATGAAGTAAAAAACAGCGTTAGTATGAGAATCCAGTTCTAGTGAATACAGAAAAATAGCCAGAAGAAAAACCCGGAGTCACCATACAGGGTTACTACTGACGTGTTGTCATGTATAAAGAAGACTTTGTGTCCCTGGTGTTGCAGATTTACGTGGACAGATTATGATGGAGGCACATTATTCCACTACACTGTCATCCAAGTTCGACTAGATGTACCATGATCTTAAGCAGATTATTGGTGGACGGAATGAAGTGTGACATAGCAGAATTTATGGCTCAGTGTTCCAATTGCCAGCAAGTTAAAGTCGTGTCATATTTCCAGACTGTATGCTTTCAATAGATAGGTACGTATATATGATCAGGTTGCCTGCTTATCTCTAGCATTGATCAACACTCATTGTAGGTTTTGTCGTGGCCTTACTTTGGGTCGTGAGAAAAGTGGTATCAACACCTCAGAGATTTAAAATATTACCATTCAGTATTTGGAGGAAGACTCCTCCACTTAAAGCACAAACTCATGCAGCCATTTGAATAGGAATAACCATCCTCGCACAGTCTGCTGGACTAAAGAAGATTTAGCTAAAAGCCGAACGTAGGCAGACCTAAGCTACTAAACTTCCCTTTCAAGTTGCCAAACAGCTGCAACTCTCGAGTTCACAAATCCATAACTTTGCCATAAGCACCACCGCCTGATGGATGGTACTTCTATATAAAATTTTGGCAGAGTTCCCTTGAAACTGGATGATCCGCAAAAAAATAGAACCAGCACTATACTATACATGGGAATGGATACCCGGATAAACTGATATCCAAAACAATAATATGCTTACCCGGCTACAATAACACGTACTCTGGCTCAACACAGGGAACGTCACAAGCGGCTACCAATCGCCCAAGCTCACTAGTGCCGGACGAAGAAGAAATGGAAATGGATCGAGGATAGAAATAATTAGAGCTTCAGGAAGTTCATCTTCTTATTTGCTTGGCTGCCAGAGCTAGACTACTTATGAGTCAGGCTAACCGAAGAATCACAATTGAAGAATAGATATTAAATGAGGTTATGGAACAAAATTTGTGTCAATTTAACCTTCCTATAAAAGGAAAACTCCGACAATTTACCAGAAACTCTTTTATACCGAGACAAACTTATAGAATAACATGACTCTACTAGCGTCTCGAACCAAGAGGAGACATGTAGATCGAGTATTACTTACTAACCACTTTATTACCGAGAGACACAATAACACTTTGTGAAGGTAACGAATTAGGATCCCATTATCCTACCAACATTCAATTCCGACGAGGGAGGTAACTGATTTGACATAATAACAGAAAGTGGCGTAAAAAGATGCCAAGCAGACAATACCGACAGTCACTCCCAAATCTCTCACATTTAAACCAGATAAACTTGTAGGGTCATCATAAATTTCAGGAATAAATCATATCAGAAGCTCACCCCTCCACCGCAACCGATTCTTAATAAAAACGAACATCCAAGGAAACCATCGAAACATGATAAGACACACCATTTCCAGATCGATCGAAAGAATCAAATCTTACTCACATTTAAGAGAAGAAGAAATCTCAGGGTCTACTATATCGGATACCTCAGCATCCTGCCAGACAAGCAGTTCATAGAACTGCCTCTGCATCTGAGCCGAGCCGCTACCCTGATAATTACTTCTAGAAGAACCACTACCACACGCTCTCGACCTCTATCGAATGAGGGCATATCTCTGGTTGATTAAGATCTATATGAAATTTTCTGCGACTATGCAGGTGCCTGATGACGAGAGAAAAGACGACTGCCTGCTTGCCGGAGTAAGGAAAAAACTCCTCAAAGGATAACCAGACTCATGACAGTGATAATACCCTTTTGCTAAAAATGAAAACTGGACAGATTATTGATAGCTACAAAGAGAAAACTGACTCTGATCTTGACGAACTACCTGCGCACTTTGAGAATTACGCTTTACAAGCTGAGATAACATGGAAGGTGACTCCAAAAATAATCATAACTCCTACCTCCAAATGAGGTACCATGGTTGCCCTTAGGGCCACGGGATCTCTTGCTGTCCCGCTCTAACTTATGATATGTCACGTACCTTCGAACAATATCAAACAATGAAATCAAATTAAGTCCCAACCTCAATTTCTCGAGCCATCCGGGATCTCAAGGAAGGAGAAAGGTCAGCAATAAATCTTTGAACATTTCTCGGAAGGTTCATGGACTAGTTCTAATGCAATATCCATCAATTCTATAGAATTCAATCTCATATTCTGAAATCAACACGCTAACCGACAGGCTACCCTGTCTAATCCACTCCAAACTGGCAACACTCTTCATCTCGCTCGCTACTCGAAAGGACTTTTCCACGAATCTAGAGGAAAAATTAAACCAAGGTAGCTAATAAGAGAGCGGCACACCAATTCAAGGCTGGACCCTGAAACTGGAAAGAAGAATAATCAACACCATACCGCTCGATATAATCAAGAGCCTGAAGGATACGCTGACATTATTTTATTTAAAAAAAATCATGAGGTTTATCTGATGCATTGCTTAAGAATATCGAAAGGTTCAACCGCGTAAAATAATTCAACCTCTTTGGGCACTCAGATCTAACCGTTACCTCGGCTGGCTAACCAGCCAGAACAATTAGAGGTACACACACATACTGCCTCTGGAACATAATTTATTGGGGTAATATTAAGAACTAGAATAGGAGCTCTCTGAGACCGAACATCTGCATCTCTGGCAACCTGATAAGCTGCCTAGCGAATAATAGGTTCTTGCGGTATCTGCGTCGCCAAGATTCCCGTAAAGCATCGTAGAGAGCCAAGGGGACTACAAGGCCCTGCTCCCTTGCCCATCGCGAGCTCGTACAGCTGGGACCCTCCGTAACTAGATCGTCAGCACGATCAAAACTCTTGGGGCTTCGTCAGTGCTAGCCCCAGGCTAGACTGCTTCGTCCTGAACTCCTTCCGTTTGCTGATTTGTCGTACGAGGGTTCACAATTACCACAAACGAATTAACGAAAAATACTTTTGCATCCTAGACCAACGCACGATCAGAAATGAAGGAAGTGAAACTTCCTAAATTCCATCATAGCCTCTCGTAGATAAGTACGGACGTCTACGTACCCATCACCGAGACTCTACTAGACACTGTCTTAGTCTGGATATACTCTAAACCGGGCTCTTGATACCAACTGACATGACCCGGATTCCGGCTAGGCCGTGCGGGCACCCGACATCTTCCCCTAGACCCGTCGGGCGAACCCTTACCAATTAAATCAGGAAAATAAATATAACAATTCAAAAATAAGGACAAGACTAAAAAATTCACATACATATTGATACCTCTAAGCTGTACAAAAGAAATTACAGCTGACTACCCAACATACTAGGTTTAGGGCTATCCAGACTAGACATCTAAGAGTAAAAAAAAAGACAGATACCTCCTGGAGGGAGAAAAATGCAACTGAAATAATAAACAATGAACTGGTGGCCATCCGGAATAAAAGCTGGCTCACCCTGACAGCTGAAGTCGTCTTCGCTCCTTCACAATGTGGCGAACTCAATCCTGGAGCGAACCTGCCGAAACAAAATAGATTGACAACAACAAACAACAAACAAGGGTGAGTCAAAAGGGACTCAATAAGTGGGGCAGACTAGCCACCGTCAAAGAACAGGATAGCTAGCCAGGGAGGGGAAACAGATAAACAAAATTCCTCTTATTTAAATTATAAAAAGGAAGAGCCAGATAATAACCGAAAACACGTATGAAACCATAAACTCAACCAGGAATATGAGCCAGAACATGTTAACAAATAAGCAATGCACATATAAGCAGAACAGTAGTCCATGTAACCGCAAGTCTACACAATGGTATGAATGAAATGAAATGAGATGAAATGAAATGAAATGAAATATGATACAAAGGGTCACATGTGCCCGTAATCCCATCCTGAAGCGGAATACTCCTGCATTCGAGGGGAATCCAATCTGATAACCAACTGGAGCGGAATACTCCTGCTCCTGGGGCGGAAATACTCCTGCACCCAATATAATATAAACCAGAGGCGGAATACTCCTGTACTCTCCTGGGGCGGAATACTCCTGCACCCGATATAATGTAAAGCTGAGGCGGAATACTCCTGCACTAAATATTTGACATAAGAGCGGAATACTCCTGCTCCTGGGGCGGAAATCCTCCTACCCTCAATATGATACAATGGAGCGGAATCCTCCTGCTCCTGGGGCAGAATACTCCTGCACCCAATGATATGCAATGTAATGCATATGAATGACATATAATGTAGTATGAATGCAATGTGATGCGATAGTAACCCTTCACCGGCGCGGGACTCTCTTCGACAGCCGGGAAGTAAATGCCAACTCACACAAGCCCGAGTACAATGCTCAGATCCTCAATGCAATACCAACAATAGGACATAACATAATAATACACAATGTAAATTCAAAGCTAAGGCGTAATGAGTACGCCTATCGGCAGCTAACACACGTAAGGAAACAGTGGTAGAAAATCCACGAGGCCAGTGCCTCCAAAGAAATGGATATAAATACTTACCTCTTCCAAAGTTAGTACGGCTAATCAACAACCGCTTTATCCTTTGGTTTCCTTGCCAAACAAATCCCACGCTATTCAATGAGCAGAAAAATATATCAATTTAGGCTAAAGGCTTCATTCCTCACATCTTAGGGCAATCCGGTGAGGAACCTGATACCCTATTCGTATACGCATACGCAGGCCAGGCCTATATACAGGGTTTAAGGTCACATAAACCAACCCAAATAAATTTACATTTATATGTTGCCCATAACTCACTGAGTACGAATATATAATCAATTTACTTATCGGGGTCCATTTGACCCTTCTAAACTATTAATTGAACTTATCAAAACGATGTATAATATTCAAGTTTTACCGTTAAAACATATTCAAACACACGTAATAAAATCAAATAATATATTAGGATCATTACCTTAATGTTTTCAGGGTGAAATTCTACTTTTTTCTTTCTCCGGCCCCTTTCTTATTTTCCTGGCATTTTTTTTTTCCACTGCGTGTTTTCCATTTTTGGTTTCCCTATTTCTCGTTCCTATTCTTTCTGTATGTACGTACCAATGTTTCTTGTTGTCTATTCAAAGGCTAAGGACCAAGGTCCACTGCCTTTCATTTTTAAAATTTTGTCTTTCCATTTTTCCTTTTCATTTTCTTTTTCTTTTCGCGACGAAAATTAAAATAGTACCCTACGATATTTGAAATAATTTCAACTTTGCATACAAGTTATACAAAATATATGTAACATACTCACGAAGGCGGATCTCAAATTGGACTCCTCCCGAATCTTAAGATGCGAATTTAAATAAAAAGAAGTCAAATTATTTAACTTTCGACATTTTAGGAGCGGAACTAGCCGAACAACATTGAAATTCACTTTCGAAAGTTCATAAAAGTTAAAATAATTATACAAACCTAGCGGCGCTTTCGAATTTCGAATCGGAGCTCGTTCGCCAAAATCCGAGTTCAAAAATCTCTTTTTATATTTATTGACAATAAAAAAACTGAATCTTCTTCCGATACGTACCTAACGAGGTCTGATTTAGCTCAAATTTAAAGACAGGTCCTATTGGACATTACGAAATATTTTAAAATTATCGGCACGCCAATCGGAGTCCTAACTTCCGAAACGACTAACCGAGGTCGTTTCAGAAATAGTGAAAGAGACAAGGATTAGTGTACAGCTCACCACCGAAGATAAAAAGTGGTATACTGAGTTTCTTAAGGAGCATGAGGATGTATTTGGCTTGGTCGTATGATGACATGACTGCATAAGTACGGATGTGGTAGCTCATAAATTACCTATCAATCTGGGCTTTCCCGCCAGTCAAATAAAAGGCCCGAACTTTCAAATCGTCAGTTTTTGTTGAAGATTGGGGAAGAAGTAATCAAACAACTCTATGTAGGAATTTTGAAAACAGTCAATACCCAACTTGGTTGGCCAACATTGTCCCAGTGCCGAAGAAAGATGGGGAAACTCCGGTTTTGTGTGGACTACAGGGATCTAAATAGAGCAAGCCCGAAAGATGATTTTTCTTTGCCAAATATACACATCCTGATCGATAATTGTGCGAAACATGAACTGCAATCTTTCGTGGATTGTTTCGCCGGTTATCATCAAGTGCTCATGGATGAGGAGGATCCGAGAAGACACAGCTTTCATTCACCACATCTTGGAGAACTTACTGCTACAAGGTTTATGCCGTTTGGGTTAAAGAATGCCGGGCAACTTACATGGGGGCAATGACAACTATGTTCCACAACTTGATGCACAAGGAAATTGAAGTCTACATGGATGATGTGATCATTAAATCAAAGAAGAGTTCAGAGCACCTTGACAATTTGCGCAAGTTTTTCAATCGCTAAGCGTAAATGCAATCTGAAGCTAAATCTGGAAAAGTGTTCTATTGGTGTTCCAGCAGGGAAGCTTCTGGGTTTCATCGTCAGTAGAAGAGGTATCGAGCTAGATCCATCCAAGATCAAAGCCATCAAAGAATTGCCGCCGCCTAAAAGCAAGAAAGAGGTCATGAGCTTTTGGGAAGGCTCAACTACATCAGCCGGTTCATAGCACAATCCACTATCATCTGCGAGCCAATCATTAAACTACTGAAGAAAGACGCAGTGATCGAGTGGACGGAGGACTGTCAAAAAGCATTTGATCGGATAAAGGAGTACTTGTCTTGCCCGCCTGTGCTAGTTCCACCTGAGCCTTGGCGACCTTTGATCATGTACCTTTCTGTGGTAGATTCGGCATTCAGATGTGTATTGGGGCAACATGATTCAACTGGAAGAAGGAGCAAGCAATATACTATCGGAGCAAGCAATATACTATCGGAGCAAGAAGTTCACTCCTTACGAGGCCAAGTACAAATTACTGGAATGGACGTGCTGTGCGCTGACTTGGATAGCACAAAAGCTGAGGCACTACTTGACATCTTACTCAACATTGCTGATATCAAGGATGGACCCTCTCAAGTATATCTTCCAAAAACCAATGCCCACTAGAAAACTTGCCAAATGGCAAATGCTGCTCAGTGAATTTGACATTACTTTTGTCACCCAAAAGGGTAAAAGCTCAGGCCTAAGCTGATCATATGGCCGAGAATCCAGTGGGAGATGACTATGAGACATTGCACACCTATTTCCCGACGAAGAAGTCATGTTCATAGGGGAAGACATCACCGAGGAGTACGACGGTTGGAGACTATTCTTCGATGGAGCGGTGAATTTCAAAGGAGTCGGCATTGGAGCAGTATTAGTCTCGGAGACTAGTCGACACTATCCCGTCAGAGCCAAACTGAGGTTTCCTTGAACCAAAAATATGGCGGAGTATGAGGCTTGCATTTTCGGTCTTAGGATGGCGGTAGACATGAATATACAAGAGCTGCTGGCAATTGGAGATTTTGATTTATTGATCCACCAAGTCTGAGGAGAATGGACAGCAAAAAACTCCAAGATACTGCCATACCTTGAGTGCATAAAAGAGTTGAAGCAAAGATTTACCAAGATAGAGTTCCGATATGTACCCAGACTGCAAAATGAGTTTGCGGATGCTTTGGCTACTATATCTTCCATGATCAAACATCCCGACAAAAACTACATTGACTCAGTACCCATAGCAGTGAGAAAGCAGCTAGCATATTGCTATCATGTAGAAGAAGAGTCAGACGGACAACCTTAGTTCTATGACATCAAAGGGTTTCTCAAAGACGACATTTACCCAAAGGATGCAACAAGTCTCCAAAAGAAGACGTAAGGAGGTTAGCAAACGGTTTCTTTTTGAATGGAGAAGTCTTATACAAAAGGACACCTGATCTGGGATTGCTGAGATGTGTGGACGCCAAAGAAGCTGCTAAGTTGTTGGAAAAAATACACTCTGGGACGTGCGGTCCGCATATGAACGGTTTCGTGCTTGCAAAGAAGATTTTGAGGGCTGGCTATTTCTGGATGATAATGGAGCATGATTGCATAAGGCACGCAAAGAAATGTCACCAATGCCAAGTCTACGGAGATATGATTCGAGTGCCTCCTAATGGGATCGCCCTAGCCTTTCCCTGTCTTGGGAATGGATGTCATAAGACCCATCGAGCCAGCCGCTTCCAATGGACATAATTTCATATTGGTAGCCATTGATTATTTCACCAAATAGGTAGAAGCTGCATCATACAAATTAGTGACAAAGAAAGTGGTATCAAATTTTGTCCGTGAAAAAATGATCTGTCGATTTGGCATTTCCGAATCCATCATCACTGACAATGGATCCAATCTAAATAGTGATCTAATGAAAGCAACCTGCGAGGTTTTCAAGATCAACACCATAATTCCACCGCATATAGACCCCAAATGAATGGTGCGGTCGAGGCGGCCAACAAAAACATCAAGAGGATATTGCGCAAGATGACAGACAATTCAAAGCAATGGCACGAGAACCTACCCTATGCTCTGTTAGGGTACCGTACCACAATGAGAACATTAACGGGGGCTACTCCTTACTTGCTGGTGTATGGTACCGAGGCAGTGATACCAACGGAAGTCGAGATACCATCTTTGAGAATCATCCAAGAGACACAGTTGAAAGACGCCGAATGGATCAAAGGAAGAATGGAGAAATTGGCCCTCATCGATGGCAAGACTAAATGCAGTGTGTCATGGGAAATTATATCAGAGGAGAATGGCTAAAGCATTTAACAAGAAAGTTCGAGAGAGATCCTTCGAACCTGGACAATTAGTACTGAAGAAGATATTTCCTAATCAAGAAGAGGCAAAGGGCAAATTTGCACCAAATTGGCAAGGGCCGTACATGGTTCACCGACTTCTGAATGGAGGAGCATTGATACTAGCAGAAATGGACGAAGAAGTTTGGCCGAAACCAATCAACTCAGACGCTGTCAAAAGATACTATGTATAAGAGCTTGTATTAGTTAATGGTTTCATTATTCTGCAAGACACCATGTAATCTGAACTACGTTACGACCTGATTCCCCAAGTGGGATACGTAGGCAACCTACTCAAGGTTCGGTCGCATGAATATAAAATTTCATTTTCCCATAAAGCAAACACTAGGGCAGAATTTTTGAGGAACTCTAAAAAATTCCTAGAAGACAAACATAGTTGACACTGGGCAGAAATTTTTGAGACCGCAAACTGGGGCAAAATTTTGAGGTCACCCTCAAAATTCATTTGATGGAGTTTGGAACAGCATGAAAAGCGACAACTATGGCTTTGCATAACGCGACTCGTGACTCAATGGGAAAAAATATTTCGCTTCATTTCTTTTTCATAAAAGTTTTTCAAAACATTTGCATTATTACTTTATACATACCCCTATCAGCTCGGCTAAGGTCCCGACACTCATGGCAAAACACGAAGCAAGCCAAGAATGCACAAACCAAGCCACCCCGCACAAATCACCAATCTTTCTTTGGATGCAGGCACAAAAGATACGCAACTCGGCAGCACGTGACAAACACGTCTCGACAAAGATTATCCAATTCCTTTACTGCATTTAAATTTACTTAGGGTACACAGCCCGAAGCGTCGATTGAGGGTACACAACCCAATATCGATTTGTCATTTAAATAAGCTGGGGTACACAGCCCAAAGCGCCGATTGAGGGTACACAGCCTGATATCGATTTTCATTTAAATTTGCTGAGGGTACACCGCCCGAAGTGTCGATTGAGAGTACACAGCCCGATATCGATTTGTCATTTAAATTTGCTGAGGGTACACAGCCCGAAGCATCGATTGAGGGTACACAGCCCGATATCGATTTGTTATTTAAATTTACTGAGGGTACACAGCCCGAAGCGTCGATTAAGGGTACACAGCCCGATATCGATTTGACATTTAAATTAGCTGAGGGTACACAGCCCGAAGCATCGACTGAGGGTACACAGCCCGATGTTGATCTGTCATTTAAATTGGCTGAGGGTACACAACCCGAGGCGTCGACTGAGGGTACACAGCCCGATGTCGATTTGTCATTTTAATTCCTTGCGGAGGGTACACAGCCTGAAGCGTCGACTGAGGGTACACAACCTTGTCGATCTGTCATTTAATTAGCTGAGGGTACACAGCCCGAGGCATCAATTGAGGGTACACAACCGATGTCGATTTGTCTAATTCCTTGCAGAGGGTTCACATCCCAACGCATCGACTGAGGGTACAGAGCCCAATGTCGAATCTAACATTTGGCACAGCAAGGACACACAATCAAGCATAGCAGACACACCCGTGTACGACAAAGAATCTTGGAAAGACGATCCAGCCCGATGGGGAGGTACGTTCTACATTCGCTTATACATACATTATTTTGCACACTCATCTTTATTGCAGGATATGCACTCGGACAATGCGAACATTACGACCTAACGCCTCAAAAATTCCTGTAAGTCATAAGACTCCTCTAGAGTGGTGACAAAATTAGTTGTTCCATCAACATCTTTGCTCGAAGACTCTTTCATCATCCCTGGGCAAAGATGGGCAGCTGCTGATACCTAATTTTGTCCCTCCCATTACGATAACCTCTTATTCGTAAAAATTGCACTGATAGCCAATGAGTATCATACACTCACTCATATTCGGAGTCACTACTTCGCACACACGTCACTTAGGCCATTTTTCAAAACATCGGCACAAGCCACGACTATTTCCAAAATCTGCACGCCCAATTACAATTTTTGTATTTTCCAATTTTAGAAATTTCACAAAATCACTTTAAAATTTAGGGTAATAGGTCCTCATTAGCCCTTTGGCCTTCAAAATTAATTTCCTAATTTTTCTATCATTTTATAGGCATTTTATACAAATTCTCTACATATTTATAAGCTTTTATACACATTATATACACTATATATACACACAATATATATATACACGAATATATATAATATATATATATATATATATATATATATATAATATACACACATTACCCTCACACACACACATCAGCTCTAATTTTAACACCTCAGCGCCAACGTGGCTTCATCTCAACCGTCCACGTGTACAATCAAACGGTTGAGATCTTACTTCCTATTTTAATTACACACACCCCCCCCAACCCTATTTCCTTTTTCATTTCCTCTTCCTCAGCCGGCGACCGTCTCTCTCTCTCTCTCTTTATATCTCCACCGTCTATGGCGATTTTCGGTCAATTTAGCCGGTGAAAATGGAAACAAATTTCATATTCGTAACCCTCGTCTCCTTCGCTACAAAACCTATACCCATTTTACAATGTTCAAGTGAGTGTCTATTCTCGACTCTCGTCGACGGGGTTCCCACTGCCGGAAAAGTCGCCGACTTAGTTTGAAAACGTCCTAAAACGACACTATCTCTGGAAAAGGGTGAGGAAACCTTCATGTGAACTCGATTTAAGACGGGCCAATTTGACCCGACTCCGGCATAAAATGGGTAATCCTTTCTCTTTTACTGATTCTTGAACCATTATGTGATACGTACGCCTGAATTTGGTTTGTTTTACTGTGCATTAGCATGTTTGACTGTTACGTGTTAATTAGTTAGGGTAAAAGTCAACTAATTAGTAATTCTTGTTTAATTTACTGATTAAACTGAACATTGCTTTGATACGTTTGTATGCCTGGATTTGATACATTTGTGGCTTATGTTCCATGTCGTCTTTATTAAGTTTAGGCCCTAGAACCATGACAGGTTGTCCATTCTTGTTTTGCATTGAATATAGTTTCCTATTTTGATAAAATACATGATCACATGATTTGCTTGGATTGAAATTTAGTTTACACAATTAAAGGAAGTTCAGTTGGTCCAATTTGAAATCTGCGATTAGCTTGTGACTTATATTTAATGGAAAACAGTTTTACTGATTGGTATAATATCAATTTGAGTTTGATCGGAATCTGTTAATGCAATCAAGGGATTTTGAACCTAAATTAGTTTAGACACACTTGAAAACTGATTTTTGAACTTAGAATTTAATATGGTTAAGGGGAGGGAATCATACTTGCCTAGGATCTTGTCTTGCCTTAATTTTAGGACTTAAATTGATCTATTTTTGGAAAATGCATATGAGGGTATCATGTTACTTCTGGAAAATTATATTCCCTTGCCTTTCTTTGGCTCTTTACCGTTAGAACCAAAACCCAACCCCTTTCCTATATAAACTGGTTCCCTCATTCACTCTCACACACTTTCAACTGGAAAAATAATTTCAGTACACAGAAAACACATAGATACACACACAGGCCACTAAGGTTTTCTCTGTGGAAAAGACCTTAAAGGCATAGAAGAATAGTGACTGCTGCTTGCTTTAAGTTTCTGGGTTCTTTTCTGCATATTGAACACTGGTCCTGGGGAACACTGCTTGTTTTCTTCACTACTCTCTGTTGGCTACTGTTTTGACAAGGTATTAGTCAGGACTCACCTTTTTATTTGCTTTTATGTTGGAACTGTTATGCATATGTTCTTTTGAGTGTTGCCTGTTTGTTTTACCCTTGTCTATGCTATATATTTGGGGTCCTGCTTGGCCCTTACTAATCTCTCTATGCAGTGGTGTGAGGATAGTCTTAAAAGGCTATACCAGTGTTAATATACAGGTTTTTAGCGTGACTAAAGGCCTAAGAAAAGGCTTCTCTTCCCTAATAAAAGCTGAGCCTAAGCAGGCTATTCTCCAGTGCATACAGGGCACAATCTGACCTCTGCTTTTCTTTGTTCTTCTCCCCTTAGAGACTTTCCCCATCCTGTAAATTTGTTAGGGAAACCTGCTTGTATCTGTGATTAAAATAGGACACAACCTTGAGGTTGTATACTTGGCCATTCTGGGGCCACTTCCTAACCCATTCTATCTATGTAATTGCATCACTCATGCTTAAAACCTGGCTGATAATGATTAAGTTTGGCTTTAGCTATTTCTGGATAAAGCTGTGCTTTAGTATTAAGTCTGGAATTCTGATTTCTTTTACTTAAACTAGAGAATTTGATAACAAGTTTTCTTTTACAACTGAATTTGACTGAATATATGGAATGCAAGTTTAGTGACGCTCCGGATAAGTCAGATATGGAAGTAAAGCTTGATTCCCAAGTCATTCCTAGGAAAGAGAGCTTGAAATATCTTGCTCAATCCTCTAAGGTACTGGTGAGATCGATGATGATGTCATACACCGTATAGGAGTAGGCTGGATGAAGTGGAGGCTTGCTTCCGGTGTACTTTGTGATAAAAGAGTGCCACTTAGGCTTAAAGGAAAATTTTATAGGGTGGTCGTTAGACCAGCTATGTTGTATGGTGCAGAGTGTTGGCCAGTCAAGAACTCTCACGTCCAGAAGATGAGCATAGTGGAAATGAGAATGCTTAGATGGATGTGTGGGCACACAAAGATGGATAAGATTAAGAATGAAGTCATTCGTGACAAGGTTGGCGTAGTCCCAGTGGCTGAGAAGATGCGAGAGGCGAGGCTGCGATGGTTCGGTCACGTGAGAAGGAGAAGTATAGATGCTCCGGTCTAGAGGTATGAGAGATTAGCCGTTCTGGGTCTACGGAAGGAAGAGGTAGACCGAAGAAGAACTGGGCCGAGGTGATTAGACAGGACATGGCCCGGACCCAGATCACCGAGGACATGACTCTAGATAGGGGGGCATGGAGGTCGAGGATTAGGGTTGAAGGTTAGGTTGTAGTCGAATATCTTTTCCCCTAATAGATGTAGTATAATTCTTATATAGATAATTTTTATTTTTTACTTCTTCGCCTTTATATCTACTGTTATTATCTGTTTGTTGGATAATTTTTAGTTTTAACATCCTTTATAGCATGATATTATTGGCCTGACTGTCATATATGTTTTCTGATATGTTCTTTGCCAAGCCGAGGGTCTATCGAAAACAGCCTCTCCACCTTGGTGGGGGTAAGGTCTGCGTACATCTCACCCTCCCCAGACCCCACTTGCGGGATACACTGGTATGTTGTTGTTGTTGATAAGTTGGTCCTTTTAAATCAGGTTTTAAGTTGATTGAAATATGTAATTTTCATAAACAGGGGCTATTACGTAATAAATGCTTGAACTTGAACTATTTTTGTAACAACTGAAACTGCCCCTCCTTTTGCGCATCCGAGCAGGGCCCTAAATCCCTTTTAAAATCTGGCCCTTTACGCTTTAATAAACTTTAATGCTCCTATACACTAATCTAATAGTGTATAGGGGTGTATAAGTGATTGGGGTCAACTATACGAGTATATAAATATTTTCTAAAACCTAATACTATTAATTACTGCATTTGCATGCCTATAGCTATATCTATGTGCGACAGCCCTTTGTTTGCATTTATGTGCTTCTGTTGAACTCATTTTCGAAAACAACCTACTCACCTATATATATATATATATATATATATATATTTTTTTTTTTCAAAACTGACCCCCACACAAAAATAGCCATTAAGGTTAGGGCTCGACAATTAATGACGAGTCACACCGACCCTAAATGGCTAATATTTTGTTTTAAAAACAACGCTCCTTTGGTTTTAACCAAAATCTGAAATGATTTATAAAAGTGTCTATTTTGCAAAACTGCCTATTTGTGCAAGATTGATTAAAAGGGTGAAATTGCATAACTAAGCTGAATTGTTACACCTTTTGAAAATTTAACCTTACTTGCGATTAGACATTTATATTAGAGGCCTTGAAACGCGATTAGGCGTAAAATATGGGTGGTATGTGTAAAACTAAAAGCCCATTCATCTATGTATTACTTAAACTTGCATAGATAGATTTAATTTCATAGATTGATTATGAAATTGACCCTTCAAGTTAGTATTGCATATGATTCATCTATGTGTTACTTAAACTTGCATAGATAGATTTAATTTCATAGATTGATTACGAAATTGACCCTTCAAGTTAGTATTGCATATGATAGTGTTTATAACTTTGCAAAGACAACCCAAAATATAGACTCGAGCGGTAACCACCTTTTGTGGGACCTGGGGAAGTGCCTAACACCTTCTTCCCCAAGTCATTTGGACTTCTTACCCTTTGAATCTCTGAAACCAGACTAGTATGATAATTAACTCGACTTTAGACGCTTAGGTGGCCTAATACACTTTACAAAACTATATTAGGTGGCGACTCCAACTCTTGAACTCAAATGAGTTACCCAGTCAAATTCGAAACCCGACTCACTCCGAGCTGAGTCTAAAATCGGGTATGACACCCGGTTCATAATAATTACTTCCTTGGAAAAGAACCATGGCAAAGAAAAACCAAGGAGGTTATTTATAAATTTTTACAAAAATGGTATTTACAATGAAAATGAGTTGTTCGGACCCAAATGTGCTTTTACACCCAAGTGAGATGCCTACGTATCACATAAAGGTGAATCAGATAAAAAGAAGCAACATCCCAAGCATAGTTCATGGGAGTCCT
>JBBBVM010000491.1:0-32997 GCA_037355625.1 Petunia x hybrida | reverse complement strand
AAATCAGCAAGCACCCAACAAGAATTAGCATCATAGGTCATGACTTTTTTCACATTGGCCAATACTTAATTTAGAACATCGGTCTCAGCAATCCAAAGTTTTTCTTAAGATGAACTAAAAGGAAAAATTGCATAGGAAAACAACCATAACGTGACAATAAGAACAATCCCAGAACCAATGAATTAGAATTATTCAAGTGAATCCGACTTGAAGAAGAGAATAATCTCAAGTTTACTATCAACCATGTCCCATGGTGTAGCGGCGACCCAAAAAAACGACCAACCGCCAAGGGGAAAGAGGAGCAACATCGATTGGCAGAAACCGGTGGCGTCGCTGCCAAACTCCTCCACTCCCCCTTCAATTTCAGTAACGGATCGGAGAGAATAAAGAAGGCAGAGTAAAAGGGATGTTAGGGAACGAGTCCAGAAACATAGAGACGAGAGGGCAGAGAACGGTCGCCAGTGATGGAGTTTCCCAATCAAAACTCTAGCTGTGACTTGTAGCGCCACTGCTACTGGCTTTTTCCGATCTATTTCCCCCACTGGTTTTGTGTGTATATCTGTTACATGGTGGTTATGTGTGGTGCTCTTCCCCCCCCCCCCCCTTTTTCCCCTGTTCCGATCTTTCATCTCCACCACTGGCAGTGGTGGTGGTGTTCATCCTTCTCTCTCTATTTTTTTCGTCACTGTTTATCCCCTTTTCTCACTTGTTTTTAAGAATCAAGGAAGAATTTGGTGGGTGTGTATATGTATTATTTATAGTGGTTTGGGTGGTTTGTATCTGGATTGAGAAATTGATGAAGAAAATTAAGGGGTATTGGTGTAATAATCTTATGTGTTGAGAGGACGAGAGTGGGTGTGAGTATTGTCATTTGTGAGGATGGGAGAATCATTATATAAGAACAAAATTGAACCATTGAATTGTGTAAGAAATAATAGCCAGATTGAGGGAGATATAGTTGCCTTGTGAAGAGGAGATAAATTAGGTCTGTGTATCCGGACCAAGAGTGAAAGAAGGAAAATATTTTCTTTCACAATTTTAAATTGAGAAGTGTACCTGGACATGCTTTTTTACCTAGGAGTAATGGGAAAAAGGAATGGAATTTGCTCTGAAAATAATTAATTTAAAGGTGTAAATATAAATAACAATATAGATAAAGAATATAAATATATATTGTATATATAAATGCACACATAAAAATAGGGTCAAATTATTAAGTTAGAAAAAATATAAATAACTACAAATAATTACTAAATATTATAAACGCAGTAATTTGCATAAATAGCCATAATTTGGCACGTATTTAACACCTAGCCTAAATGATTTATTTACATACTATAACTAAAATTAGATATATAATGTATAAATAGGAATAACACAAATAAATGCGTGCTTTCTAATGCATATTTTTGCTCGAACAGTTAAGTTGCATCTTTAAGTTAAATGTAGCCAATTATCAAAAAAGGAGGGACAAAATTGGGTGTTAACAGCTGCCCAAAATTGGGTGGTTTTTGGGGGCAACTTATGAGGGTATGGGAAATGGCTCAGGAGATCGAAGAATGCAGTAAAAACAAGATAAGTATAAATAGAGATAAAGATAAAGTAAATTTTCCTGTTGAGCTGATCTCTACTTTGTCAAGTAGTGGTCTTGTATGCTTTCAGGTGCTTTCAGTGCTAAAATATGTGCCTCTCGTCGGGAGATAATTGCCTGCTCGTCAGGAGCTATTAGTACCTCTCGTTAGGAGATAATTGCCTACTTTTTTGGAGCTATATAGTGCCTCTCGTTAGGAGATATTTGCCTGCTTGTCAGTAGCTACTAAGTGCCTATCGTCAGGAGATATGTCTGCTCATCAGGAGCTGCTAAGTGGCTCTCATCAGAAGATATTTATTTGCTCGTCAAGAGCCACTAAGTGCCTCTCGTCAGGAGAAGTTTATTTGCTCGTCAAGAGATAAGTCTGCTCGTCAAGAGCTGCTAAGTGCCTCTCGTCAGAAGATATTTATTTGCTCGTCAAGAGCCACTAAGTGCCTCTCGTCAGGAGAAGTTTATTTGCTCGTCAGGAGCTACTAAGTGCCTCTCGTCAAGAGATGTTTGCCTGTCGCATCGGGCAGTATACCCTACGTACAACGAGTAAAGTGAAGTGCCAAAAAATATAGAATGACGTTATCGTGCATGTACGATTGCCTGGAACACTGTCACGCTGATTGACATATTTATTGCCTTTTTGATCCTTTGATGAATTTTGAGGTTCCCTCAAATTCTGCCCAGTGTCAGCTTGCTTCTTTTTTAAATTTTTGAGGGAATCCTCAAAAATTCTTACTGAGTTTATTGTGTTAGATAGATCACCCTATTGTAGTAGTGCCTACAAAGAAAATATATGTGTATGTCAAATTCTAAGGTAAACGGGCCTATTGTAGTAGTACTACAAATAAAATGAAATATATGTGCATATTCAATTCTAAGGCGGACAGGCCTATTATAAGTGGCGCCTGCAAAATAATAATAAAATATACGTGCATTTCCAATTCTAAGGCGGACGGGCCTATTATATTAGTGCCTGCAAAACAAAATATATGTGGATGCCCAATTATAAGACGGACGGGCCTGATGAGGCTAATCGTCATATTTTAAGCGTTATAAACCTGGCGTGGCTGCTCGTCATATTTTAAGCCTAACAAGGCTGGTCGTTATATTATAAGTCTCAGGGGCTAGTCGTCATATCATAAGCCTGGCGAGGCTAGTCGTCATATTATAAGCCTGACGTGGCTGCTTGTCATATTATAAGCCTGACGGGGCTAGTCATCATATTATAAGCCTGACGAGGTTGGTCGTCATATTATAACCTGACGAGGCTGGTCGTCATATTATAAGCTTGGCGGGGCTGGTCGTCATATTATAAAGCCTGATGTGGCTGGTCGTAATATTATAAGCCTGACGGGGCTGGTCGTCATACTATAAGCCTGGCGAGGCTAGTAATAATATTATAAGCCTGACGAGGCTGGTCGTCATATTATAAGCCTAACGGGGTTAGTCGTCAAATTATAAGCCCGGCGAGGCTAATCGTCATATTATATGCCTGACGTGGCTGGTCGTCATTGGTGCAAGCAAACCCGAAGGAAAATGCTAAACACGAACGCGGAAGAAGACAACAAGAAAGTAAAGATAGAAGCAAGGCAAATCTGGCTTCGATTCGAAAGAACAGTGAGGAACCTGTCTCAAAACTCGATTGAAGGGAATTGAAGACGCACCTATACTATGCAACAATCCTCAAGAAAGACCCACTTCTTGCAAATTGAATGATCAAGAAGAAATTGTTCAAACGAATAACACCGATTGACACAAGTTCTTTAAAAGCCCACGTCGGGGTTTGGCTCATCGGAGACTCATAATAGCACTTGCTATGTTTTTCATATACTAAAATCTAGGTTCTTTACAATGAAGTAAATAGAGTATTTATAGGCTATGCTAAGGTTAAAGTAGTAAATATTCACAAGTGACTAATAAAAACAAGCCACACAGGGCTGAGCTAAATTGTGTGTTCGGCAGGCCTTTACTTCGGTGCGTGGTTGCTGGCTCGAACTCATTTTCCTCGGCGCTCACTTGACTTCGATCACAGTTTGTTGGTGTTCGGTCACTTTGTCCTCGGGCTCAAATCTGAAGATGACGCCTTCGGTTCTTGAGTCCGGCCACTCAGCTTCGGAGCAATTGTTTTCCTTCGGCCAGGCCAAGTGAATGTGCACATCGTGTAGCAGCTTGGCTTGGCTTCGTGTCATTGGTCTCCTCGGTGGGTCGAACACTTGATCAGCACGTGTTAGGGCTGCATCATCCTCCCCTTCTTAAGAAGATTTCGTCCTCGAAATTGAGCCCTCCTCGTCCTCCGAAATTTGACCTACAAAGGAAGTAAATTAGCAACATTAAAGGTGTTGGACACGTTATACTCACCAGGGAGGTCGATCACGTAAGCATTGTTGTTGATCTTGGTCAACACTTGAAATGGACCATCCCTCGAGGAGCCAACTTTCCTTTGGTTCGGGAAGCGTTCCTTTTGGAAGTGAATCCAAACCCAATCTCCCTTCTTTAATTCCAGCTTTTTACGCCCCTTGTTTTTCTTTAAGGCAAACCTTTGCATATGCTTCTTCGAGGTTCTTCTTCACCGTTGCATGCAATTCGATCAAAGCAGCTGCTCGTCGAGTACCTTCAAAATCAAGAACAGAATCTCGAGGCAATGGGATTAAATCAAGTTGAATCAAAGGATTAAAACCATACACACATTCAACGGGGTCATATTGATCATCTATGCACACCGTTCGATTGTATGCAAAACTCCATCATGGGCAAGCGATCAGCCCATTTCGCAACCTTGCCTTTGGTCATTGCTCGAAGCGAAGATCCCAAGGTTTGGTTAACTACCTCGGTCTGTCCATCAGTCTGAGGATGGTTAGACGTCAAGAATAGTAAACTTGGTGCCGAGGGCACCCCACAAACATTTCCAAAAATGACTCAAGAATTTTGAGTCTCGATCACTCACAATAGTACGAGGCACACCATGCAATTTCAACACATTAGAAACAAACAAAGTAGCTACATGTCGTGCATCATCACACTTTTTGCAAGGAATAAAGTGAGCCATTTTTGAAAAACGATCAACCACAACAAAGATGCTATCATGTCCTCCCCCCGACCTCGGTAATCCCAACACAAAGTCCATGGATATATCAACCCAAGGTTGATCAGGCACAGGCAATGGGGTATACAAACCATGAGGGTTGGACTTCGATTTAGCTCTCTTGCAAACGAGACAAGCGTTGCAAAGCTTTTCCACATCTCGTCGCATTTTGGGCCAATTGAACTGCTCGGTCAAGATACCAAGAGTTTTGTCGACTCTGAAGTATCCCATCAGTCCACCTGAGTGAGCTTCTCGAACTAAGAGCTCTCTTCACGATGACACTGGCACACAAACCCTCCCACTCTTGAAGAGGTAGCCATCGTGCCACTGATATTTCTCAACCCTTCGGCCACTCAAGATTGCGTCTCGAACGCATTTTAGCTTGGGATCATCTTCGTACATCGACTTGATGCTTTAAAAATCCCATGAGCCTTGAGGTCAGAGTGGTCGCTAAGGCAAATTTCCTTGATAGCGCATCGGCCACAATATTGTCTTTACCCTTTTTGTAATGAATTACATAGGGAAAGCTTTCAATGAATTCAACCCACTTGGCATGTCTTCTGTTCAACTTCTCATGTCCTTGGAGATGCTTCAAGGACTCATGATCACTTTTGATCATAAACTCTCGAGGCCACAAATAATGCTGCCAATGGGCGAGTGCTCGAACGAGGGCATACAACTCCTTGTCATACGTTGAGTAGTTCAAGGTTGCACCCTTAAGCTTTTCGCTAAAGTAAGCGATCGGGATCGGCTGCTTCATCAGCACCCCTCCGATCCCAACTCCAGATGCATCACACTCGACTTCGAATGCTTTGCCGAAGTCAGGGAGTTGCAACAACGGGCAGAGCAAATCCTCTGTTTCAACTCTTGGAAAGCCCTTTCTTGGGACTCTCCCCACACAAATGGATTGTCTTTCTTAACCAGCTCGGTTAAAGGAGCTACCACGGTGCTAAAGTCACGAACAAATCTTCGGTAAAAGCTAGCTAAGCTATGAAAGCTACGAACTTGTGATACTGAGGTTGGAATTGGCCAATCTTTGATGGCTTCGACTTTCGACTCGTCAACTTCAACACCATTAGCACTGACAACGAATCCTAGAAAGACTAAACGTTCGACACAAAAGGCACATTTCTTGAAGTTAGCGTGTAACTTCTCTTCTCTCAATTTATCAAGCACTAGCCTTAGGTGTTCAACATGTTCATCCACAGATTTACTATAAACAAGTATGTCATCGAAGTAAACGACAACAAACTTATTTATGAACGGTTTGAGCACATGGTTCATCAGTCGCATGAATGTGCTCGGTGCATTGGATAAGCTATAAGGCATCACCAACCATTCACAGAGACCGAACTTGGTCTTGAATGCGGTTTTCCACTCATCTCCGGGTTTCATTCGGATTTGGTGGTAACCGGACCTGAGGTCTATCTTCGTAAAGCATGAAGAACCACTTAACTCGTCTAGCATGTCATCTAATCGTGGGATAGGATGACGATACTTTACCGTTATTTTGTTGACTGCTCGGCAATCAACACACATTCGCCATGTTCCATCTTTCTTTGGGACAAGTATAACAGGAACGACGCACGGACTCAAGCTCTCTCGAACAAGGCCCTTGTTCAGCAATTCATCAACCTGCCTTTGGAGCTCCTTGGTGTCTTCGGGATTACACCGGTATGCAGGTTTTTTGGGGACTTGAGACCCCGGTACGAAGTCAGTTTGGTGCTCGATTCCTCTCAACGGAGGTAATCTACCTGGCATTTCTTTAGGGAACATGTCTCCGAAGTCCTGCAAAACACTTTGTACAGCACTAGGCAAAGGGTTATCATTCGAAAAATCATCATTAAAGTTAAGAAAGATACCCTTGTGCACGAGGCAAATCATCATCTGACTGTTGTAGTTGCCTCGTAGAAACTCACCCGGTTGCATGATTGCACAGATTCCTTTTACTTTGGGCAGTGAGTTTGTCTCTTCGGCCCCCAATTTTGCTCCCATCGGAAGCTTAGCTTTGGCCGCTTCTTTCAATTCTTTCATCCGTTTATAGTCCTCGGTGACTTGTTTTGGAGACAAGGGTTTGAGTATGAAACTCTTCCCTTCGAGCTTTGCAGTGTAAGTGTTGGATTTTCCATTGTGAATGACCGACCGGTCATACTGCCACGGTCTTCCCAATAGCAAATGACAAGCTTGCATCGGCACCACATCAAATATCATTTCATCTTGATATTCTCCAACTCTAAACTTGATCCACACTTAATTGACAACTCTCAATTCTCCACACTCATTCAGCCATTGTAATTTGTAAGGGTGGGGATGCTTCAAAGTAGTTAGTCCCATTTATGAAACCAAGGTTTTGCTCATCACATTTTCACAACTACCAGAGTCAATGATCATCGAACACACCTTTCCCCTCACTCGACATCGGGCATGAAAGAGATTTTCTCTTTGGTTGTCCTCTTCTTCAAGAGTCATGCATCTCTAATTCCTTCGAACAACAAGAAACATTTCCGGATGATCAGCTTCGGTAGCTTCATGATCATCATCTTCAGCTCGGTCAGCCTCCTCGATAAATTCCTCCTAGGTGTCACTCGCTTGCTCATGGCCGGTTCCATCTTCGAGCAGAAGCATAACTTTGCGAGTTGGACACTCTTTTGCCATGTGACCATAACCTTTGCATTTGTGACACTGAATATTTGAAGCACTAGGAGAGTTGAGTTGAAATTTACCTCCCACTTCTCTTGATTGGTTAATGGTCACACCCCTTTCGAAGGGTCTCTTCGAATCTCGAACAGTGTTGGCACTTGTTTGGTTTGGACTCTTCCATTCTTTACCTTGGTTCAAAGGAGTAGAAGTAGTGACTCCTCGATACCGGTTTGCCTTATCGTCCTTCACCAATTTTTCAGCTTCGGTAGCAGCATCGAACAGATCTTCCAACGTGTGGTACACGTGTAGCCTCAATTGAGATGACACATCCCGAGCCAAGCCATTTTTGAATCGGATAATGGCTTGCTCTTCGTCTTCGGCCAAATCAAGATACAATCGAACCTTTTCGAACTCATCATGATACACTTGGACTGACTTGGACCCTTGCTTTAACTCATAGAGCTTTTGCATTTGAGTTTGCCTGTACTTAGCACTCAAATACTTAGCATCCATTGCTCTCATCAACTGTGGCCAAGTATTGACTTCGGGATAGGCATTCCTTCGTCTATGCCTTTTGTCAGCTTCCCACCACGTAGATGCATAAGCTTCGAACGAAGCGATGGTATGGACAGGTTTTCTCTCATCGGTCATATCATTGGTTTCAAAGATGCGCTCCATCTTAAGCTTCCATTCAAGATATTCATCCGGACCACTAGTTCCTTTAAATGGTGGAATAGTGATCTAGACACTGTTCAAGTTTGAGTCTCGAACACCACGAACCTGTTCGGGATACTCATCATAGCGATCATCAGCGTCACGCTCAATATGTCGTTCAACATTTGTGCCTCGACCTCGACTTCGGAAATTTCCACGACCTCGGTGAGCTTGCCTTCGTTGACCGAATGGCGGCTCTTGCTCATATTCGTCCTCGGGAAATTCCTCTTCATCAACCTCTTCGACAACGGCACCAAGATCTCTTCGGACCTTTGAAAGTGGTATCATCTCTCCTCGGGGAATGCCCAAGTTTTGATAGCCAACTTGGGGATTGCCTAAGTTTTGTTGTGCTTGGGGATTGCCCAAGTTTTGTTGTGCTTGGGGATTGCCCAAGTTGTGTTCCCTTCGAATTTCTTCACTCGTCAACTGATGTTGTCGAACAAGCCTAGCATACAGCTCAAGTTTCATTGGATTGGAGTTGCTAGTTCCAGCACCGGACCCATTGATGGCCACGGACGTGCTTCCCTGCTCGAGTTGAGCTACTCGAGCACTCACTCCTCTTACTTCGGCACTGACGCCTTGTATCGCAGCCATGAGATCGGCTAACGACACTTCGGGCTTCTCAATGCCTTTTCCTTCGCCTCCATTCCCAGCCATGGTACCTGCACAAATCAAAGACCAAATAAATGTTAAGGTTAGAAATCACCTCACACACTCCCTCACCTTTGATTGGTGGCACTCGGGTCCACTCAATTTATGGGTTCGGTTTTGGTCACTCAAGAACTTGTAGCCAATGGCTTCCTCGGTTGATCAACTTCTCTCAATTCCTTCGAATTTGACAATTTACGATGTCTTACTTCGGGAAGAGTGAGTTGATTCGACTCAATGGAACGGACAGCTATTTACTCTTGCGCTTCGAGAAGTCAAAGAATTTTCTACGAAGTTGGACTTCGGTCACCCACGCACGAGTTCCTATCAGCTCAAATGAGTTAGTACGACCTCGAGTAGGAAAATTACTCAAAAGATCCACTAACTAGAATTTCGGACAGAAGAAAAGTGAAAACCTAGGAGAATCTACTCTTTAATTCCCTTTTGGAATCTTTTTCAAACACACCAACTCTTGTCCGCACAAGAGTGGTCCCTCCTTGGTACGGATATGGTTTTACCTTATCCAATTTCCTTTTTCAGCCGACAATTTTTCACCTGGGGTTTTGATCTTTACAATTTACCCCTTTCTTCTTCAATGGAACAGTGAAGCTTGGCTCCGGCGTACGGACAATTTAGCTTCGTCCACTGACCACGAAATTTCAACAGACCTGGGTTGCTTCTTCGACTCCGGTTCCAACAACAACGGAGGAAATCAATTCAAGTTCTTCGAGCTAAGACCCAGCTCGTTCGTGTCGTACACTGTTAACAATTTTCCAGCGTACGGACAACGAATTCAAACACAGAACTTCGAATTTTAAGCACAAAACAAACCCAAATCACTCAAGAACCACCAATCTTCATCGGTTTCTACCAACACAAGCTGTAGTTCGAGTTTCAGTCACCACTTCGTTCCCAAACAGTCAAAATTCACCAAGAAACCATAGTCACGAAAGTTGTACGTCGGGTACTTGTTGGAATCAGGAAACAATGGTGAACAAGAATCAATGGTTGTTTAATCCAAACAACCAACAATCAAACACAATTTTTGAATTTTCTTTTTCTACTTTTTTTTTAATAAACGCCCAGCAACAACAATCAAACACACGGAAGAAAGCTGAAACTGAAGACAAACACGATTTTAATGAACAGGATTTGAGGTTGTAAGAACAAACTCAAACCTTGCTCTGATACCAAGATGGTGCAAGCAAACCCGAAGGAAATGCTAAACACGAACGCGGAAGAAGACAACAAGAAAGTAAAAGATAGAAGCAAGACAAATCTTGCTTCGATTCAAAAGAATAGTGAGGAACCTGTCTCAAAGCTCGATTGAAGGGAAATCAAGACGCACCTATACTATGCAACAATCCTCAAGAAAGACCCACTTCTTGCAAATTGAATGATCAAGAAGAAATTGTTCAAACGAATAACACCGATTGACACAAGTTCTTTAAAAGCCCACGTCGGGGTTCGGCTCCATCGGAAACTCACAATAACACTTGCTATGTTTTTCATATACTAAAAAATGGGTTCTTTACAATGAAGTAAAATAGAGTATTTATAGGCTATGCTAAGGATAAAGTAGTAAATAGTCACAAGTGACTAATAAAAACAAGCCACGCAGGGCTGAGCCCTTGACTTCGGTGCGTGGCTGCTTGCTCGAACTCATTGTCCTCGGCACTCACTTGACTTCGAACACAGCTTGTTGGTGTTCGGTCACTTTTTCCTCGGGCTCAAATCTGAAGATGACGCCTTCTGTTCTTGAGCCAGGCCACTCAGCTTCGGAGCAATATTTTCCTTCGGCCAGGTCAAGTGAATGTGCACATCATGTAGCAGCTTGGCTTGGCTTCGTGTCATTGGTCTCCTCGGTGGGTCGAACACTTGATCAGCACGTGTTCGGGCTGCATCAGTCATATTTTAAGCCTGACGAGGCTGGCCGTCATATTATAAGCATGGCGGGGCTAGTCGTCATATTATATGCCTGACGAGGCTAAGATGCTATCATATACGTTGTGTTTACCTGCGAGTCTTGTGTTTGTGCTGAAGGATCTGTTCTCAAAGAAAGATTTGTTAATTAAAATAAAGTGGTGATAATAATAATCGTAATAATGAGAAGAAGAAAATAAAGGGAAAAAAATAGTTTTTGTAAAGGTTTAGGCTCAGATTCAGTGGAAGAATCATTATGTAAGAACAAAAATTGAACCGTTGATTTGTGTAAGAAAAAATGGCAAGATTGAGGGAGATATAGTTTCCTTGTGATGAGGAGATAAATTAGGGATGATGTGGGGAGTTCTGTGTATCCGGACCAAGAGTGAAAGAAGGAAAACACTTTCTTTCACAATTTTAAATTGAGGAGTGTACCTGGACATGCTTTTTTACCTAGGAGTAATAGGAAAAAGGACTTGAATTTGGACTGAAAATAATTAATTTAAAGGTGCAAATATAAATAACAATATAGATAAAGAATATAAATATATATTGTACATATAAATGCACACATAAAAATAACTGTGTCAAATTATTAAGTTAGAAAAAATATAAATAATTACAAATAATTACTAAATATTATAAACGCAGTTATTTGCACAAATAGCCATAAATTGGCACGTATTTAACACCTAGCTTAAATGATTTATTTACATAATATAAGTAAAATTAGATATATAATGTATAAATACGAATAACACAAATAAATGCGTGTTTTCTAATGCATACTTTTGCTCGAACAGTTAAGTTGCATCTTTAAGTTAAATGTAGCCAATTATCAAAAAATGAGGGACAAAATTGGGTGTCAACAGCAAGTATGTTACACATGTCTTTTATGATTCGTGTACAAAATTTAGGGTCATTCCAAGCCTTTTAGGCTCCGTTTGGACCTAAATTGTAGACCTACAGCTGTTGGTGCAAAAATCTGCATTGTAAGCAGCTTCACAGGCAGGTTAATGGATCATATTACGATGCAGTTTTGTCGCGATATATTGAAAGTTAAGGGGAGATATTTATATGGAATTAAAACCCCATGTGTCTAGTTTCTAACTCCGAAAACCGTTTGTCAATACGGCATCGGAGTACTGAGATAGAAGCGTCCAAAGTCGGACATCTCAAGCAACCAAGCAAGCAGCTTACCCACCTGCTTAGAGATTGAGGCGATGGAACTTCCTAGCGTATATGTTACTCGTTTCATCTTTAATTTTTCATGCTTCTCTATTCAAATCAGTACCAAATACCCTCTAACTGTATCCCTCCTAATTAGACCAATATATACGAGGTTATAATATGAATCGACCCTTGAAAAGTGCGTAAAGGTTGGATGATTCATATCTCTCTTCTTGTTGAATTTGAGGGTCTCTTCAAGGTGAAATAAGCTTGGATTTGGATTTTTCTTGCTGATTTGAGGTAATATATTTCATCTCTTTTATGTATTTCAGCTTATAGGAGTTATAGCTAGCTCGTATGATTGAAAACCCGTAAGAAAAAGATCGGAAATTGTAGTTTTGTTGAACTGATTTTGAATCTCCTTATGCTATTATAGATTAAGTTGAGTTATTTGAAGAGTTGCTTGGAAGGTATTAAGTACTCAACAGGGTAGTGGTTTATTCTATTTCTTTCGCGGCCTTCGGCCTTGTGAAACTTCTACCCACGTATTTTTGCGTGTGTAGCTTCCGTTAGGCATACTTAGTATGCCATAACTTGTTTATTTCCTGATTGTGTTATTTATTGATTGTGTTTCTTTAGATGTAGTATCTAGTTAAATACTAAAGTATTCTGAGGTTATCGTAAAATTAATTGTTAAGCTTAAGGCTTGATTATGTTGAGGATAGAAGTTCTGATGCGATTATGGAAATGAAACTTGGGGAAATAGAAGTATTCAATTAAGTTATAAATCTTTGTAAGATTGTAGAGCGTGTTTATTACGCCCGGGCTTGGATACCATTGCATTGCAGCCGGCATTTCATGATTGAGTTTGGTAACATATTGGGAGCAGGAGTATTCCGCTCATAGGGGCAGGAGTATTCCGCTCATATTGTATATTATACCACCGGATTCGATGAGTGTCCCGAGCCAAAGCAGGATAATATTGAGTTACATATCTCACAATAGCGATGAGAGTTCTGCACCGGTGAGGATTATCAGTCATTTGGGTACATGTGACCCCATTGCATCATAAGACATTCATCTCATCTTTATTTGTATAGATTTTTGAACATTATGTGACTGGTAGATATATATTTGTGCTTGGAACATATGATTTTGCTTGTATATTTGTTTCTGGGTGTTATCTGCTTCTTTCTTCTCCTTGGCTAGTTTATTTGTTCTTGGAGATGGCTAGCCAGCCCCACTTACTGAGTCCTTTTGACTCACCCTTTTGTTGTTCCTTTTCTATTTATTTCGTTTCAACAGATTTATCTCCAAGACCGAGTTCGATGCGTGATTGAGGAGCCGAGGCGTCAGCTATCAGGTTAAGACAACTTTTTCTCCGTGATGGCCACCAAATCTAGTTCTGTCATATTATCTATATTTTGCTCCATCCGGGAGATACATATTCCTTCTACTTTTAGATGTCTTATCTGGATTGCTCTAAACTAAGTATATCGGGTTGTTGCTGTAGTTCCTTCTGTACATATTAGGTTTGGATATAAGTATGTTTATGTTTTCTAAGCCTTGTCTCTTTTATTGAGTTAGTTTTGTGCTCAATTTTTTATTTCGACTAATAAAGGTTCGCCCAACCGTCCTAGCCGGAATTCAGGTCGTATCACTACAGAGTGCAGAAGAACCAATAGTACTCTTCGGGAAAAGTGAGTTGACGACTATTTAACTGAGCACTGGAAGCCAAAGATCTTCTACAAGTTCTTTGAAATAAATTCAACATGCACGAGTTATCCTAAGAGCTCAAATAACTAGTACTAAGTGAGTAGGAAGATTACTCAAAGAATACTAGCTAGAAGTATGCAAATAAAGAACAAATGAAAACCTAGACAAAAACTACCCAGTTGCAGAATTTCTCTAGGGCGCCCCGCCTTGGTATGTGGGCGCTCCGACCTAGACACTTAGGGGCGCCTCTGTTTGGGGTGCTCAGCTCTGGCAGAAAACCTGCAACCTGCAACTTTTTTTCTCAGGTCTGGTTATGCCACGTTTTCACCAATTTTCCAATCGTTTTCACATTTTTTTTCCCTCAACAATGATGTAAAAGAGGTTCTTGATGTTTTCTAACAATACCCAATAATTCCACTCCCTAATCAACCAATAACAACACTCAAATTTCGGAATTGGAGCAATTTTCAACTAGGTTTCTTGAAGGTGGGTTTAATCTTTCAAGAACTTCAACCACTACAAAAAATTGTGATTCAAGGTTTTCAAACGATTGGGAAATTCAACACAAAAATCTCCAATAACAATCTATGAATAAGGAATCGAATTTTTTTTAATTCTTTTTCAACTTTTTTTGGTCAAAACGAAATTCAAGAAAAACTAAAATATGAAACTAACCTAGGTACGAAGAACAAGATTGTGATTGTTGAAACAAACCCTTTTCTTGCTCTGATACTAATTGAGGAAATATAATTCGCGGAAGCAAAACAAGATAGAGAAACGAGACATAGTTTGAACAAGAACAAGGATTCAACTAGGAACTACTCTAGTTACGCCCTTGTTAGAGTCAAAGAAACCTACACTGTACGAACATCCTAAAGAATACGAAGATTCTTGCAAACAAGTTCGATCAAGAGGAATTGAAGGTCAATTGGATTCGCCATAAGAAATCAAGTTAAAAGGGTTTTCTTATTAGGAGAGAAACTCAATGTATGATTCTGAATTCAAAGGTGTCTAATGAAAATAATGACCTAAGTGTGGTATTTATAGGTTTCCCCCACACATAGTAATATTATAAAAGTAGCCCCAAAGTTGGCTAATTAAATAAGACAACGCAGGGCCCAATAAATAAAGAAGTCTCGTAAACTAAATAAATCCCATAACTGCAAGGAGCAGGGGAGGCGGTCCGCCCTATGAGGGGAGTTGCTCCACTCTGGAAAGTCAAGAGAGTGGTCAGCTTAGGGGCGCTCTGCCCTGGCTTGAGGCGCTCCACCCTGAAACTTCAGAGAGTTGACAATTCGACACTTAGTCGATTTTCGAAGAAAAAGTGGGAGGCGCTCCGCCTTGGTCTTGGGGTGGTCCACCCTGGGCCATGCACTGTACTGGAGACGATGGGAAGCTCTAGAGCGCTCCACCCTGATGCTAGGGTGGTCCACCCTCAAGGATGTTGCAGCAAACAATCTCCAAATCGTCCCCGAAGCTCCTTTCATCCAAGCCCTTCCATACCAAGTGTAGATGCACATATTGAATCTCCGTTGCTTGAATTCGTGTGAATGGTCTCGAGGTCACATGATCAGTTTGGACTGCAACAAATTGTCTTGGAGTCCAGTGCTTTGAGCTGATAAGTTCCCATTCTAGCTAGTCCTGCAACTTGGAAGGGTCCTTAACAATTAGCACCAAGATTACTAATGATGTGCTCTTGAGTCCCTTGTACGACCTTTCGGAGCATGTAATCTCCTTTCTTGAAACTTCTAAAGTTAGCTCTTTTATTGAGGTAGTTTTCTAACTTTTGTTTTTGTGCCGCCATCCGGACTAGATCTAACTCTTTTCGCCCTTCGAGTAAGTCCATCTTAAATGCTAAAGCTTCATTATTTGACTCTTCGATAAAGTAGGCGTACCAAAGTCTTACTTCGCCTTATTCCATTGGAATCAATTCTTTTGATCCACAAATAGGGAAAATGAAGTCCACAAATAGGGAAAATGAAGTCTCCTTGGTTTCATTCTTTGTCGTTGTCCAATAAACCGATAAGACATCGAGTAGTTCTTCTAACCACTTTACTGTAGTTGCTTCAAGTGTACTTTTTAAGTAGTCGAGTACCACCCTGTTGGATGATTCAGATTGTCTTTTTGCACTTGGGTGATACTGTGACAATGCTATCCTCTTTGTCCCCCATTTCGTAGAGAACTTGGTGACTTTTGCCCATACGAACTAAGGTCCATTATTTCAAGTGATCTCATTCAATACTCCAAAACGGCAAATGATATTCCTCTAAATGAAGTCGATCAAAGTTTTCTCTCATCGTGCAGAACTGCTTCAACCAACTTGAAAAAATAGTCAGTTAAAATAAGTGAATAGCGTACCTGACCATAAGTTGTAGGAAGCTGCTCGACTATATCCATCCCCCACATTATGAATGGCCATGGATAAATGATCCAATGAAGTGGTTCAACTTACTGGTAAAGTAAATGGGTATAATGTTGACACTTGTCACTTGTTTCTAAAGTGATTTTCATATTGTCTTTCGTGAACTTCTCTCATCACATGATTGATCTACCCAAAACCCAAAGCACTTGGCGAATGGGCCAATGTACATCCTTCTATATAATTCACCGTTTATTAGGCAATAGTAGGTAGCTTGGACCCTTAGCTTCTATGGCTCTTTCTTGTCTTTGCGTAGGGCGTTTATATGCAAATATGAAACAAATTTTTTACGCCAATCCCAAGTAGTTTGAATAGTATTTACCTCATTCCGAATTCAATCGAGGGCTGTATCCAACAGATTAATTACTGAATTTCTCTGGCTTATAGATTTTTTCCATTGATCAAAGGTTGGCTAAGGCATTTGCCTCTCGATTCTCATCATGTGGAATTTGAATAGTTTTCCACTCTTGTGATTAGGCCAAAACTCCTTTTGCCCTCACTAAGTATTGTCACATTCGTGGCTCCTAGCTATATATCCCCCTATATTTGAAATACTATGAGTTGAGAGTCACTTTGTAGTTAAATCTTTTGATCTCTCAGTTCTCTGGCTAGACCGAGCCCTGCTATCACGGCCTAATACTTCGTCTAATTGTTAGTAAGGAAATTTAATTTAATAGAGGCATAGATTTTCACCTATCTGAGTAATGAGGACCAATCCGAGTCCATACCCTTTTTTGTTAGATGTACTGTCTATAAAAATTGTCCAAACTCTGACACTTGATCTTTCATGAGTATTTCTTTTCTCTGTGCTTTCGGAAGAATCTTTGCACCAAAATCTGCTGCGAAGTCAGCTAACATTTGGGCTTTATGAAAGTGCCATATTGATACGTGATATCATATTCGATTAGCTAGCCTTCCAGAAAGTTCAGACTTTGCAATATGCTACGAAGAGGGAAAGTGGTGATAAAAGAGAGGTGAAGAAGCCCTTTGAGAACAGAACGCCGAGGAGTGAATCCAAGGAGTCATAAGGTAACTATAAAACTCAATTAAATACTCCTAATGCTTCTTCTTTTCAGTGTCACAAGTGTAAGGGCGATGTGCACTTTGCTAAAGATTGTCCCACTCGTAAAACAATGATAATCATGGATGATGGGACAATATGTGAGCAAAAGAGTGAACCCGAGGATGAGGTAGATGAGGGAGATGAGCGAGTTGAGGGTGAAGAGGATGTGGCGGAGGATGATAAGCCTAATATGTTTCTTGTGGTGCATAGAAACTTGAGCACCATAAGTATTGAGGAGTAGGAAGATGTGCAGAGGGAGAACTTGTTTCGTGCAAGGTGTAGAGTGAGGGGACAAGTGTGTTCCTTGATAGTTGACTCTAGTAGTTGTACCAATGTGGTGAGCCAGTTGTTGGTGTCCTAGTTGAAATTGCCTACTCTTAAACATCTGCATCCATACTGTTTGCAGTGGTTGATTGACTGTGGAGAGTTGAGAGTGGTGAAGCAAGTCTTGATTAAGTTCAAAGTAGGAGCTTATCAAGAGGAGCTTATGTTTGATGTTGTGCCTATACAGCCTTGCCATCTCTTGTTGGACATGCCTTGGCAATATGATAGATCTGTGATACATGATGGCCGAGCCAATACTTATACAGCCAAGCATGAGGGCAAAAGTTCCACACTTAACCCTTGTCACCTAAGCAAGTGAGTGATGACTATAGTCGCCTGAAGGAGCTGAAAGAGATGGCTAAAGCTAAGTCTCCCATGGAGACCAAACCTGCGGCCGTGAATCAAGCTATCACATAATCCTTGTTATGTAACACCCGTTCCATGATGCAGCCTGGTGAATATTTGAAAGGTAATAAAATTGCGTATTTGTCTAGTGCATAAGGGCATGATTTTGACTGCTGATAGTGATCTTGTTTCTCATGCTAACCCTTTGCCTAGTGTTATTGAGCATGTTTTTGCAGGATTTTGAGGACATGTTTCCTGAGGAGATGCCTAGTGGTCTTCCTCTTTTGAGGGGGATTGAGCACCAAATTAATTTTTTCCTGAGGTCCCAAATACCTAACAAAACCATCATATTGGATCAATCTTGATACCAAGGACTTAGAGCGTCAAGAGGATGAACTGCTCAATAAAGGCTTGGTTCGTGAGAGCGTGAGCCTGTGTGCTGTGCTGGTGGTTCTTCTGCTAAAGAGAGACGGGACATAGAGGATATATGTTGATTGTCGGGCAGTCAACAAGATAACGGTAAAGTATAGCCATCTCATTCCCAGACTCGATGACATGTTAGATGATTTAAGTGGTTCTAGTGTTTTTTCTAATATAGATCTCAGGTCCGGCTACTACCAAATCCGTATGAAACTGGGTGATGAGTGGAAACTGCAATCAAGACCAAGTTTGGTCTATATGAATGGTTGGTGATGCCCTTTGATCTCTCCAACGCACCTAGTACTTTCATGAGGTTAATAAACCATGTTCTTAAAACATTTATCAATATGTTTGTGGTCGTCTATGTTGATGATATCTTGATATATAGCAAGTCATTAGATGATTATGTGGGACACTTGAGGCAAGTGCTTGAAGTGCTAAGAGTCGAAAAGCTCTATGCTAACTTTAAGAAGTGCGCTTTTTGTGTCCAAAGAGTTGTCTTTCTAGGCTTTGTTGTTAGCGCCAACGGTGTACAGGTTGATATGTGTAACGTAAAAGCTATTAAATATTGGCCTACTCCTACTACTGCATCTCATGTTAGGAGTTTTCATGGTCTTGCTAGTTTCTATAGGTGGTTTGTGAAAGACTTTAGCACGATTACATCACCACTCACTGAGTCGGTGAAGAGAGACCAACCATTTGTGTGGGGAAAGCCTCAAGAGAAGGCTTTTCAAGAGCTAAAATGTAGGCTTAGTAGTGCACCATTGTTGCAATTGCCCAACTTTAGCAAGACACTTGAGATTGAGTGTGATGCCTCGAGGGTTGGGATTGGGGGGTGTTCTTATACAAGATGGGAAACCTGTTGCCTACTTTAGTGAGAAATTGAATGGTGCAGGCTTGAATTACTTTACGTATGACACGAAAATATATGCCCTAGTGAGAGCTTTAGGCCATTGGCAGCATTATCTATGGCTTAGAGAATTTGTCATTAGGAGTGATCATGAATCACTTAATCATCTTAGAGGTCAAGAGAAAATGAATATGAGGCATGGCAAGTGGATAGAGTTCAATTGAGAGTTTCCTGTACGTGATTCATTACAAGAAGGGAAAGGAGAATCTTGTAGCCAATGCACTTTCTAGGAAGTTTGCCTTAACTACCACCCTTGCTTTTAGGTTGATAGGTTTTGAGAGTATCAAGTTGATGAATGAGCATGATCCTAAGCTTAAGGGCATTTATGATGCTCTTGTGAGAGGGGAGCGGGTGGAAAAATACCAATGGGTAGATGGCTACATTTTAAGAAAGAAAGAGTGTGTGTGCGTGAGTCCTCATGGAGAGAGTTTCTAGTACGTGAGGCACATTGTGGAGGGCCTGATGGGTAATTTTTATGTAGACAAGACTTTAGCCATTCTCATGGAACAGTTTCATTGGCCTAAGATGAGACCTCGTGTTGAGCGCTTTTGCAATGCTTATTTAGATTGCAAGAAGGCTAAGGCTAAGTCTAAGTCGATTCCCCATGGTTTGTACACACCTTTGCCTGTTCCTACTAGCCCGTAGGTGGTTATTTCTATGGAATTTGTTATGGGGTTACCACGGACTAACGGGGGACATGACAGCATTTATGTTGTCGTTGATAGGTTTTCCAAGATGGCACATTTCATTCCTTGAGTGTGATGATGCACAGTATTTTGCTTCTTTGTTCATTGATAATGTGTTAAAGTTGCACGGTGTGCTCGTACCATTGTTATTGATAGGGACTCTAAGTTCCTTAGCCATTTTTGGAAGTGTTTGTGGGGTGCACTTGGCACCAAGTTGTTTTTTTCTACGTCGGACCACCCTCAGACGGATGGGCAAACTGCGGTTGTAAATCATACCTTAGGAGCTCTACTTCAAGCTATGACTAGAGGTAAGGCGGGAACATGGGTTGATAAGGTTCCAATCATGGAGTTTGCATATAATCGTACTTTGCATAGAATGATAAGTATGACTCCATTTGAGTGTGTTTATGGCTTTAATCCTTTGATTCCACTTGATCTTACTCCTTTGCCTAGAGATGTAGTTGTTAGTCTTGAAGGTAAGATCAGGGCTACAGTGTTTCTTGAGCTTCATGCTAAGGTGAGGAAATGCTTGGAGTAAGCCTATGCCAAGGTGGCATCCAAGAAGAAGAAAGAGAGAAGCTGGAAGAAGGGTGATTGGGTTTGGGTGCACTTCCAAAAGAAGAGGTTCCCGAGCCATAGGAAAGGAAAGTTGGCACCGAGAGGAAATGGACCATTCCAAGTGCTGTCAAAGATCAACAATAATGCCTATGTGATTGATTTTCCAGGTGAGGTACAATGTCTCTAACACATTTAATATTTCTGACTTGACTCTTTGTGATGTACGTAATGATGATTTGATTTTGAGGACGAAGCTTTGATTTCGAGGACGAAATCTTCTCAAGAAGGGAAAGATGATGCACTCCAAATTGATCATGTGACCTCGAGACCATTCACACGAAGTCAAGTAAATGGGATTCAAGATTCCCATCTACACATGGTATGAAAGGGATTGGATGAAAGGAGATTCGAGGACGATTTGAAGATTGTTCGATGCAACACCCTTACGATGGACCACCCCAGCATCAGGGTGGAGCGCCCCAAATCTTCTCAGTGTCTCCAGCCCAGTGGATTGCCAGGGCAGACTGCCCCAAGGCCAAGGCGGAGCGCCTCCCATTTTTACTCCGAAAATCTACCAAGTATCGAATTTTCAACTCTCTAAAGTTTCAGGGAGGAGCACCTCAAGCCAGGGCAGAGCGCCCTTCAGCTGACCATTCTCAGGACTTTCCAGGGTGGAGCGCCACCCCTCACAGGGCGGACCACCTCTTCTGCTGACTGTAATATGGAATTTATTTAGTTAAGAGACTTTTTATTTGTTGGCTCTGCATGGTCTTATTTAATTAGCCAACTTTGGGGCTACTTTTATAACATAGTACGTGTGGGGGAAACCTATAAATATCACACTTAGGTCATTATCTTCATTAGACGCCTTTGAATTCAAAATATGACACATTGAGTTTCTCTCTCAATAAGAAAACTCTTTTGGACTTGATTTCTTTTGGTGAATCCAATTGATATTCAATTCCTCTTGATCGAACTTGTTTGCAATAATCTTCGTATTCCTTAGGGTATTTCATATAGCGTAGGTGTTCTTTGACTCTAACATGGAGCGCAACTAGACTAGTTCCTAGTTGAATCCTTGTTCTTGTTCTTGTTCAAACTACGTCTCGTTTCTCTATCTTATTTTGCTTCCGCGAATTATATTGCATCACAGTTCCCACTCATCTTAAAGTTGCATTTCCCCCATCCCTAATACTTACTCTTTACAGGAGAACGTACATATGGGAGCTAAAATAAGAGTCAACTTCGAATGTTTGGATCCTCATACTTTGAAACCAAACACTGAGAAGTTGAAGAGGATGATACGCCGTAGGCTTCAACGAAATCAGATTCTGGGGACTGCCGTATTTGAAAATAAACTCATGTTGGGGACTGTTCGTATATCAAAAAATTGATTGCAAATGAAGACACACACTAAGGACTGGTCGTGAAAGACAAACGGACAAGCAAGTTATTTAGTTAGAACTAAAATTAATATTAGTTACCATCCACTAGAGGCCAAATTTTACCAAGCCAAGTAGGCATGAAAACATTTTAAGTGCCTAATAGCATACTTGATGTATTACGCACTGATAGTGGCTAATTCCTTTGTTTATTGAATAAAATTAAGTCTTCTTGATGACTTATTGTGTCTCAACACTTAGCTAATTATTACAAAGGTAATTTCATGGCCAACCTATTAAGTGCCTGAAATGCTTCTTGATTATAGCAAGCACCGGACACTATGCCTTCGAGTAAAATGAGATGTCATTCTTCATTCGGATTGAAACAACATACTCGTCATTATTCTAGAAATTTAGCTTTTTGAAAGTCTTCAAGTTCAAGACACTATGTTGCCTGTCAGCTAAATGATCAGATATCCAAAGTGCTAGCACAAAAGGTAAAGACGAAATATAATGGAAAAATTCAGAATTCATTCATATGTAAGGCTCATAGGCCTCAAAATTTATTACAAAATGACCACACAGTCAATAAAATACATAAATAAGCAACAAACATAAGATAAAAATTTTCAAAAGCTCAATAGGCATTAGATCTAAGAGACTCTTGCCAGTTGAGCGGGAGTTGCCTGCGAAGACGAGGGCACCATGGACGCTGGGGTAGCTGGTCGAGAAGAAGAATTAGGATAAGTTAATTCATCCACCTTCTCTTTCTCTCAGCCTTCCTCAACAAGGCACCCTTCTTGGATATCTCCTCTGAGGAATCTGAGCTCATTTATATTTATTGTGATTAAATGTATTTATTTATAATTATTATAAGTTTTTCGTACTTTTATACTAATTATTTATATTTATTAGCATTATAATTAAATACTAGCCAATTATTCAATTTAAAATTTGCTTATACTACAACAAATCCCCGTCATCACTTTTTATCCACACATACGCCAGTTAAGCTCTGCACAAGCTTACAGCTCACTAAAACACATTTCCAAAATCTATGTACACATATTAGACGTGTGTACAACTCGTTTTAGCATGTGTTACAACCCTCTCAAAGCACATTCTCCTCCACCTCAGCTATACAGGCGTACACACATGTATACACCCGTACATACACGCACCTGACGTGGCCAAATTTGAGCCGTCTACTCTTTTTATCTAAAGGACCACATTATTTCTATCATTTTAATACTACAACACACCCTAAAACCCTAAAACATTTTCCTCTATCCCGATTTCTAAATCAGCCACCGCCCTCCCCTATACACGTTCTCCCCCTTTGCCAAAAAAATCGACCCGATACACCCTAAACCCGTCGTCACTCTGCTGCTCCGCCAGTCACGCAGCGAGCACACAGCAATTTCTCTCTCTCTCTGATCTGCCACTTAAGTCTTGAAAGGAATGAGGGATTGTCATTCAATCCCTTCAAATCCGAGCAAAACTAGGCATGAATCAAATAATTTGAACTCGGACATTGACAAATCGAATATGAAATGGAGAAATTGTATCGATTTCACGCATACACATACATAAAACCAAGAAGCGGCCAGAACCAACGTGACCCGACCTGACAGTGGAATACGGGTACTACCTTTCTTTTTTTATTATGATATTTATTTATCTTATTTGATTCTTTGAATTTCTATGGACATAGCATGATAACTCGTTTATCGAAATCTATGTCTACAACATATCTTGTACCAATAAGAATTTCATATTATCATGGCTATCTGAATTAAGCCCAAAATCACTATTGTTTGAAGTATGTTAAGTTAATCATGGGTCAAATGTAATTCTGTTGTTGGCCTGGAATATTGACTCGAGAAGCGTCTGCCCGTTGGTTAATCTGTTATTAAAGGTTCTTTCTTTAGACTTGGTATAACTATTGTGTATATTGAGTTATCCAGATTTAATAGTCGCACACAGATACATACATAATACATACATACATACATACATACATACATACATACATACATACATACATACATACATACATACATACACACACACATACATACATACTATAACGACCTCAAATAGTCATTCCGGGAATCGAGACCTCGATTTGCGTGTCGAAAATCTCAAGGCTCCGTAAGGTCCATTATGACATGTCTGAAATTTTTTAGCTAAAACGAACTTTGTTAGATAGGTATCGGAGAGAAAGACATCCGTTTCGGATATTCGTTAAGGCTAAAAGAGTTTCGGAGCTCGATTTGAGCAAATGAGCTCTGATGTGAAATCTGAAAGTTGCGTTAGGTTCGTTTTGGTAATTTATGACCTGTAGGCAACCTTGAGAAGTGAAAACGGACCTCGTTTGATAGGACTTTTGAAAAAGTCTCCGTTGCGGAAGTTTAAAAAAGGTTAAAAGAGGTTTTCGAGCTCGATTTGAGTAAACGAACTCCGATGAGAGATCTGAAGGTTCCGTTAGGTTCGTATCGTCATTTGTGACTTGCAGCAACTTTCGAATCTGGATTCCGGGGTCGTTTGATTAAAATTCGCTATTTTGGCGAAAGTCGAAATTTGACCCTTTCCCGTGGGATCCACTTTTTGAGTTCTAGAGATCCGAATTGAGTTTCGTCTTGACGAGCATGTCACACAAGTCTTGTATGACTTGTGTACTAATCTTGGGGTCATTCCGAGCTTCGTAGGGTCCCGTTTAGACCCAAAACCGTGGCTGATCTGGTGCAAGCCAAAAAGCTGCTGAAATCTGTTTTTTTTTTTACTGTTCAGCCGGAAAAAAAATCAATTGTTTACACTCAATCCATAAGGAATTGGAAAAAAGTCAAAACATAAAAGTTGTAGCTCTTTGAGTTGTGGTTCTAATGCCACCAACCTCGTATCATTTGGACCATTTCTATGAAAAGTATGTGTATTTTACCGAAAGCCTATCTAGCGAGGTACAATTTGGACAGCATGTGGTACAACTCTTTAAAGCTGCGGGCTGCTATATATACTAGTGCGGCATTCATTTTTATTTTCATATTTTGAGCTTCTAAAGTGATTCCAAGGGGAATTTGAATTACCAAACTCATTCCTAAACACAAGGTAAATATTCTTACCCAGTTTTTAACGCTTTAATCCGAAGGATCGAAGTGACGATCCTTGGAAAGATGGTTTTGAACCCTAGATTTGTGAAATGGGAAAAAATGACCGAGTTGGACTCGGGTATGTACAATAATGGTACTTTTGGACTCGTGGGAGTATGGGGAGCCCGGAAACATAAATTTTACGGGTTTTGGGTATGTCCGACCCGGGGGTATTTTGGTAAATTGGCCTCTTAAATTGCGTAAGGGCTTAGAATCCTTTCCTCACATGCTTACGAGTGCGACACTATTTCTTGGCTCAGAGAGGAGTCTTACGGAGGCACATCGTTTGGGAAAGGAGGGTCGTTCCTTAGCCACTTGAGCCGATTTGAGATAAGTGAGACTTGACCTCTATTTTTGCTTGCGGATAAGATTTGATCTTGCTAAGTAAGATGTCGAAGTACTTAATTGACTAGAATTGTCTAGTAGATAGTATTATGTTACTACTCGTATATTTTATACAAAAAGGAGAAAGCACAAACGTGACTTGTGTATAGTCGATGTTGTGTGCCGATGTATTATTGATATGCTCTAGGACAGAGGCCGTTGGTGCGTTATCACCTAGAGCGAACTTTAATCCAGGGACAGAGGCCGGTGGTGCGTTATGACCTAGATGTGGAGACTTATAGGGACAAAGGCTTGTGGTGCGTTATGACCTATAAGTAAAGTTGTTTATAGGGACAGAGGCCTGTGGTGCGTTATGACCTATAAACAAAGCTGCACCTGGTGTGTGCTTATGCTATGTGCTAGGTATATCATTACTTATGTGGTATGCGAGATATATCATCGCCATGCTGTGTGTTAATATATTATTGCTTATGCCATAGTATCAATATAATATTGTATATGCTGCCTATATTATGTATCTTTATATTATTGACCATGTTATGTATTCGCGTATTATTGCTTGTGTTGTTGTATAATTATATTATCGTATGTAATGTTTATGGGTTACTGTAAAGGTGTGGATTGTACTTCCGTTATCTGCTTATGCATTATCAAAGACTTGTCCGAAAGGGTAATTTAGCGGGCCTGTCGATGATCTTACTGGGCTTTGGCTCATAAATTACTGTTTAAATGTGCAGATCCTTCTACTAGTCAGACAGCTGGACTTATCTGATCCGTTCGAGGCTGTTGGCTATTTTTGCTTGAGGTGAGCCAACCGCATGGTTCGCGGTGGCATACCGTCTGATCCACCTTAGTGTTAGTCGCTTCCTACATCTTTATTATATATTATATATATCGGATGTCAATTCGTAGATGCTCTATTGACACTGTATTTCGGGTGGATGTCTACACCTACATTTTATTGAAATATTCTATCTAAATTAATTATGAGTCAGTTTAATTATTCGTGGTTCGCCTAAGGATGTAACACTTAGGTGCCATCACGGCCCCGAAAATTGGGTCGTGACAAATTGGTATCAGAGCCCTAGGTTGTAAGTCGAGTCTTAGGGAGTCAATGGAGCAGTGTCCGAGCAGAGTCTTGTTTATGGGTATGTTGTCGACCATACTTATAAGCGCGAGGCTTGCAAAGGCATTTTAGGAAGAGTTGTTTCCCTTCATTTCATCTCTTCTCGTGCTATGATGCTTACATAGGTGCTAATCCTTTAATGTGATTATGACAGATGGTGAGAACGCGATCGTCCTCTGCTTCGGGAGCTGGTGACGCACTGACTGAGTCGGTCCGTGGAGATGTGCGTAGCACACGGACTGGTGCGCGGGCACCTACTCGCGAGAGCGGCTACTACCAGAGCTTCTGTGGGCAGACCTCCTGCTGCCAGACAGACTAGTACAGTGCCACCGGTGTCTTCTGAGATACCCGTCGCACATGTCCCATCGACTATGCCTTCTCTTGTGCCGGGCACAACGGTATCTATTCCTGCGATGTTCTATTGCGGATGATGGGCATGCTTGGATCTCAGGCCTCCTATGGGCGATATGCCAGTACCTTCTGCGGTACCCCAGCCAGCTACTCCAGCTATGAGTACGCCGACTCCTGAGGCTACTCGGTGATTCCTCAGTCTACTCCAGTTATTAGTCCTATTGCTCAGCCTTCCACTTTGGCTCCTCAGTCGGGTATTCAGTTGGGTCATTCTATTCCTGCTCTTTCTATGAGTGACGAGGAGGTAGCTCGGAGGATTGAGTCCTTCATGAAGCTCAAGCCTCCCGAGTTCGATGGTACCCCAGCTACTTGCACTGCCCAGAGGTATATTCAGAAATGTGAGAAGATATTTTCTGTATTGGGTATAGGGACACCCTTGGGGTGAGATGTGCTTCTTTCCGTTTGTCCGGTGATGCCGAGACTTGGTGGTCTTCTATGATGAGACAGAGGTCGAGTGATCTTCCTCCCTTGACTTGGACCGAGTTCGTTGCTATGTTTATGAGTAGATTTGTGCCTCAGAGTCATCTTGATGCCCAGAGACGCGAGTTTGAGTTGTTGAGACAGGGAGGCATGTCCGTGACTGCTTATGATACCAGATTTTTAGAGTTATCTCAGTATGCGCCTGCTATGGTTATGCTGGAGAGAGACAAGGTTCTTAGATTTGTTGAGGGTCTTCACCCTCGTCTTCAGGTGGCTGTTGCCTCACATATTGGCAACAAGTCTTATTATGATGTGGTTGATATTGCGAGGCGTATGGAGGACATTCATGCTAGAGCAGATGCAGAGAGGGCGAGCAAGAGGGTGCGATATTCTGGTACTTCTGGTGGCCCTCACATGGTGGCCAGAGTTTTCGTGGTCATACTCAGCCTAGGCTTCCCCAGGCCGCTGCTTTACCATCTCAGGGTACTTCGTCGGGTGTTCAGAGGCCTCAGCCGTCTCAGAGGCGTGGGGATTCATCTCAGTCTGTTCCACCTGTTGTGGGAGATGCCGTCAGAGGCACTATGGGAGGTGCAGGCCAGGGAGGTGGAGCGGAGGAGGCGGGTAGTAGGGTATAGGGTAGTGGTGGTGGTGGTAGTAGGGGGTAGTGGTAGTAGGGTGGGTAGTAGCTTGTTACCAGTGTGGGGATCCCAGGCACTTTGTTAGGGATTGCCCCTATGTTACTTCATCTGGACCTACCTCCGCGGGACATCAGAGTTCTGCTGCTATGGTTCGGTCTTCTCCTCAGGCAGCTAGGCCTGTCACTCAGGTTCCTCCTAGGCAGCCGGTTCAGAGAGCTCCTGGTCCTGGAGGTTCAGCTCAGGTTTTTGCTATGACACGCCAGGATGCCGAGGCATCCAATGATGTGATCACAGGTACTCTTTCTGTTTGTGGCCGCAGTGCCTTTGCCCTTATAGATCCGGGATCTACTTTCTCTTATGTGTCTCCTGGATTTTCACCTTGCTTGAGCAAGGATCTGGTTTTTATTGATGCTCCATTTATGGTGGCAACGCCTGTCGGAGATCCTATATGTGTAGATAAAGGGTATCGGGAGTGTGTGATTTCTATTTGTGGTGTTGAGTCTCTAGTAGACTTGATGTTGCTAGATATGGTGGAATTTGATGTGATCATGGGCATGGATTGGTTGGCATCCTGTCACGCGACGTTGGATTGCCATGCCAAGTCCGTGACTATAGGTGCCGAAGGTGAGCCTAAGGCTATTTGGAAGGGTTCCAGGTCTTCTCCGAGGAACAAGATCATATCATTCATGAAGGCTCAGAAGATGATAGCTCGCGGGTGCGGAGGGTATATTGCTTCTATTCGAGATGTTCGAGTGGAGGAGGTATCTATTGATCGAGTACCGGTAGTATGCGAGTATCCGGAGGTCTTTCCGGATGACTTGCCGGGTTTGCCTCCTATGCGGGAGATTGAGTTCTGTATTGATATATTGCCAGGTACTCAGCCTATATCTATTCCTCCATATCGTATGGCTCCTGCTGAGTTGAGGGAATTGAAGGAGCAAATTCAAGATTTGCTTGATAAGGGTTTCATTAGACCCAGTGTGTCTCCTTGGGGTGCTCCGGTTCTTTTTGTAAAGAAGAAGGATGGTTCTATGCGCATGTGTATTGATTATCGGCAATTGAACAAAGTGACTATAAAAACAGGTATCCTTTACCGCGTATAGATGATTTATTTGATCAGCTTCAGGGTGCTACTCATTTTTCCAAGATTGACTTGAGATCGGGGTATCATCAGTTGCGGATTCGGTCTGAGGATATTTCTAAGACTGCTTTCCGTACGAGATATGGGCACTATGAGTTTCTTGTCATGTCATTTGGGCTTACAAATGCTCCGGCCGCCTTTATGGATCTTATGAACCGTGTGTTCAAGCCATATCTTGATTCTTTTGTTATTGTGTTCATTGATGACATCCTTATATATTCAAGGAGCCGAGGAGCATGAGCATCACTTGAAGATTATCCTTCAGACCTTGAGAGACCATGAATTGTATGCTAAATTCTCTAAATGTGAGTTCTGGCTGGATACCGTGTCATTCCTGGGTCACGTGGTGACCAAGGACGGTATTAGTGTTGATCCCAAGAAAGTGGAGGCCGTTCAGAATTGGCCTAGGCCTACTTCTCCTACAGAGATTCGGAGTTTCTTAGGCTTGGCAGGCTATTATCGACGTTTCGTGGAGGGATTTTCTTCTATATCGGCACCACTGACTAAATTGACGCAGAAGAATGTTCCTTTTCTATGGTCTGCTGCTTGTGAGTCTAGCTTTCAGAGGCTCAAGACTGTCTTGACTACAGCACCTGTATTGGCCTTGCCTAGTGGATCCGGGGGATTCACAGTCTATTGTGATGCTTCTGGTATTGGCTTAGGTGGTGTTTTGATGCAGAATGGCAAGGTGATAGCTTATGCCTCGAGACAACTGAAAGTGCATGAGAAGAACTACCCTGTCCACGATCTAGAGTTATTGGCGGTGGTATTTGCATTGAAGTTGTGGAGGCATTATTTATATGGTGAGCCTTGTGAGATTTTCACTGATCATAAGAGTCTCCAGTATCTGTTCACCCAGAAGGACTTGAACGGGAGACAGCGCCGATGGTTGGAGTTGCTTAAGGATTATGACATCGCTATTCGGTATCATCCCGGGAAAGCTAATGTTGTGGCTGATGCTCTGAGCAGGAAGTCTATGGGTAGCCTTGCCTATCTTGATGTTGATATGAGACCACTAGCTCGAGAGTTGCAGGCCTTGTCCATTAGTGGAGTGCGATTTGATGATTCTGTGCCAGACCGAGTTTTTGCTTATATAGGGACTCAGTCATCCCTAGCTTCCCAGATCAAGGAAAAGCAATTTGATGATTCATATTTGCGTGATATTCGAGATAGAGTTTTAAGTGGGGGAGTGACCTCATTTATGATCGGAGATGATGGTGTACTGCGGCTCAACGGTCGGTTGTGTGTTCCGAATGTTGGGGAGTTGAGGCAGCTGATATTGGCAGAGGCACACAGTTCTCGGTATTCTATTCATCCTGGTATTACGAAGATGTATCAAGATCTTCGGGAGTTATATTGGTGGAAGGGAATGAAGAGAGATGTTGTTGATCATGTGTCTCGGTGCTTAAATTGTCAGCAGGTAAAGTATGAGCATAGAAGACCAGCCGGGGTGACTCAGTCCATGCCGATTCCGGAATGGAAATGGGAGCATATTACTATGGACTTTGTGGTTGGATTGCCTTTGACCTTGGGCAAGCATGATTCAGTATGGGTAGTGGTGGATCGTCTCACCAAGTCAGCTCATTTCATCCCCGTGAGGACTACTTATTCATCGGAGCGCTTAGCTCGTATCTTTATCGAGCAGATTGTGAGATTGCATGGTGCTCCAGTCTCTATTATATCAGATCGCGGTACTCAGTTCACAGCTCAGTTCTGGAGATCATTTCAGAAGGAGCTGGGTACCCGAGTGGATCTTAGCACCGCATTTCATCCTCAGACTGATGGTCAGTCCGAGAGGACCATCCAGATTCTTGAGGATATGCTGAGGGCTTCTGCTATTGACTTTGGAGGCCATTGGGACAGTTATTTGCCTTTGGCGGAATTTGCCTATAATAACAGTTATCAGTCTTCTATCCAGATGGCTCCGTTTGAGGCATTATATGGCCGCCGATGTCGTTCTCCAGTTGGTTGGTTTGAACCTGGAGAGGTGAAGGTGTTGGGTCCGGATCTAGTTCAGCAGACCTTAGATAAGGTCCGAATCATTCAGGATCGGCTCCGCACAGCTCAGAGTCGACAGATATCTTATGCGGATCGGAGGAGGAGAGATTTGGTGTTTATGGTAGGTGACCGGGTGTTTCTTAAAGTATCGCCGATGAAGGGTGTTATGAGATTCGGAAAAAGGGCAAGCTTAGTCCGAGGTTCATTGGTCCTTTTGAGGTCTTGGAGCGCATTGGCGTTGCATATAGGCTTGCTTTGCCTCCATCTCTGTCAGTTCATCCGGTATTCCACGTATCTATGCTCCGAAAGTATGTTCATGATCCATCCCATGTGATTGATATGGCTTCTGTCGAGATCGACGAGGACTTGGCTTATTTGGAGGAGCCGATTGCTATTGCGGCTAGAGAGATCCGTAAGCTAAGGTCGAAAGAGATCCCGTTGGTTAAAGTGCTATGGAAGAATCGTCCTAGCGAAGAGGCCACTTGGGAACTCGAGTCCGACATGCGGGAGAAGTATCCTCGCCTTTTCGATAATTCAGGTATGATTTCAATCTCTAAAGCCTGAAAGTTATGTTGTTGTTTATGATTTCGGATAGTAGCGAGAGTCCTCGAAATCCGTGTAATTATTTTCGTGAAAATGTGAATCTTACCTTAGACTCGGGCTCGTCCGAGGACGAACGAGAGTCTAAGTGGGGGAGATTGTAACGACCTCAAATAGTCGTTTCGGGAATCGGGACCTCGATTTGCGTGTCGATAATCCCAAAAGCTCCGTAAGGTCCATTATGACATGCCTGAAATTTTTTAGCTAAAACGAACTTTGTTAGATAGGTATCGGAGAAAGACATCCGTTTCGGATATTCGTTAAGGCTAAAAGAGGTTTCGGAGCTCGATTTGAGCAAATGAGCTCTGATGAAATCTGAAAGTTGCGTTAGGTTCGTATGGTAATTTATGACCTGTAGCAACCTTCAGAAGTGAAAACGGACCTCGTTTGATAGGACTTTTTAAAGTCTCCGTTGCGGAAGTTTAAAAAGGTTAAAAGAGGTTTTCGAGCTCGATTTGAGTAAACGAACTCCGATGAGAGATCTGAGGGTTCCGTTAGGTTCGTATCGTCATTTGTGACTTGTAGCAACTTTCGAATTTGGATTCCGGGGTCGTTTGATTAAAATTCGCTATTTTGGCGAAAGTCGAAATTTGACCCTTTCCCGTGGGACCCACTTTTTGAGTTCTAGAGATCCGAATTGAGTTCCGTCTTGACGAGCATGTCACACAAGTCTTGTATGACTTGTGTACAAAATTTGGGGTCATTCCGAGCTTCGTAGGGTCCCGTTTGGACCCAAAAACAGTGGCTGATCTGGTGCAAAGCCAAAAAGCTGCTGAATCTTTTTTTTACTGTTCAGCCGGAAAAATAATTTTTCAGATCAATCCATAAGGAATTGGAAAAAAGTCAAAACATGAAAGTTGTAGCTCTTTGAGTTGTGGTTCTAATGCCACCAATTTCGTATCATTTGGACATTTGTACGAAAAGTTATGTGTATTTTACCGAAAGCTGTCCAGTGAGGTACAATTTGGACAGCATGTGGTACAACTCTTTAAAGCTGCGGGCTGCTATATATTCTAGGGCGGGCATTCATTTTTATTTTCATGTTTTGAGCTTCTAAAAGTGATTCCAAGGGGAATTTGAAGTACCAAAATCATTCCTAAACACAAGGTAACTATTCTTACCCATTTTTAACGCTTTAATCCGAGGATCAAAGTGACGATCCTTGGAAAGAGGGTTTGAACCCTAGATTTGTGAAATGGGAAAAATGACCGAGTTGGACTCGGGTATGTACAATAATGGTACTTTTGGACTCGTGGGAGTATGGGGAGTCCGGAAACATAAATTTTACGGGTTTTTGGGTACGTCCGACCCGGGGGTATTTTGGTAAATTGCCTCTTAAATTGCGTAAGGGCTTAGAATCCTTTCCTCACATGCTTACGAGTGCGACACTATTTCTTTGGCTCAGAGAGGAGTCTTACGGAGGCACATCGTTTGGGAAAGGAGGTCGTTCCTTAGCCACTTGAGCCGATTTTGAGGTAAGTGAGACTTGACCTCTATTTTGCTTGCGGATAAGATTTGATCTTGCTAAGTAAGATGTCGAGTACTTAATTGACTAGCATTGTCTAGTAGATAGTATTATGTACTACT
>JBBBVM010000490.1:0-26368 GCA_037355625.1 Petunia x hybrida | reverse complement strand
AGTTAGTCGTATTTGCATGTATCCCTGGTGTTAATTACTTTTGCTGATAATAAACTATCTTGGATGGCTAGTATCATCTTCATGCAGTACTTCTTGTTACATTATGTTTGCGTTCTGAGTTGCCTACATAGGCTATGAGTTGTTTGTTCTTTTGATAACTAATATTCTGCCTTATGCAATCTTTTCAATAATGCCAAAAGGGGGAAGATAAGGATTGATTTTGCGAGTGAGATTTATAACTTGTTTAAGAACCTGCTCCTTAAAGAAAAAATTGATTTCTAACTAATTAGGCTTTTAAGTTGAAAATTGTGGATCAGGACATTAAGGACATGCAGCATAATCTATGTGTTTGTCATCATCAAAAAAGGGGAGAATGTTAGCTTGAATAAACTCGAAGTTTTGACTGATGACGAAGGAACAGATCGAAGGACTTGTTCCTTTGGACAGTGGCAATTGAATAAATAATATTTCAAAATCAATTAAGCATGAAATTAATTATTATCCTATTATCTAATGTTTATCTTGATACTCATGCAGATTTGTGCATGATAAGAAAAGATTGCATAAAGCTTAGAATAAGGTTTGAAGATAAGCAAGGTGTTTAATTAGGACTCAAACTCATGGAGGCTTTGGAGATCTAATTGCTCAAGACTCTTCAGATTTCAGAGCTATAAATCAAGGAGCACTTCAGCTGTTGAAGCACGCACAAATACAGAGTGAAAAAGAGTTTTAGCATTGTTGAGTCGAATTTGTATTTGAGCAGTCATTAAGCTATAGGAAACTAAGTGAAGAACCTGTTCCTTAGATTGAGTCTTGTCAAAGTTCAGTCTTAGTTCATCTGTAGTAAGGTATATCAAGTTGTACTATTTGCTTTCATAGAAGTTCTGTAATAGTACGTGTCATTCAAGTCTTGTTGCTTGGAGGAACTTCACTGATTGTGAAAGCGATCACTATAGGATTAGAGTTAGTCCTAGGTAGTAAGAGGCAGTCTTGTAACCAAGTGAGTCTTTCAAATACTGAAGTTGAAATCCTGCTTGAGAGAGTAGGTCGTGGTTTTTTTATCCCAAGTTCAAGGGGTTTTTCCGCGCTAAAATCAGTGTTTATTTACTCTTGTTTACTTAATTCCGCAATTTACAAGTAAAGGAACACATAGAAGGAACTGGTCCTTCAGTGGCGACTCTTGGGAAAATAACATACATTCTGACCCGATTAAGATTAAATCAGTCAAACAGTCAATTACATTTTATTTCATGTAAGTAATGGTTGTATAATCTCAATTTTCATTCAATTATGTATAAGAACATATGACTAGGTACATTAGTACAACATCGTCGTGATAACTACAATTTTCGATCTAGCATAACTCTTCATTCCTCTTCTTTAATTACCTGAGATCGTTAGCAATTAGCATGGAGTATTCGGAGTTTTTTTTTTTTTGAATTAAAGGTGGAGGAATGTTTATATCTATCACAATGTCTTCTATACTGAAACTTTTTTTTCCATCATTAAAGAGTTCACAATAGGACTGAACAAAGTTCAGAATCTGTACAACATAAGTAAAGACCCATAGAGTGAAGACTCTACTTACAGTTTGGTCACCAGTTAGCTCTCAAAAAAAATTTAGGTGCAATAGATCTCTGAACTAGCAAAGAGTCTAACCAAAGTGAAGACTCTTAGCATATTCAGTATAATTCACCCAATTTCTTTCTTCTTTTTCCTAATCCTAAAGATAGGCATTCTGAGTTTATCCATTCTCAAAGCACCTCTGGCCAAGGCTGGGACTTCATCAATGGTGCTCCATGCTAGTGATCTTCCTTTAATAGCTACAGTTTAGCCAAGGCATCTGCTACTGAATTTGCTTCTCTGAAGCAGTGCCTTACTTCTCCTTGAAGATTAGAGAGATGCCTTTTAATTGTGCAATGAGCTCCTGTATCTGTCATGGTGGCTTAATATTTTCCATGATCATATCAACTATAAGCTTAGAGTCAAGCTCTAGGACAACCTTCTGAAAGCCTTTGTCAATGCAGCATTGTAACCTTGTAGAGAAGCTTGAGCTTCTGCTAGTTTGTGGTGCAAAAATCCTCTTGTTGGAGAATGCCAATATCATCGAGCCTGAGTGATAACTGATGACTCCACCTGCTCCAGCTTTGTTCTCCATTTCATTGAACTTCCATCTATGTTGACCTTGACCCAATTACTCTGTGGTCTTGTCTAAAATACTTGAAAACTAGACCATGTGGCTTGTATCTGTCTGTAAATTCACATATCTCCTTCCAGGTAGATGAAAGATTGAGCTGACTGAATTCTCTGATTATAGAGAGTTAACTTGATTTGAATCTGTAGTATCACTCTATATATTCAGATCCTCTGTCGACCATACCTGGCTGCACACCTGGCCTTCCATAATAAAATGTTAATGAACATAGGAAGGGTTTTGACAATGAGAGCATGAAGAGAATTAATCTTATGAAGCGCTCCACCAACTTCTTAAAGCAATCCTGATGTCTTGATCAAATAATTTCACCCCCACCGATTCAGCAAAGAAGTTTGTCTTGATCAAAGAATTTCACCCCCACCGATTCAGCAATGAATTTCCACAATTTCTTAGCCAAATCACTAGATATGAAAGTATGATAAGTTGTTTCAATTTGAGGACTTCTACAAACACAGACATCTAGATACTACATATTGCCCAAATCTTGTCAAATTATCATGTAAGGGAATATTCTTCTTTAGTATTCTCCAATTAAAGAAAGATACTTTAAAAGGAATTCTCTTGTGCCATAGATTTGCAAGAGTATCATTCCAATTAGCCCTTTGTCTAATGGTATCCCATGCAGATGCAATGGTAAACTCTCCTTTTGATGTCAGTTTCCAGAAAGGTACATTATCTTTTCCCCTATCATAGATAGATATCATTTCAATTTTTCCTTGGAGAAGTAGCTTAGTTTGTGAGAGTCCCAACCTTGATCATTCATGAATTCTTGCACCTTGATATTTCCTTACTTACTGTTTGACTGTAAGTATAGAGCAAGAGGACCTAGCCTATCTAGTTGTCCCACCAGAAAAGAGCCTTACCTTCATTTATTCTCCAGCCTATATTAGTCTCTACTTCCTTCTTGATATCCATAAGTTCCTTCCAACATTGAGATTGTCTAGAAGTCTCCTTTCTTCCTATTATGTTCAGCTTGGACAGTATTTTGCTATCAAAATTTTGTCCAGAATTTGTTTGAGTTCTCAACCTCCACTATCTCTTCATGAATAAAGGAAGTTTTAATATTAAATAATGACTTAACACCAACTACCCCTCCTCTTTAGGATAGCATAGCTTAGGCTAGGAATTCCAATTATAAAGCTTTTTCTCTTCATTATGCCACCAGAAAATGCCACAGAATCAAGCCAAAACTCACATTTCGAGAACTTGGCATATAGCTTACGATCACGGAGCGTCTGAAGAACCACCCTTAGACGATAATCATGCTCCTCGCGACTACAAGAATTAATAAGAATATCATCAATAAAGACAATGATAAAGAAATCAAGGAGTGGCTTAAACACCCGGTTCATGAGATCCATAAAAGCTGCAGGGGCATTAGTTAGCCCAAAAGACATAACTAGGAACTCATACTGGCCGTAACCAGTCCTAAAAGCAGACTTTGAGATATCTGACTCACGAATCTTTAGCTGATGATAACCAGATCGCAGATCGATCTTAGAAAAGAATTTGGCACCCTGCAACTGATAAAAAAAATCATCAATGCGAGGCAAGGTATATTTATTCTTGATGGTGACCTTATTTAGCTAACGATAATCAATACACATCCGCATAGTCCCATCTTTCTTTTTCACGAATAGAACAGGAACACCCCACGGAGAAATACTCGGCCTTGTAAACTTCTCATCAAGCAAATCTTGCAACTGCTCCTTCAGCTCCTTCAACTCTGATGGGGCCATGCGATAAGGAGGGATAGAAATAGGCTGAGTCCCTAGCACAATATCAATGCAACACTCGATCTCTCGATCAGGAGGAAGTCCTGGCAAATCATCTGAAAACACGTCGGGGAACTCCCTAACGACAGGAATAGAATCAAGAGATGGAATCTCTACAGTGGTATCTCGAACCATGGCAAGATATGCTGAACACCCTTTATCCATCATCCGCTTTGTCTTCAGGAAAGAAATAACATGCCCCATGGGTGGCAAATAAGAGCCCTGCCACACCACCGGTGTTGAACAAGGAAGAGACAACTGAAGAGACTTGGCATGACAATCTAATGTGGCATGACACGACGCCAGCAAATTCATGCCAATAATAACATCAAAGTCAACCATATCTAGAATTAAAAGATCTACTAGTGTCTCACAACCCCCAAAAGATATGGTACAAGCTGGATAAACTCGATCCACAATGATAATGTCTCCAATAGAAGTAGAAACACAAAATGGATCACGAAGACACATATAATCAACATGAAAACCCGAAGCAAAATAAGGTCCACCAAAGAATATGCACCTCGACCACAAAAAGATAATATACCTGTAACAACAGCTGGGGATGCCTCGGCATCCTGCCTGGCCGGCAGTGCATATAGCTGTCTCTGCGACTGAGCTGAGCCGCTACCCTGAAGACCACCTCTAGAAGGACCACGTCCACGACCTCTACCGGGTGGTAGTGCACCTCTAGCTGGCTAAGACCCTGGAGGGGCACCCTAAGGCTGCTGCTGCATAGGCGCTGGAAGACGAGGGAAAGGGCGGCTACTACCCTGCTGATGGAAATAAGGGGAATCCTTCTTATGATGCCCTGGATCCTGACAGATAAACAACCCTGAAGCAAATCTATGCTGATCAAACTGAGACTGATCTCGCGGGCGAAACCAAAACTGACCCTGAGAAGAAGTAGGCGCGTTCTGAGAACCACGCGCTGGAAACTGAGCTGGTTTGACTGGAGGCCTACTCTGCTGCTGATAACTCCTACCTCCATACGAGGTATTAGAATTCCCTGGACCATGAGATCTCTTACTCTCCCCGCTCTAACTCCTCTATCTCCAATCTATGATAGGCCTCATACCTCCTGGCAATATCGACAACGACATCAAATAGAGTACCCGCCTCAATCTCACGAGCAATCTGGGACCGCAAATGAGGAGAAAGCCCATCAATAAAACGTCTGACACTCTCAGAGGGCTCCTGCACAAGATTTGGAGCATAGCTGGACATCTCTGAAAATAAAAGCTTGTACTCCGTGACTGACATGTTACCCTGTCCAATCCTCTCAAACTGTCTCCTTTTCTCATCCTGCTGACTGCGAGGGAAAACTTCTCCATGAATCGATGGGAGAAATCACTCCAGGTCAGCTTAGGTAAGCCCTGCCTAGCTGATTGGAGTGCGGTCCACCAAGCTAAAGCCGGACCCTCAAACTGGAAGGCAGTATAATCAACTCCATACTACTTAAGATATCCAAATGCCGCTAAGATACACTTACAGTGATGTAGAAACTCACGAGGCTTAAGCTTATATGATTTCTGACCAGAGAACTTTGGACGACTAAGTCGGGTAAAATAATACAACCTTGTCGGATCATCAACCTGACCTGCTATCTGGACAGGCTGACCAGCCTGAACCACCGGAGGTATAACACCCGCTACCCTTTGGAACATGACCACCTGGAACATGAACTGCTGGGGCTACACGTGGAACTGGAATGGGGGCTTCCTGAAATTGAGAACCAATATCTACCGCAGCCTGAGGAGCTGCCTCAGGGATAGGAGCACTACAACAGCCTGAGGAATAGGAGCTTCTACAGCAGTCTGAGGAATATGAGCATCTACGGCAGCCTGAGGAATAGGAGGTCCTGGGGCATCTGCGTCGCTAAGAATCTCATAAAAGCATCATGAAGTGCGGGGGGGACGAATAAGCCCTGCTCACCCTGCCCAGCAAAAGCTGGCACTACCGGAACCCTCTGCTGCAGGATCAACATGATCCACCATCCTCGTGGCCTGGGCAACTCTACCTCTGCCTCGACCACGACCTCTACTACCGCGACCAACACCACCACCTCGCGGAGCAGCAGGCATAGGGGCGACCGCTGGATCCTCCGCCTCTCGCTGAACATTCGCGCGCGTTCTCGCCATTTACTGCGGAAAATTAAAAATGTTTAACTTAAGATAAGAAGACTCACGCACGACAGGAAAGGAAGAAAGAAAACTGCCTAAATGCCACCATAGCCTCTCGTAGATAGGTACAGACGTCTCCGCCCGACCAGCGAGACTCTATTAGACAATGTCATGATCTGGAAAGTCTCTAAACTGGGCTCTGATACCAACCGACACAACCCGAATTCTCGGTTAGGCCGTGTGGGCACCCGACCACCTCCCTAAACCTGTCGGGTGAACCCTATTGACTGAATCGATATAAATTGTGAAGAATTACCTTGAAATGAAAATGAACCAAACTTTAACAACATAAGATAACTCTCAAGGATAGAAAAATATACAAGCTGTCTGAACAATACAAATAACTACCTAGAAGACACATTTTCAAAGGTTTCCAGATCAGACATCTAAGAAAGCCAAAAGATATACACACCTCCCGAAGGGAGCAAAAGTAAGGAAAGCTGTAATATATGAAGTTTGTGGCCGCAATGAACAGGATAGCTCACTGTAGACAGCTGAAAACGTACTACTCTTCAATCACAAACGCGACTGGCTGGGTCTTGGAGCAGAATCTGCCGAACGAAAAGAAAACACAAGAACAAATAGGGGTGAGTCATAAGGACTCAATAAGTGCGAACAAACTAGCAACTTCGAAAAATAGATATGCTAGTCAGGGAAACAGAACCAGACAATAATAAAAAAATAAGCAATGCACATATAAGCAGAACAGTAGTCATGTACAGAAAATCTACGCAATAGTAGGAAATGAAATGGAATGAGATGAAATGAGATGAAACAAAATGAGATGCAAAGGGTCACATGTGCCCGTAATCCCATCCCGAAGTGGAATACTCCTGCATTCCAGGGGAATTAAATCTGCTAACCAACTGGAGCGGAATACTCCTGCTCCTGGGGCGGAATACCCCTGCACCTGATATAATATAAGCTAGAGGCGGAATACTCTTGCACTCTCCTGGGGCAGAATACTCCTGCATCCGATAAAATGTAAAGTTAAGGCGGAATACTCCTGCACTCAGTATGATATGCAATGTAATGCATATTAATGCAATGTGATGTAATAATAACCCTTCACCGGCGCGAGACTCTCATCGACAGCCGGGAAGTAGATGCCAACTCAAAGCCAAAGAACAATACTCATATTCTCAATGCAGTACCAATAACTGGACATAACATATAATATAGAATTTAAATCCAAACCTAAGGCGTAATGAGTACGCCTATCGGCAGCTACACACATAAGGAACACGTGGTAGAAAATCCACGGGGCCAGGTGCCTCCAAAGAAATAGATATAATCACTTACCATATTCCAAAGCTAGCCCTGCTACTCAACAACTGCGTTTTCTTTTGGATTAACTGCCAAACGATCCCGCTTTATTCAATAAGCAGAAAAATTATATCAAATAAAGCTCAAGGCTTCATTCCTTATTGACACGACCCAGAATCCGGTTAGGTCGTACGGGCACCCGACATCTTCCCCTAGACCTGTCGGGCGAACCCTTACTAATTTAATTCGGAAAATAAATATAACAATTCATAAATAAGGGCAAGACTTAAAACAAAAACACAGACATACTGATACCTCTAGCTGTACAAAAGAAATTACAGCTGACTACCCGACATACTAGGTTTAGGGCTATCCAGACTAGACATCTAAGAGTACAGAAGAAGACAAATACCTCCTGAAGGGAGCAAAATGCAACTGAAATAGTAAACATAAAATTGGTGGCCATCCGGAATAAATCTGGCTCACCCTGACAGCTGAAGTCGTCTTCGCTCCTGAACAACGCGGCGAACTCAATCCTGGAGCGAACCTGCCGAAACGAAATAGATAGACAAGAAACAAACAACAAACAAGGGTGAGTCAAAAGGACTCAGTAAGTGGGGCAGACTAGCCACCTCAAAGAATAGGATAGCTAGCCAGGGAGAAGAAACAGATAAACCAAATTTCTTTTATTTAAATTATACAAAGGCAGAGCCAGATAACAATCGGAAACACGTAAGAAACTTCTAAACTCAACCAAGGGTGCGTGGCAGAAACATATCAACAAATAAGCGATGCACATATAAGCAGAACAGTAGTCATGTACCGCAAGTCTACACAATAGTATGAATTGAGATGAAATGAAATGAAGTGAGATGAAATGAAATGAAATGAAATATGATGTAAAGGGTCACATGTGCCCGTCGTCCCATCTCGAGCGGAATACTCCTGCATTCGAGGGGAATCCAATCTGATAACCAACTGGAGCGGAATACTCCTGCTCCTGGGGCGGAATACTCCTGCACCCGATATAATATAAACCAGAGGCGGAATACTCCTGCACTCTCTTGGGGCGGAATACTCCTGCACCCGATATAATATAATGGAGCGGAATACTCCTGCTCCTGGGCGAAATACTCCTGCCCTCAATATGATACAATGGAGCGGAATACTCCTGCTCCTGGGGCGGAATACTCCTGCCCTCAATATGATATGCAATGTAATGCATATGAATGACATATATTGCAGTTGAATGCAATGTGATACAATAATAACCCTTCACCGGCGCGGGACTCTCATCGACAACCGGGAAGTAGATGCCAACTCACAGCCAGGGTACAATGCTCAGATCCTCATTGCAATACCAACAATATGACATAATATATAATATAAAATATAAATCCAAAGCTAAGGCGTAATGAGTACGCCTATCGGCAGCTACACACGTAAGGAACACGTGGTAGAAAATCCCCGAGGCCAGGTGCCTCCAAAGAAATGGATATAAACACTTACCTCTTCCAAAAGTTAGCATTTCTAATCAATAACCGCTTTTAATCCTTTGGTTCCATTGCCAAACGATCCCACTGTGTTCAATAAGCAGAAAAATATATCACATTAGACTAAAGGCTTCATTCCTCACATCTTAGGGCAATCCAGGTAGGAACCTGATACCCTATTCGCATACGCAATACGCAGGCCAGGCCTATGAACAGGGTTTATGGTCACATAACCAAACCCTAAATAAATTACATTTATAAGTTGCACATAACTCCCTGAGTATGAATATATAATTAATTTCATTATCAGGGTCCATTTGACCCGTTAAACTATTAATTGAACTTATTAAAATGATGTATAATATTTCAAATTTTATACCGTTAAAACATATTCACACACACGTAATAAACTCAAATAATATAGTAGAATCATTACCTGAATGTTTCAGGATGAAAATACTATTTTTCTCCGGCCCTTTTCTCATTTTCTGGCAATTTTCCACTGTATATTCTCATGTTTCTCCATTTCTGTTCGTTTCACTTCTCTGCTTCTATTTTCGTATTACTACTACTACTACCTTGGTCCTTAGCTTTAAGCTAAGGACCCACCGCCTAACATTAATTTTGTCTTTTTCTTTTTTTTTTTTTTTGTTTTCTTTTATTTTATTTTCTTTTCTTAACGAAAATTAAAATAGTACCCCCACGATATTCGAATAATTCCAACTTTTGCATACGAGTTATACAAAATATATGCAACATACCCACGAAGGCGGATTTCAAATCAGACTCCCGAAACTCAAGATGCTAATTTAAATGAAAAGAAGTCAAATTATTTAAATATCGGCATTTTAGCGGAAACTAGCCGAACAACATCGAAATTCACTTTCGAAAGCTTACAAAAATCAAAAATAATCATACGAATCTAACGGCGCTTTCAGATTTTGAATCGGAGCTCATTCGGCAAAAATCGAGCTCGAAAATCTCTTTTTAATATTTATCGCCAATAAAAACTGAAACCTTCTTCCGATGCCTACCAAACGAGGCCTGATTTAGCTCAAATTTTACAGACGGGTTCTAATGGACATTACGAATATTTTAAAATTATCGGCACGCCAATCGGAGTCCTAACTTCCGAAACGACTGATCGAGGTCGTATCATTCTCCTCCACTTAAACTCTCGTTCGTCCTCGAACGAGCCTAAATCTAAAGCAAGATTCACGCTGATAACATAAGAACTTGCACGACCTTCATAAACTATCAAACCAAATTTTTTTCTCATGATTACAGAATCAGAATTATATTACGCACATCGTACTTTTGGAATAAAATATATCTGGATAATATGATAATACCATTGCACAGCTTATTCTAACTAAGCTGATCCTTCCTCGATCACGGGAAGAGAGTTTTACATTTTCGAAGCAAAGATACACGAAAATTTGAATGGGTTAAAATGATTCAGCCGATAATTACCTCTTCGATATACCTTTCGATATAGAACAAATTGATGGAACTAGGAATTAGCTCACACTTGATGCAATAGGGGAAGCTTTTGAAGTACACACTATAGAAGATTTGATGCAAGCTATATTATTTTTACGAACGCACCATGAAACACCTCAGTTGATGTTAGGGTTGTTCCGCAAGCTCCTTCTGGAAATGTAGTTATTCATATCCTAATGTATGTCAAAGGTTCATCTGGACAGGGTCTATCATATAAGGATAAGGATCATGCAAATACTACTGGATAGTATGATGCAGACCAGGAATGATCTTCAGACTGAATATCTATTTCAAGGTATTGTCCTTGAGTTGGAAATATTATGACTTGAAAAAGTGCAAATAAAAGAGACATGTAGTTGGACCTTCAGCTGAGGCAGAATACCAGCAACAAAGTTTATTACATGCGCACTTATAACGCTAAAGTAACTTCTCAAGGAGTTGAGGTGCGAAAGAGATATACATATCAATGATGGATTGTCGACAAGCTGCACTAGACCTTTAATTCTAAATTTCCATGAAGTAAAACAACGTCAGTATAAGGATCCAGTTCTAGTTGAATACAGACAGATATCCAGAAGAAAATCGGAGTCACAATGCAGGGTTACTACTGACGGTGTTCTCATGCATGAAGATAGACTTTGTGTCCCTGATATTGCAGATTTATGTGGACAGATTAAGATAGAGGCACATTATTTCAAATACACTATTCATCCAGGTTCGACTAAGATGTACCATGATCTTAAGCAGATTTATTGGTGGGACGAAATGAAGTGTGACATAGCAGAATATGTGACTTAGTGTTCTGATTGCCAGCAAGTTAAAGTCGTGTCATCTTTCCAGAGTTTATGCTTTCAGCATATAGGTACGTATATATGATCAGGTTGCCACCTTATCTCTGTTGTTAATAGATTATTAGTGGGTTTAGCAATGATCGACACTCATTGTAGATTTCCGTCGCGGCCTTACTTTGGGTCGTGAGAAAAGTGGTATCAACACCTTAGAGATTTAATATTACCATTCAGTATTTGGAGGAAGACTCCTCCACTTAAAGCACAAACTCATGCAGTCATTTGAATAGGAATAACCATCCTCGCACAGTCTGCTGGACTAAAGAAGATTTAGCTAAAAGTTGAACGTAGGCAGACCGGAGCTACCAACTACCCTTTCGAGTTGCCAAACAGCTGCAACTCTCGAGTTCTCAACCTCATACCTTTGCTGTAAACACCACCGCCTGATGGATGGTACTTCTATAAAAATTTCGGCAGAGTTTCCCCTGAAACTGGGTGATCGGCAAAAATAGAACCAGCACTATACTATACATAGGAATGGATACCCGGATAAACTGATATCCAAAACAATAATATGCTTACCCTGCTACAATAACACATACTCTGGCTCAACACAGGGAACGTCACAAGCGGCTACCAATCGGCCAAGCTCACTAGTGTCGGACGAAGAAGAAATGGAAATAGATCGAGGATAGAAATAATTAGAGCTTCAGGAAGTTCATATTGTTATTTGCTTGACTATCAAAGCTAGACTACTTCCGCGTCAGGCGAGCAAAAATTTCGCAATGAAGAGATAGACATTAAATAAACTTTATGGAAAAATATCCATACCAATTTTAACCTCCCAATAAGAAGGAAACTCTGACAGTTTACCAGAATACCCTTTTATAACTAAGACAAGTTCATAGAATAACATGACTCTATTAGCGTCTCGAACCAAGAGGAGACACATAGATCGAGTATTACTTACTAACCACTTTACACCGGAAGAAACAACTACTCTTCCTGATGGTGATGAATAAGAATCACATCATCCTACCAACACTGATTTCCGAGGAGAGAGGTAAAATAACTTGACATAATAACACAAGGTGGCATGACAGGATGCCAAGCAGGAAATAGCAATACTCACCGTCAAATCTCTCATATTTAGATCAGATTAATTAGTAGGGTCTCACAAATGCCAGGAATAAATTATACCAGAAGCTCACCGCTCTACTGCAATCGATTCTTAACAGAAACAATATCCAAGGAAACCATGAAACATGATATGACAGACCATCTCCAGATTGATCGGAAGAATCAAATCTTAAGGGAAAAAGAAATACATGGGTCCACTACATCGGATACCTCAGCATCCCGCCAGACAAGCAGTTCTTAGAACTGCCTCTGCGGCTGAGCCGAGCCGCTACTCTGATAATTACTTCTAGAAGAACTACTACCACAACGCTCTCGACCTCTATCGAATGAGGGCATATCTCGGGTTGATTAAGATCTATATGAAATTCCCTGCGACTGTGCAGGTGCCTGATGACGAGAGAAAAGACGACTGCCTGCTTGCCGAAGTAAAGAAAAACTCCTCAAAGGATAACCAGACTCATGACAATGATAACACCCTTTTCGCTAAAAATGGAAACTGGACAGATTGTTGATAGCTGTAAAGAGTAGATTGAATCTGATTTTGACGAGCTGCTGGCGCACTCTAAGGATCACGTGACACAAGCTGAGATAACCTAGAAGGTGACCTCCCAAAATAATAAGAACTTTTACCTCCAAATGAGGTACCATGGTTACCCACCAGGGCCGTGGGATCTCTTACTTTCCTGCTCTAACTCTTCCCGCTCTAACTTATGGTATGCCTCGAACCTTCGAGCAATATCAGCAACAATATCAAATGAAATCCCGACCTCAATCTCTCGAGCCATCTGGGATCTCAAGGAAAAAGAAAGGTCATCAATAAATCTTTGAATCTCTCGAAAGGCTCATGGACTAGTTCAAATGCATATTCAGCCATTTTATAGAATTCAATCTCATATTCTGAAATACCAACAGGCTATCCGACAAGCTACCCTGTCCAATCCACTCGAACTGGCAACACTTTTCATCTCGCTCGCTACTCGGAAGGAACTTTTCCACGAATCCAGAAGAAAATCGAACCAAGTTAGCTAATAAAATAGCAGCCCACCAATCCAAGGCTGGACCCTGAAACTGGAAAGCAAAATAAGCAACACCATACCGCTCGATATAATCAAGAGCCAGAAGGATACGCTGACATCATTTTATTTTAAAAAAAAACTTACACCGGGATTATCAAATGTATTGTTTGCGAATATCGGGATGTTCAACCGCGTAAAATAATATATCCTCTTTGGGCACTCGGACCGAACTGTTACCTCGGCTGGCTAACCAGCCAGAACAATTAGAGGAACAACACATACTACTTCCGGAATATAATTTACTGCAGCAATATTAAGAACCAGAAAGGAGCTCCCTGAGATCGAACGTCTGCACATGCGGCAACCTGATAGGCTGCCCAGCGAATGATAGGTTCTTACGGTATCTGCGTCGCCAAGATTCTCGTAAAGCATCATAGAGAGCCAAGGGAACTACAAGGCCCTGCCCCCTTGCCCATCGCGAGCTCGTACAACTGAGGCCTCTGTAACTAGGTCGTCAGCACGATAAAAAAAAAACTCTCGGTGCTTCGTCAGTGCTAGCCCCACGCTAGACTGCTTCGTCTTAAACTCATACCGTTTGTTGATTTATCGCACGAAGGTTTCACAATTACCACGAAGGAATTAATGAAAATAGTTTTTGCATCCTAGACCGACGCACGATCAGAAAAGAAGGAAGTGAAACTTCCTAAATGCCATCATAGCCTCTCGTAGATAAGTACGGACGTCTACGTACCCATCAGCGAGACTCTACTAGACACTGTCTTAGTCTGGATAGACTCTAAACATGGCTCTGATACCAACTGACACGACCCAGAATCCGGTTAGGTCGTACGGGCAGCCGACATCTTCCCCTAGACCTGTCGGGCGAACCCTTACTAATTTAATTCGGAAAATAAATATAACAATTCATAAATAAGGGCAAGACTTAAAACAAAAACACAGACATACTGATACCTCTAGCTGTACAAAAGAAATTACAGCTAACTACCCGACATACTAGGTTTAGGGCTATCCAGACTAGACATCTAAGAGTACAGAAGAAGACAAATACCTCCTGAAGGGAGCAAAATGCAACTGAAATAGTAAACATATAATTGGTGGCCATCCAGAATAAATCTGGCTCACCCTGACAGCTGAAGTCGTCTTCGCTCCTGAACAACGCGGCGAACTCAATCCTGGAGCGAACCTGCCGAAACGAAATAGATAGACAAGAAACAAACAACAAACAAGGGTGAGTCAAAAGGACTCAGTAAGTGGGGCAGACTAGCTACCTCAAAGAATAGGATAGCTAGCCAGGGAGAAGAAACAGATAAACCAAATTTCTTTTATTTAAATTATACAAAGGCAGAGCCAGATAACAATCGGAAACACGTAAGAAACTTCTAAACTCAACCAAGGGTGCGTGGCAGAAACATATCAACAAATAAGCGATGCACATATAAGCAGAACAGTAGTCATGTACCGCAAGTCTACACAATAGTATGAATTGAGATGAAATGAAATGAAGTGAGATGAAATGAAATGAAATGAAATATGATGTAAAGGGTCACATGTGCCCGTCGTCCCATCTCGAAGCGGAATACTCCTGCATTCGAGGGGAATCCAATCTGATAACCAACTGGAGCGGAATACTCCTGCTCCTGGGGCGGAATACTCCTGCACCCGATATAATATAAACCAGAGGCGGAATACTCCTGCACTCTCTTGGGGCAGAATACTCCTGCACCCGATATAATATAATGGAGCGGAATACTCCTGCTCCTGGGGCGGAATACTCCTGCCCTCAATATGATACAATGGAGCGGAATACTCCTGCTCCTGGGGCGGAATACTCCTGCCCTCAATATGATATGCAATGTAATGCATATGAATGACATATATTGCAGATGAATGCAATGTGATACAATAATAACCCTTCACCGGCGCGGGACTCTCATCGACAACCGGGAAGTAGATGCCAACTCACAGCCAGGGTACAATGCTCAGATCCTCATTGCAATACCAACAATATGACATAATATATAATATAAAATATAAATCCAAAGCTAAGGCGTAATGAGTACGCCTATCGGCAGCTACACACGTAAGGAACACGTGGTAGAAAATCCCCGAGGCCAGGTGCCTCCAAAGAAATGGATATAAACACTTACCTCTTCCAAAAGTTAGCATTGCTAATCAATAACCGCTTTTATCCTTTGGTTCCATTGCCAAACGATCCCACTGTGTTCAATAAGCAGAAAAATATATCACATTAGACTAAAGGCTTCATTCCTCACATCTTAGGGCAATCCAGGTAGGAACCTGATACCCTATTCGCATACGCAATACGCAGGCCAGGCCTATGAACAGGGTTTATGGTCACATAACCAAACCCTAAATAAATTACATTTATAAGTTGCACATAACTCCCTGAGTATGAATATATAATTAATTTCATTATCAGGGTCCATTTGACCCGTTAAACTATTAATTGAACTTATTAAAACGATGTATAATATTTCAAATTTTACCGTTAAAACATATTCACACACACGTAATAAACTCAAATAATATAGTAGAATCATTACCTGAATGTTTCAGGATGAAAATATTATTTTTCTCCGGCCCTTTTCTCATTTTCTGGCATTTTTCCACTGTATATTCTCATGTTTCTCCATTTCTGTTCGTTTCACTTCTCTGCTTCTATTTTCGTATTACTACTACTACTACCTTGGTCCTTAGCTTTAAGCTAAGGACCCACCGCCTAACCTTAATTTTGTCTTTTTCTTTTTTTTTTTGTTTTCTTTTATTTTATTTTCTTTTCTTAACGAAAATTAAAATAGTACCCCCACGATATTCAAAATAATTCCAACTTTTGCATACGAGTTATACAAAATATATGCAACATACTCACGAAGGCGGATTTCAAATCAGACTCCCGAAACTCAAGATGCGAATTTAAATGAAAAGAAGTCAAATTATTTAACTTTCGGCATTTTAGCGGAAACTAGCCGAACAACATCGAAATTCACTTTCGAAAGCTTACAAAAATCACAAATAATCATACGAATCTAACGGCGCTTTCAGATTTTGAATCGGAGCTCATTCGGCAAAAATCGAGCTCGAAAATCTCTTTTTAATATTTATCGCCAATAAAAACTGAAACCTTCTTCCGATGCCTACCAAACGAGGCCTGATTTAGCTCAAATTTTACAGACGGGTTCTAATGGACATTACGAATATTTTAAAATTATCGGCACGCTAATCGGAGTCCCAACTTCTGAAACGACTGATCGAGGTCGTTTCACTTATGTCTTAGGATAATCCAGTTAGGAACCTGATACCCTATTCGCATACGTAATATGCAGGCCAGGCCTATGTCAATTCCATAACCAAACCTTAAATAAATTACATTTATATATTGCTCATAACTCACTGAGTACGAATATATAATCATTTCCATCATCGGTGTCCAATTTATCATAAAAATATATTCAAACACACAAAATAAGCTAAGATAATGAGTTAATATCATTACCTAGAGATTTGGGGTTGAAATTCCACTATTTTTCCACCTCTTTTCCTTTTTTTCTCTTTCTTTTCCTAATTTCTCTTTTCTCTGTATATGTTCAATTGTTTCTGTCGTATCTGGTTTGCTGCTATGCTAAGGGATTAAATCCCTTAGCCACCGACTAATCAATTTAACTTTTTTTAATAATAAATTTGCTACGACGATAAAAATTAAAATAGAACCGTACAGAAGTCGAAATGATCCCAAACTTTTCAAGTAAGTTATACAAAATATATGTAATATACTCGCAAAGACGGATCTGAAATCGGACTCCCGAAACTCAAGATGCGAATTTAAAGGAAAAAGGTCAAATAATTTAACTTTTGGTATTTTAGCGGAAACTAGCCGAACAACATCGAAATTCACTTTCAAAAAATCATAAAAGTCACAAATAATTATACAAACCTAACGGCACTTTCAGATTTGAATCGGAGCTCATTCGCCAAAACCGAGCTCAAAAATCTCTTTTTAATATTTATCGACAATAAACCTGAAATCTTTTTCCGATGCCTACTAGACGAGGTCTGATTTAGATCAAATCTTACAGACAGGTCCTAATGGACCTTACGAATATTTTAAAATTATCGGCACACCAATCAGAGTCCTAACTTCCGAAATGACTGACCGAGGTCGTTTCACAGGTCGTGTCAGATTTCTGGAAAGCTGAAGCTGCAAAGTTAAAGGAGATGAATGAGGGGATGCTTAAGCAGATGTTTAAAATGATGAAGGGTACCCCTTCAGGAACTGGTCCTTCCAACACCTGACGGCCCAAGCCACTAGCCATCCTTTTAACCAGTGGGATTTAGCTTTGTTTTAGTTCCTACTCTTTAAACTCTTTAGTTTTTGGTTAGTTTAGTCGAATTTGCATGTATCCCTGATGTTATTTACTTTTGCTGATAATAAACTATCTTGGATGGCTAATATCATCTTTATGCAGTACTTCTTATAACATTATGTTTGCGTTCTGAGTTGCCTACATAGGCTATGAGTTGTTTGTTCTTTTGATAACTAATATTCTGCCTTATGCAATCTTTTCAATAATGCCAAAAGGGGGAAGATAAGGATTGATTTTGCGAGTGAGATTTATAACTTGTTTAAGAACCTGCTCCTTAATAACAAAATTGATTTCTAACTAATTAGGCTTTTAAGTTGAAAATTGTGGATCAGGACATTAAGGACATGCAGAAAAGTCTATGTGTTTGTCATCATCAAAAAAGGGGAAAACGTTAGCTTGAATAAACTCGAAGTTTTGACTGATGACGAAGGAACAGATCGAAGGACTTGTTCCTTTGGACAGTGGCAACTGAATAAATAATATTTCAAAATCAATTAAGCATGAAATTAATTATTATCCTATTATCTAATGTTTATCTTGATACTCATGCAGATTTGTACATGATAAGAAAAGATTGCATAAAGCTTAGAATAAGGCTTGAAGATAACCAAGGAGTTTAATTAGGACTCAAACTCATGGAGGCTTTGGAGATCTAATTGCTCAAGACTCTTCAGATTTCAGAGCTATAAATCAAGGAGCACTTCAGCTGTTGAAGCACGCACAAATACAGAGTGAAAAGGAGTTTTAGCATTGTTGAGTCGAATTTGTATTTGAGCAGTCATTAAGCAATAGGGAACTAAGTGAAGAACCTATTCCTTAGATTGAGTCTTGTCAAAGTTCAGTCTTACTTCATCTATAGTAAGGTATATCAAGTTGTACTATTTGCTTTCATAGAAGTTCTGTAATAGTACGTGTCATTCAAGTCTTGTTACTTGGAGGAATTTCACTGATTGTGAAAGCGGTCACTATAGGATTAGAGTTAGTCCTAGGTTAGTAAGAGAGCACTCTTGTAACCAAGTGAGTCTTTCAAATAGTGAAGTTGAAATCCTACTTGAGAGAGTACGTCGTGGTTTTTTTTATCAAAGTTGAAATCCTACGCTGAAATCAGTGTTTATTTACTCTTGTTTAACTTAATTCCGCAATTTACAAGTAAAGGAACACATAGAAGGAACTGGTCCTTCAGTGGTGACTCTTGAGAAAATAACATACATTCTGACCAATTAAGATTAAATCAGTCAAACAGTCAATTACATTTTATTTTGATTTAAGTAATTGGTTGTATAATTCTCAATTTTCATTCTATTATGTACAAGAGCATATGACTAGGTACATTAGTACAACATCATCGTGATAACTACAATTTTCGATCTAGCATAACTCTTCATTCCTCTTCTTTAATTACCTGAGATTGTTAGCAATTAGCATAGAGTATTCAGAGGTTTTTTTTTAATTAAAGGTGGAGTAATGTTTATATCTATCACAATGTCTTCTATACTGAAACTTTTTTTTTTCCATCATTAAAGAGTTCACAATAGGACTGAACAAAGTTCAGAATCTGTACAACATAAGTAAAGACCCATAGAGTGAAGACTCTACTTACAGTTTGGTCACCAGTTAGCTCTCAAAAAAATTTAGGTGCAATAGATCTCTGAACTAGCAAAGAGTCTAACCAAAGTGAAGACTCTTAGCATGTTAAATACAATTAACCCAATTCCTTTCTTCTTTTTCCTAATCCTAAAGATAGGCATTCTGAGTTTGTCCATTCTCAAAGCACCTTTGGCCAAGGCTGGGACTTCATCAATGGTGCTCCATGCTAATGATCTTCTTTTAATAGCTGCAGTTTTAGCCAAGGCATCTGCTACTGAATTTGCTTCTCTGAAGCAGTGCCTTACTTCTCCTTGAAGACTAGAGAGATGCCTTTTAATTTGTGAAATGAGCTCCTGTATCTGTCATGGTGGCTTAATATTTTCCATGATCATATCAACTATAAGCTTAGAGGCAAGCTCTAGGACAACCTTCTGAAAGCCTTTGTCAATGCAGCATTGTAAACCTTGTAGAGAAGCTTGAGCATCTGCTAGTTTGTTGGTGCAAAAATCCAGCTTGTTAGAGAATGCCAATATCATCGAGCCTGAGTGATAACTGATGACTCCACCTGCTCCAGCTTTGTTCTCCATTTTCATTGAACTTCTATCTATGTTAACCTTGACCCAATTACTCTTTGGTCTTGTCTAAAATACTGGAAAACTAGACAATGTGGCTTGTATCTGTCTGCAAAATCACATATCTCCTTCCAGGTAGATGAAAGATTGAACTGACTGAATTCTCTGGTTATAGAGAGTTTAACTTGATTTGAAATCTGTAGTATCACTCGATATATTGAGATCCTCTGTCGACCATACCTGGCTGCACACCTGGCCTTCCATAATTCAAAGTTATGAACATAGGAAGGGTTCTGACAATGAGAGCATGAAGAGAATTAATCTTATGAAGCACTGCACCAACTTCTTAAAGCAATCCTGATGTCTTGATCAAAGAATTTCACCCCCACCGATTAAGCAAAGAATTTCCACACTTTCTTAGCCAAATCACTAGATATGAAAGTATGATAAGTTGTTTCAGTTTGAGGAGTTCTACAACATAGACATCTAGATACTACATTTTGCCCAAATCTTGTCAAATTATCATCTAAGGGAATGTGCTTCTTTAGTATTCTCCAACTAAGGAAAGATACTTTAAAAGGAATTCTCTTGTGCCATAGATTTGCAAGAGTATCATTCCTATTTGCCCTTTGTCTAATGGTATCCCATGCAGATGCAATGGTAAACTCTCCTTTTGATGTCAGCTTCCAGAAAGGTACATTATCTTTTCCCCTATCATAGATAGATATCATTTCAATTTTTCCTTGGAGAAGTAGCTTAGTTTGTGAGAGTCCCAACCCTGATCATTCATGAATTCTTGCACCTTGATATTTCCTTGCTTACTGTTTGACTGTAAGTATAGAGCAAGAGGACCTAGCCCTATCTAGTTGTCCCACCAGAAAAGAGCCTTACCTTCATTTATTCTCCAGCCTATATTAGTCTCTACTTCCTTCTTGATATCCATAAGTTCCTTCCAACATTGAGATTGTCTAGAAATCTCCTTTCTTGCTATTATGTTCAGCCTTGGACAGTACTTTACTATCAAAAATTTTGTTTAGAGATTGTTTTGAGTTCTAAACCTCCACCATCTCTTCATGATAAAGGAAGTTAAATAATGATTCAACACCAATTTTCCCTCCTCTTTAGGATAGCATAGCTTAGGCTAGGAACTCCAATAATAAAGCTTTTGCTCTTCATTATGCCCCCTGAAAAAATCAGCAAAGTATCTCTCAAATTGGTGTATAATAGCTTTGGAAGGAGAGATAGCTTCTAAAAAATGCAAAGTTTGAGATTTCAAAACCTATTGAATGATGATGAGTTTACCTCCAGAAGATAGAAAACTTCCTTGCCAGTCACTAGCTTTCTTGAGAACTTTTGTTGCAATATCTAAGAAGTAAGAAATTTTCTTTCTACCTGCATATATTGGGCATCCTAGGTATGTAAGAGGAAAATTTTGATGCATATACCCTATGATCATTTTGACCATTTCCTTGATATACTCCTCAGAATGAGTTGTTGTCAGAAAGAAACTTTTATCCACATTGATTTGCTAAATCAGCTCATATCTTCAAAGTTGTTTGATAATCATCTTCAAAGATCTTGTCAGCAGAGGATAATATTACCACATCATCTGCATAAGAAAGATGATTGATTTGTGGCCCATTCTCTTTCATATTGAAGCCAATGAAGTTCTTGTTTAGGAAAAGGTTGTTCAGCATCTGAGTAAGAACTTCTACAGCTAAGATGAAAAGAGATGGTGATAAGGGCTCACCCTATTTAAGACCCCTTGTGGAATGAAAGAAGCCTTTTCTATTCCCATTGATGATAATGATCAATGGAGTACCAAACATCTGAAATTAACCTCCATATCTGATCTATAAAAGTTTCAGAGAATCTAAACCTGAACATTCAGGATACGCTATCATATGCCTTAGCTATATCAAGTTTAATCACTACATTGCCATGCACATATTTTTTGTTCATGTTGTGAACAATTTCTTTTGCTAGGAGTATGTTTTCAGTGATTAGTCTTCCAGCAATAAAACCTGTCTGGTTCTCAGAGACCAGCTTTAGTAAAATATAGGACAGTCTAGTTGCAGTAATTTTAGACACTATCTTGTTTGAGAAGTTGCTCAGACTTATGGGTCTTAATTGGGAAAAGGATTCAGGAGCTTCTACTTTGGGAATAAATGCTAAACAAGTATGAGAGAAGTACCTTGTTAAACTTTTCCCATGGAAAAACTCATGTACAAAGTTGATAACATCCTCCTTTATGATGTGCTGGCAACTCTGATAAAATTGCCCGTCGTAACCATCTGGCCTAGCAGCACTATTTTGATCCAATAACCAAACAATAGCTTTAACTTCTTCTTCATCAGGGAACTGGATCATCTTGTGATTGTCTTCTTCAGTAACCAACTTCTTGATAACATTGAGAGCTCCATAATCAGGTGCACTGTCAGGTTGAGTAAAGAAACTGTTGAATTTCTGAACTGCAGCTTCACCAATCCTGTCATTGCCTTCAATCCATCTTCCACTTTCATTTCTGATTCTGTTAATGTTGATCCTTCTTCTTCTTTTCCTAATGATGCTGAAGAAGTACTTAGAGCAGGAGACACCTATTTCTCTCTACCGTATGTTGGATTTTTCTGCTACAAAATATTATCCTGCCATTTCAACCATTTGATATATGCAGCATTTACCCTGTTCAACTCCTGTCTGTTAGTATTATTATCAACTAGTTCCAGTAAAGCTTCTTGATCAGCAACCAGTCTCTCATGCACCTGCACTTTGGAGAACACATCTCCAATACTGTTTTTGGACAATTGACTAAGCTCTTTTGATAAAGCTTTCAGCTTTTTTTGAAGCCTAGTCATAGCATTACCATCACACTATCTCCCTCATACATTCCGAACTATTTCAAGCAAATCTTGTTGCATCATCCAAAAGTTGAGGAACTTAAAATATCTAATCACATTTTCCCCTTTTGCTTTGCAGGTGAGAATAAGCAGTCTAAATAGTATTTGAAACGACCTCGGTCAGTCGTTTCGAAAGTTAGGACTCCGATTGGTTGTGCCGATAATTTTACAATATTCGTAATATCCATTGGGACTTATCTGTAAAATTTGAGCTAAATCAGACCTCGTTTGGTAGGCATCGGAAGAAGGTTTCAGTTTTTATTGGCGATAAATATTAAAAAGAGATTTTTGAGTTCGGTTTTGGGCAAATGAGCTCCGATTCGAAATCCGAAAGCGCCGTTAGGCTCGTATGATTATTTATGACTTTTGTGAACTTTCGAAAGTAAATTTCGATGTTGTTCGGCTAGTTCCGCTAAAATGCCGAAAGTTAAATAATTTGACTTTTTCTATATAAATTCGCATCTTGAGTTTCGGGAGTCCGATTTGAGATTCGCCCTCGAATATCGTAGGGCAACGTTTTAATTTTTATTTACATATATTTTTTGTAACTTGTATGCAAAAGTTGGAATTATTTCGAATATCGTATGGCAACGTTTTAATTTTTACCGTAACAGCGAATTTAAAAAAAAAAGAAGGAAAAGGAGACAAAATAGTTAGGCGGTGGTCACTTGAGCTTAAAGATTAACGAAGGGAAGAACATTATAAACAATATGAAACAGGGAGAAAACAAAATGACGGGGAGGAAGAAAAATGCCAGAAAATGAGAAAAGGGTCCGGAAAAAAGTAGAATTTTCACCCTGAAACATTCAGGTAATGATCCTAATATATTATTTGAGTTTATTACGTGTGTTTGAATATATTTTTATGGTAAAAATTTGGAATATTAGACATCATTTTAATAAGTTCAATTAATAGTTGAACGGGTCAAATGGACCCCGATAATAGAATTGATTATATATTCGTACTCAGTGAGTTATGGGCAACTTATAAATGTAATTTATTTAGGGTTTGGTTGTGACATAAATCCTGTACATAGGCCTGGCCTGCGTATTGCGTATGCAAATAGGGTATCAGGTTCCTAACCGGATTGTCCTAAGATGTGAGGAATGAAGCCTTTAGCCTAATGTGATATTATCTGAGCATTGTACCCTGGCTGTACTTTGGCATCTACTTCTCGGTTGTCGATGAGAGTCCCGCGCCGGTGAAGGGTTATTATTGCATCACATTGCATTCATATGCATTATATGTCATTCATATGCATTACATTGCATATCATATTGGGTGCAGGAGTATTCCGCCCCAGGAGCTGGAGGATTCCGCTCCATTGTATCATATTGAGGGTAGGAGGATTCCGCCCCAAGAGCAGGAGTATTCCACTCTTATGTCAGATATTGAGTGCAGGAATATTCCGCCTCAGCTTACATTATATCGGGTGCAGGAGTATTCCGCCCCAGGAGAGTGCAGGAGTATTCCGCCTCTGGTTCATATTATATCGGGTGCAGGAGTATTCCGCTCCAGTTGGTTATCAGATTGGATTCCCCTCGAATGCAGGAGTATTCCGCTTCGAGATGGGATTACGGGCACATGTGACCCTTCGCATCAGATTTCATTTCATTTCATCTCACTTCATTTCATTTCATCTCAATTCATACCATTAGGTAGACTTGCGGTAGATGACTACTATTCTGCTTATATGTGCATTGCTTATTTGTTGATATGTTTCTGACACGCATCTTTGGTTGAGTTTATAAGTTTCTTACGTGTTTCCGATTGTTATCTGGCTCTGCCTTTTTATAATTTAAATAAAAGAATTTGGTCTATCTATTTCTTTTCTCCCTGGCTAGCTATCCTATTCTTTGAGGTGGCTAGTCTACCCCACTTATTGAGTCCTTTTGACTCACCCTTGTTTATTGTTTGTTTTTCTGTCTATCTATTTCGTTTCGGCAGGTTCGCTCCAGGATTGAGTTCGCCACGTTGTTTAGGAGCGAAGACGACTTCAGCTGTCAGGGTGAGCCAGCTTTTATTCCGGATGGCCACCAATTTATTGGTTATTATTTCAGTTGCATTTTGCTCCCTTCAGGAGGTATTTGTCTTCTTTTGTACTCTTAGATGTCTACTCTGGATAGCCCTAAACCTAGTATGTTGGGTAGTCAGCTGTAACTTCTTTTGTACAACTTAGAGGTATCAGTATGTCTGTGTTTTGTTTAAGTGTTGTCCTTATTTATGAATTATTATATTTATTTTCCTAATTTAATTGGTAAAGGTTCGCCCGACGGGTCGAGGGGAGGATGTCGGGTGCCCGCAACGGCCTAGCCGGATTCCGGGTCGTGTCAGTATTTTCAGCTTTGTCCACACCATGGGACATTGATTAGAACTCTGTCCACCTCTTGCAAACAATTATCCTCTTTTTCCTACCATTAGACCATGTAAAAACTGGTTCAGTATACCCTGCATCAAAGACTGAACAATCATCCATACAAGAAATGAAATCTAAACTGTGCCTCAACCTGTGTGTACTGCCACCCTTCTTCTCTTCTGGAGCTGTCATACATTTAAAATCCCTAGCAATTGCCCATGGACAATCAATCTGATCTCTAATGTTCCTGATACCATCCCAAAGTTTTCTCCTCTTAACTGCTTTAGATTTGGCATAGACCACAGTAAACCAAAAAACATGACCATTCATGAGATGATTCATTTTTATGGTCACGTGTTGAGAATGATCATCAATAACAACCGCATCTATAGAGTCTTTCCAAAAACACCAAATTTTCCCGTTCTTGTTTGCCACTACACTTTGAAAACCTAGCTTTCTTCTGCAGGAGTTTATTTTTGTTGAACTTACAAAAGGCTCTTGTATTGCTACAAATTGTACTTTATGTAAAATAACCAGTTTCTTCAATCTTTCAAAAGCCCCATGGGAATTTACACCCCTAATATTCCATATGATGTACTAATCATTGGAAACAATAGGGACTTCTCATAGCACAACTTCTGCCTCTTACCCACTAAGAGAATTTCTCCTAGTTGACTTGAGTTTCTCCTCATTCTTATTGCTGATCTTCCCCATGGGAAAGGCCTTCTTGTTCAGTAATTCTGTCAATAGCATTGACCACTTCAATTTCTCCTTCTTCTAATTGTGGACCAGTATTTGGAGTTATATCATAGAGTGAAACTAAGGTAAAGAAAAGAGGCCTTTAACAAGGGGAAATTCGGTATTTTGGACTCCCGAAACTCAAGATGCGAATATAAATAGAAAAAGTCAAATTATTTAACCTTCAGCATTTTAGCGGAAACTAGCCGAACAACATCGAATTCACTTTCGAAAATCATAAAAGTCATAAATAATCATACGAACCTAACGGCGCTTTCACATTTCGAATCATAGCTCGTTCGGCAATACCGAGCTCGAAAATCTCTTTTTAATATTTATCAACAATAAAAACTGAAACCTTCTTCCGATGCCTACCAAACGAGGTCTGATTTAGCTCAAATTTTACAGACAGGTCCTAATAAACATTATCAATATT